>CM024700.1:46989495-47434045 GCA_014182845.1 Corymbia calophylla | reverse complement strand
TAGGATTAGTGAAACAATTTGCAACAAGAAGGTATTGATTGTTTTGGATGATGTGGATGAGGGCAACCAAATCTCACAACTAATTGGAAAGTGTTTGTTTCCTGGTACGAGGATACTTGTTACCACTAGGGACAAAGGGTTCTGAAAATTAGAGCATTTAAGTACAATATCGTGCCCTATGAAATGAAGGAGTTAAGCGGCAAAGATGCGCTTCAACTTTTTAGTAGGCATGCCTTCGATGAGAACTCTCCTCCAGCCGATTACTACACTCTTTCAAAACACATTGTCTCTCGTGCGGGTGGACTACCTTTAGCTCTTCAAGCAATTGGTTCATCGCTTTTGGTCAGGAAGAGAAAAAAATATGGGAGGAGGTGCTGGAGGAGCTGAGGAAAACACCTCATGATGATGTCTTGGGAAAGCTAAAAATTTCCTATGATATCTTGAAACTGGGTCAACAACAAATATTTCTCGATGTAGCATGCTTTTTCATCGGTTCTAATAAGATTGATTCAATCTACATGTGGAAAAGATTGTGGGTTTAGACCAAACTATGCTATTCATGTCCTTGTTAACAGGTGCATGATAAAGGTGCTATACAATAATATCTTTTGGATGCACGATCAGTTTAGAGATCTTGGAAGGGCAATTGCTAATTTAGAGCGTAGTAGGTTGCGGGCTAAAGAGGACATCATTCGCCAATTAAGGTCCAAAGAGGTAAAGTATGGCCAAATTTGAATTGAAAATTGCTTAACTTGTTCTTAATTGAGGATTGACGTTTCTGAAATAGGGAGGCACTCTTCTGTCTCATTTTTTCTTCTCTTGGACGAAATAAGTTTATGGGATATTGACAAATTCCTGCTTCTGCTCTTCAATGTCATTAGCAGATCAACAATAGCGTTCAGGCACTTCATTTAGGGTCAAGAAAACAACGTCGAATGACTGTGACTGCGGAGCAAATTAAACGGTTCCCACATCTTCGGCTGCTGAGGTTGCGGAACATAACCTGCCGAGGTGATTTTGCGGGCTGTCTTTCTGAGTTGAGATGGATCCATTTGCGTTACAACTATGAATACTGCAAACGTCATCCGCAGTTTATGGTGACCAATTTGCATCTAGAAAACGTGGTTGTGATGTATATTGGTGGCAACGAGTGGACGGAAAATGCGATCAGGAGCCTAATCGAGGTATGTTGGAATTCCCCTTATGCTAATTTTCTCATTAATGAAGGACAAAATTTAATGAATTTACAGTCCAATTTTCTCATTTAGTGAGAGGATCAAATGACATAAGATAAGTTGCAAGCCTAAATTCATATTTATTTCTTGTATAGACATCTAATCCTTTGTCATGATCTTTCATTGGCTTTTGTAGGGGGTAAGGAAATTGAAGGTTCTCACACTTCAAAATGTTCACTCGTTACACAGGACACCAACCTTTTCTGAGCACTTAGTTTTAGAGAAGCTGACTATTTTTGCATGCAAATGTTTGAAGGCAATTGATTGCTCCATTGGGAAACTGAGGCGGTTGACTAACTTGAGTGTCAAGTCTTGTAGGGCACTTGAAAAAATTGCCTGAACAAATTGGTGAACTAAAGAATCTTGAGCACCTCTCTCTTAGGGAATGTAGCATGTTAAGGAACTCCCCAACTCGGTTTCAAAATTAGGGTCGTTGAAGAATCTGGATGTATCATTCACGAGCATTACAAAATTACCGGATTCCTTTAGTAGACTACAAAGCTTGTCATCTCTCTATGTATCAAATACAAAAATAGTGAAATTGCCTTGGACAATGAGCAAGCTTAGTCAACTCCATACACTGGACCTAGATAGTTGTCAAGAGATCCAAGAGTTGCCAAAGCTCCCCCAAAGTTTGACCACCCTAAAGCTTAGATCTGATTTGTTGCAGACTGTCCCTGACCTCTCAAATCTTACTAATCTAGTTGAGCTGCTCCTATCTGATGCCAATGATATTAATGGAAAATCAAATATAATTCAACCTTGCAACCTGCCGTGGATTGGGAGGCTATCCAAACTGAGGAAGCTGGAGTTGTACCTTCTAGATGTCAGCGCATTGCCTATGGAGTGGGGTTCCCTTTCTCTACTCGAAGAAATTACTCTCTATGGACTAGACTTGCAGCCGCCGAAACAACTTTCGTCAAACCTGAGAGCTCTAGAGCTCTGTGACACTCGAGTGGAACAAGTAGAACTCGATGGGCTTCCTCACTTGGAAACGTTGACTATCAAAAGGTGTGAACTCGTCACAAGCATATCCATTACATCAAGTTTGAGAAAACTGAGAGAAGCTGATGTGGATTCTTGCAACAAGCTAGTTGAAGTTCAATTTCTCGGTGTCTTAATATCGTTGCAGAGATTACATATTGAGAAATGCAAATCTTTGGAGAGGTTGGTATGTCTGTCGGAGGAGCCAGGGTGCAACGAGCTGCAAGCTCCCGAGCTGACTGATGCTTGGAGGAGAGTGTCCCTTGTCTCAAGCTCCCTGAAGATGCTTCAAAAACTTTATCTGTCGAGTTGCCCAGAGCTACAGTGGATTCAATTTGTTTCAGTGTTGGAAGCATTGAGACAATTTTCTGTTCACGAGTGCATTTCGCTAAAAGGTTAGGCGGGCTATCAAACTTGAAGAATTTGAAATTTTTAGGTATTGGATGGTGTGAGAACCTGCAGGTTGTCGAGGGCATCAACGAGTTAGAGTTTTTGCATTCGTTGCATGTTGATCAGTGCAGATCAGTGGAAAGGATTTTTGATGCATCAAGCTCAAATATACCAAATGAGTGTGACATAATAGTAAGGAATTGTGGGAATCTTCCCGACACTTATACACTTGATGGAACCTATTGGAAGTATTACAGACAGAGGATTCTGAATGGAATAACACCAGCATCGGAATGCGAAGAACTTACATCAGAACGTGAAGAACTTACGCCGGAAGGCGAAGAACTTACATCGGAACGTGAAGAACTTTCGCCGGAACGTGAAGAATTAATTTCTTCCCTCCGGAGAGGGTTAAAGGTGGCCCAGTGTCTCCGTGATTTATTAGATACACCGAAAAGTCGAGAATTAATTTCTTCCATCTTGAAATTGTATGAAAGGACTCTCTCTCTTCTATCAGGTACGCCTTCTTTCAATGCATAGATCATCATTATATGTTTGTTTGTGTTGGCGTGAGCTGATTTGTAGGAATGATATGTATAGAAAGAAAATATTTATATTTGCATGAGTTGATTTATGAGGGGTAATGCATATAGAAAGGAAATATTTTACCTAATAGGCGATTGTTACCCTAGTAGTACTTGTATGTTTATATATATAGCTTTGTAAAGAAAAAAAAAAATATACCAAAATAATAGTGATCTATTTTTCAACAGTTTGGCTCTATTTGCTTTCCATTTCTATAACAAAAAGACCTTCCCTTAGTAGGATCAGGCCTCATAGAGACAGACCCACGGGCAGGACCCATAGAGACAGACCCACGGGCAGGACCGTCAAGTAAGAAGATGGAAAAGAAGACGAGAAGAGGGAGAAAAGATCGTCAGCAAAAGCAGAAGGGGATCACTCTCTCAAAAAAGTTCTCAAAAAGGTATGTCTCAAAGAAGTCTGTGAAGTAGGCGAGCAATTCACCCTCAGGTCAGCAGCAGCTCATATCTTCGTCGACCGGCCAGCGCGTGCGTCTTGCATGCCATTTTCCGTAACATGGGGCATTTTCGTTTCAATTTTCACCGATTTGACCCAATCGCCCGTGCCACTCACGTGCTACAGGATTAAAATTAAATGGCCAAAATTGAAAAAGAAAACATGAAAGTTAGGTTGTACGAGTCAGCACCAGCGGAGCTTGGATTGTTTGCTTCGCTCGACTGGAAATGGAGGATCGACAGTGGTAAGAATGGAAGAGGGGAGTAATGCAAACGACTTGGATCGAACCTGCGATTTCTTGCATGTCCAAATCATACGCAGGACTTCTGATTTGTTAAATTTTTGGGTTTTTGCATTTGAAATTTGGTGTTTATGTTTGCGTGTGAACTCCTGGAGATAGAGATTATCCATTACATCAAGTTTGAGTGAACTGAGAGACGCGAGGTGTCTTCTTGCGCAGAGCTAATTGAAGTTCAATTTCTCGGTGTTTTAAAATCGATGGAGGGCTTGTGTATTGTTGACTGCAAATATTTCGAGAGGTTAGTTTGTCGGTCGGAGCTCCATGCTCCTGAGTTGACTTATGGTGGGAAAAGAGTTTCCCGTCTCAAGCTCCCTAAAGATACTTCAAAACCCGCTGTCGGGGTTTCTACTGCTAATGGAGATTCAATTTGTCTATACGTTATAATCATGGGAAATTTTTATGTTGGTTGACACCAAATAATGACCAGCTCTTGAAATCGGCGAATAGCAAGATCGGTCGAAGAGAACAAAGCTTGATCGAAACATGAGCCATCAACGAATTAGGCAATCAATAAGTTGAAGGGGATCGATGAAAGCCTGTAGGAGAAATTACCAAAAAAGTTCTAAACTTATTGCAATTATATCGATTTGATTTTAAACTTATTTTTTTGATCAATTAAGTCTTAAACCTTTTTTGTAATTATGTCAATTCAGTCCATCTGACCAAAATTGGCGATCGCTGACGACATGGACACCGGCCAGGTCGGGATAATTTTTTAATATTATTTTATTTTTTCGAAATTTTTATCAACTTTTAAATATTTTTTTCCTTTTTTTTTGCCTCTTTTTCCTCTTCTCCTTCTTCCGGGTGAGGGCTCTACTCGCCATCGCTAGGCGATCTTGTCCTCATCTAGATCCCGCAAGGGGCTCGCCCTTGCCGATCTAGTGAGGGCTCATCTCGCCAATGGTTGGGTGGCCCTCTCTTGGTGACAAAGGGTGAGCTCACCCTCGGGGCTAGTGCCTTAGTCCAGTGACTAGCCCTCTCTTTGGCCGGTTGTTGGAAAAAAAGAGGAGGAGAGGGGAAAAAAATAGAGAGAAAAAAAGGAAAAAAAGAAAAGATTAAACATTTATAAAAAATTGAAAAAATAAAATAATTTAAAAAAATTGTTCGTCGGCTCGGTGCTAGCATCTACGTCAATGCTAGCATGCCAATTTTTACTGGATGAACTAAATTGACACAATTACAAAATGTTTTAGTACTCTATTGGCTAAAAAAAAAATTATGACTAAATTGAAAAAATTGCAATAGATTTAGAATTGTTTTAGTAATTTTTCTCCTTCAGCTGTTGATGAAATTCATGGACAGCCAATGATTGCATATTTTGGTTAATGTCTTCCAAGCTTCTTTTCCCTAATGTTTCTTTTTCAAATGTGCTTCTCTTCCTTTCTCTTTGCTTTCTGATGACAGATTTTTAACCAATCTCAATTTCTTTCATTAATACCAGATTGTTCGTCAGGTATAGCTCTGTTCTATGTCCTACATTTCCTTGTAAAGTAGGCAGCTAAGCACTACGACCAGGTGATCTGCACTAATGCAAGCGTGGCCCAGCTATAATGTGCAATGCAGCATTTAAGGGTCCGCTATGTCCACAGCCCAATGCCCATTTGCAACAACGAACTCGTGAACTTGATTGGAGGCAATAATTTAGTGGATTTGATTACAGTGGCTCAAGCGGTGCACTGGTTTTTTTTTTTGATCGGCAATAAACTCGTGTATTACGATCGCATAAAGTGAGTTTGTGAAAGGGGGGAATCCATACATAAAATTTCCAAAAGAGGATAAGGGGGTTGCGAAAGCCAATTTTCCGGTAGGATTTGGTCACGATGGGCCCTCGCGATCCAATTAGCGGCTTGGTTCTTCTCGCGCGGGCTGTGCTGTAAGTAGACCCAAGATAAGCTGTTCATCAGGGCCCTGCAATCTGCAATAACGGACCCGTCTGCTCCAAAAGTTGGGAGGTGTGATTGCAGTGTGGTGCTACAATGATCTTGAAGTGAGCCCTACACAAGATCCGGTGATGAAACACTTCCACGACACTACACTGCACTTTTGGGACCCCAACATAAAGTACTCAATTGATGGTTACGAGAAACCCCCTTTCCTATTTGAGAGTGTGGGGTTCGCATGCGAAGGTAAGCCCTTGCAATGGATATACGGAAGGAGCTCTCTTTCAAAAAGGTTTTCGAGGATGTTGAGCTCATGGTCTGCAGTTATGACAGCTAGGGCACAAGGTGTTCATTTGTTATCTGAAGGCATGGTGAGAGAGTTTGAGGATGCATGGGGTGGTCCTGATTTTTGCATTGTGTGCAAGGTTTGTGTCATGGGCCGATTGGTCTAGCATTTCCCTTACCTGTGTGGTCTTAGAATTTCTCTCAAGCAGCCTTTCTCATGCTCAACTCACAAGGATCTTGAGAGAGAAATTCTTAGAGAGAAACTCTATAGTTATATTTTACTTATGAATGAGATGAAATAAATGAGGAGAATGAGATGAAATAAATGACCTGAGACCTATATAAGCGTGAGGAAAAGTCTTTATCTTTTAAATTAGTTTTTGGGGTAAGAGAGATTTAACACCATCCAAAAAAAATGATTTGGTTTGATTTGTGAACCACTTTTTATTTTTTTTTTTTAAAAAAGTACTCTTAAACCAAATCAAACCGCTAAAGCTGGTGTGGTTTGATTTGATTGAAAGGTTTGAACCATTTTTTGCTCATCCCTAAAATATCTATTCATTTTAGGATTAAGTAACTATTTTTATTATTTATTCCTGCGCAATGTGCAGGCTCATGTCTAGTATTAATTTATACTTGCGGCATATTATACCGAACTCCTACGAGATAATTTTTTATCTTTACCAAGCGATCTTTAGGTGTGTGTGAGAGAGAGAGAGAGAGACCAATTGTATCATTTGGAAAATTCTACAGGCGTAACGTCTATATATATTCATTCGAACCAAAAGCTAAAAGGGCCTTTTCAAAGGCAAGATCATTAAAACATGCATTAATGGGTCGTGTCGGCTTTAACCGGATGACTCGGAGATAGTCAATGTCCAATATGATGTCCTCTTAGACCGTAAACCAGATGAAAATAAAATGAAATGTCGCAATCACTTGGAAAAGCGGCCAAGTAACAGAATTTTTTTGGTGACTCAGGGAACCCCGCATTCCGTCGACAGCTGATGGAGTAAACCCTGGAGGCTGCACGTGCTAGCCACCACACACGTGCAACTAGGGTAAGTCACCCTATGACGAAGCTGGGATTCGAACTCTCGACCTTTTGCGAGAGGAAAAGAGCGCGAACCAGCAACGCCACCCAAGTGGATGGTGCCAAGTAACAAAATTGATCTCCATCTTTATAAAAGTATTGGCAGATTAAGTTTAAAGAACAATTAATTTGGGTTACGATATTAGGAGATCTCATGTAACATATAAGTTGTGTTTGCATAATTATTTAATAAAAAAAATTGGTTAGATGATCAACCAGAAGCTGGTAAAGAAACCTTCTTTAATTCTGATTATTTTAAAAAACTGAAAAAAATTTAAATAATATTAAGAACTAACGACTATTTCCCAAAAAAAATTTGAGAAAAGAAGTGAAATAATTGATGTACTTCATGTTATGAGGGTCCAAAAATCATGTCGAGTTTAACTTAAACTTATCAAAGGAGAACAAGTTTACATGATTTAATGTGCTAGAGGCTGTTTTTCTTCTTCTTGTTCTTTTTCTATAGGAACTCTTATCAAAAAAAAAAAAAAAAACCCACCCCGCGGTGGACGAGTTGGTTTGTGCCTCGATCCCCTATGCGGAGGGTAGAGGTTTGAAACTTCTCGCCCCCATTGCGTGACTCAAGTGAGGTGCCGTGGGAGGTGGGTCCCCGCGCTAGTGCCTCCCGGGTTTACGTCTCCGGCTCCCGGCTGTACGGTGGTTCCCGGGTCAAAAAAAAAAAATCTTATCAAAAAAGGGAAAAAAAAAAAATCTCATCTGATGTTCAAATGTCGCTTCATGTTCTTCCTTAGTTAAAAAGACAGCTCGTCCTTAAGAACAAATCGTCATTTGCTCGGCGAAATCCCTGCAACGCCCTCATGATATGATTCACATCTTTGCACATCATCTTTTATCATAATTCCAATACAACACTTATAGCGCCATCGACCTGAGCAAGTCCTTAAAAGGCTTAAAGAGGAGATCGGCCTTAGGATAAGAGATCCTATTTGGATGAGAGATCTCGCTTGCCTTATGTATTTCCTATTTGTTGGGGAAGAAAAACATTCATCAACTAATGAGGGGGTATGAAGTGTGCGGTGCCGACATGTTAAAATAAGGAACGCTGCCCGTATGACACCCTTTTGAGACCACATTTCAAAATACAACCACAATGCACAAGCTAGATATCATAATTACTAATTTTTCGTGTGTGAACATGTACTCTTTTTTTTGATCGGATAAAAACTTTTCATTAAACCAATTCAAAATGGAAGAAGCCAAGGGATGGGCTTCAGTAAATAAGTCCCAAAGAGACAAGGGAGGAGAGGATACCCAATTCTTCCCAAAGAGACAAGGGAGGAGAGGATACCCAATTCTGAGGTAAGTCATTTTTTTTATGGGTTTTAGCGACTCAATCTGCGACCACATTGGCCTCTTTAGGGCAATAAGAAACCTGAACATTGGGAAAATGTCCTTACACTTCTGGATTGTGACGTGAGCCTCCCACTGAGTTGGTGAGGACTTGATATTGCTTCAACCAAGACCAAGAAATCCGTTTCAACATGTGCGCACATGTATGCATTAGGACAAATTAGTGAAACCGGCACCATAACCAAACAAAATCGATCTGAAAATGAGCATGCCCAGGTCTTGGGCGGCAGCATTGAATACCCAAGGAAGATCCCGGCGATGAGCATGGTGACCCTCCTCTCGGGCCGCCTCGTCATGTGGACGTGAAGAATGTAACGGTCACACAGACGAGGTACAACGACGAGTAAACAGTTAAGAGACCCTAGTTGTTGTATTTGCAGTAATAGCTATTGGTTCTCCGATAGATCACCGTAGAGAGTTTAGTCAAGAAATCAGGCATCAGTGTGACTCCCATTTGCATAAATAAGTGAATGAATTTCATTACAAATAACATTAGCATATAGAACTTTTTTTCACTTAATGTATTGATGATTGTTATGAATAGAAGTGCATATGTGCATGTGTTGTTGTCTCAACTTTTACAACACTTATGTCCTTATTGATAACTATTAAGAGGTGCACATGGTGCCGCTATTGCGATTTGGATATCAAATCATTCCAAATGGCATAAAGTACGGTTTGAAGGAAGGTGATACTAACTTAACCAAAGTCAAAGAGCCCACAAAGCCAAACCTTTTGTGGTTTGATTTGGTTTAATGGTTTTTTTCTTTTTCACCTTTTTCTCTCATCTCTTGTAATTTCAGGAAAAAAAAATCAAATTATACACTCACAACAATTAATAAATTCAGGCGATAAAACATATTTCAATGGGCTGCTTCATGTATAAATGGTAAAAATAATTGACAAAATTAATAATTTATACAATATGATTCGGCAGTTTCAGTTTTGAAAAAGTTGAAACCAAACCAAACCTCAAAAAACAGTTTACTTTGATTTGCGAAACACTTTTTTTTTTTAAAGCACTCTTAAACCCGAATCAAATCGCAAAAAATAGTTTGGTTTAACGGTTTGAACCTTTTTTGCTCACCCCTAATAGCTATTCGTTTTAGGGTAAATATTATTTATTCCAGCGAGCGCGTAGGCTTATGTCTAGTATCTATATATACTTGTGGCCTATTATACGATACTCTGGAAATAGAATTTTTTTTTTCTTTAGCAAGCGATCTTAAGGTTATTGATCATGAGGTTGATTTGAATGGTATCTGTGTAACAAAAAATATGGCAATCTTCAACCAATATATATATATATGGCAATCGTATCATTTGATTCTACATGGTGGCATCTACATATATTATGCTTATATCGATTGGAGTCGGTCTTATAGTGTTGGATATGGAAGCTGGGCTCCATTCAGTTTCATGACTATGCTTAAATACCGCTTGTCAGATATTTAGACATGAAAGTGGTGGTAACAATACAAGAGAATCATCATATGTAAACAACTTTATATTGAAAAAAACAATACGAAGATGCTGTTAAAGTATGTTAACTCTCACCTTATAAGATACCTCTATTACTGATACGATACCCAAACAAAAACAAAATTCTCTTGCGATACACATTCTCTATCTTGACCTCTGTCTCTCCCCATGAAGCTCTGTAGTCAATCGCTGTCTCTTTAAAATTGCCGTTCTTTCTAAACACTAGAGTTTAACAAGACAAGCATAATATGACTTCCATTTAATAGGCAAATAGATCGATTTTGAGGACCCAATAATCGACCGCCACATGTACCCAAATTGACGGTTAATTTGGTATTTCAGTATTTTACAGATTCTTATTCAGTTTTAAACCATTTGATAAATTGAATGTAGTCATAAATTTTTGAGTGAAATTCCTATCAAACACTCCCGACAAAAACAAGGTTGAAATTGCTGATGCGGTAGTCTGAATCATCATTTGGTCTCCTTGGTGTGACCCATGATTACTTGGACAAATTTACGTAGAATAATGCTATTTTTACATAATTTTTTAAATTTCTGATTTTTTTGATTTTTTTTCTCTTTTTTTCTTTCTTTTATGATTATTGTTCGCCTTCTTCTTTTCGGCGACTCGTCTTCACCATCTGGGTTGATGAGTGGAAAATTGATTTTTTCTTTCTTTTTTTATCTTTCTTGTCTCCACCTTCTTCCTTAGTTTCACAATTGAATCCACCCACTCTTTCCGCGATCTTGATCAGCCTTTGGGCGATTGGAATGCGATTTCTTCACGGTTGGCTTTGTGGTACACGCAGGGCTCATGGATGGATCTCCGGACGTGGTGCCATTGCACAGGTTACCGAGTAGCGACCTGCAAAGATCGACATTGCCGAAGAAGGATTAAATCTCGGGAGTAACATTTATTTGAGTTATTTATTTGACATTTTTCAAAATGCCGACAATTTTTATTGTTTACAAGTGTTTATTTTGATTTCTTAGGAAGGCATTTCACATAGTGTCTTTCCACTAGGGTACCTAGGTTGATAAGTCGGTTGAAAGACATTGTGCAAAGCATAGGTCAACCTAGTAGGAGGGATTTAAACTTCCTCTCTCACCTTAATTGGCACGGGCGGTTACTATATTGGCCTACTAGTTCCTCAAACAATTTCTGAAAAGATTGCGATGGAGTCTTCCCTCCCCAATTGAGAGAGCCCCTTAATTCTTGGATATATCTTTATCTTCCCTACCTAAGACGGAGTACCTCGAATTTTACGTTCCAAAATTCATACGTAATGGTTCTAGAACTTACCCAAGTTTGATAGTGACATTTATTCAAGTTACTTATTTATTTGACATTTTCAAAATGCCGACATTTTTTATTGATCACAAGTGTTTATTTTGATTTCTTAGGAAGGCATTGAATTTACAAGCTCTTTTATAAATTAGAAGACTTAATGATACCTATCAATTCGCTCCAATTAAGTTAGTCACTAGCTTTGGGTTATCAACTATCATTGGAGTTGCTTTGCAAGTTTATTTTTCTTTAATTACCAACTTCTCTTATATTTTACTAAGTTTTGTCTACTTTCAAAGTTTTCTCAATTAGTAAAATTAGAGAAGTATTACCAATTATGAGTAGGAAACAAATTCTGACGAGCTGATTCACTGTTTTGGAAAATTGCCACTGTTAGAGAGACGTTCTAATATTGATGAGCAACGGAGATATGTTCGATTGCTAGCAACGGTAGAACCAATGGCTATTTGAGGGAGTTGAGTTGGAAACAGTCATTTAAGGTTAGATGGCTATTCAGTCCAATGGAAGTAGTGGGGTTGGATGAAATGAGCAAAATTAGTCTAATACTTTTGAGTGTTTCTTTTGCTAATAGCTGTTCTTTTGGTAATAGCTCTATGAGGTGCTATGGTTTGTAATCATGATAAGAGGAGTTATACAAGAGTAATAGCAGTAGTCGTGTCCTGATATTGTGATCTATCAATCGATAGGAGTAGTATGTGCTGATCGTAACTAGTCTTGAAAACTATTAGTGGATTCCAGTCTTGCTATGTCTGTTAGTGTTGGGAGGAAAGCAAATTTTGAGATAAAGCTGAACGATTATATATCTGCTTGAAATATATTCTATCTCTTCACTATTAGTAATAGTTGTTCATTGTTATTCATATGTGTTCATTAGTGGCATGTGTACCCAATATCTTAAATCAGTTTTTGCTGCTGTTAAAGTTTTTTTTTTTTTTTTTTTTTTTTTTGTTATCTTCTACAAAAAATTTTCATAGTTCTCAAAAAAATTCAACTCATTCAACCTTTTCGCCTCCTCTAAGCTGTGTTGATAGCCCCAACAATTGAAAATCTATTAAAATGAATATTAGTGAATTAACAAAAAAAAGTTGGGAGTTTTTTGGGAAAAAAAGGGTGTCGAGGTGATAAATATCATATTGTGTGTATTTCATGTAAAATAAATAATTTGAATACGTTTGCCTAACTTTAATAGTCGATATTGCTTAGGAAATAAGTGAACGAAAATGTTAGTGTTAGTGATAATAACATATGCCTAAACACTTTTGTGGATATTGAAATTTTTTTTCATTAACTCATTTCTCTAAGAGATATAAAAGATCAAAGTTAGGATAACATTTTCCAAATTGTTGATATTACACAAAGCAAACACATCCTTTGTGTTATTAATATTGATGACAATTGTTACTTTGCCAAGAAATATCATATGAACGTTTTGTATGTGCTTTTATTCATCGAAGGAAAAATCAGACAATTGGAATGAATTTTATAACTCGATCATGGCAATAGCGATCGACATCGAGTGCATCCATAAATGCAAAATAGATTATGATCCAACATTTAGAATAGTATAAAAAGGGATAATCTTAGACCCATACAAAACATGGGCATCTCTCTAGTTCTCCATAAATCCTAGTGCTTTTCAGTTTCTTCTTTCAAAAGCTCAAGAATTGAAACACTTGAAAGGCTTGCAGATACATTGTAATATGCTTTTAAACCATGCCTTGGATCTTTCCAACACAGTTGGTTGGTGGTGGTGACTCGTTGAACCAAAGGTTCTTAACCTGCAAAAATGGGGTCATCATTAAGCTTCATAAATCATTAGTTTCCATGAAATGATGATAGAAGCGAATTGAAAAACAGAACTATAATCTTTACGGAGTTTGAATCTCTCTTCTTAGCAGTTCTTACATTGTGCCTATCAGTTCTGGAATACCCATGGATGCAAGTGAAGTCGTTTCACTGGATAAATGATCTGGTGGATGAACATTTGCCCATGGAGGAGGTCGACCCCTAACTGCATTGTCGATATCTTCAGGGGTTATGCCCAGGGATGGGTTCTGCCGAACACGTTCTCTCACCAAGGATAGGAATAATTCCTTGAGCTGCCATTGTATAATTTAGAATGAGAAAATGCATATTACTGGATAAATCCCTTTTAATACTTCTTTTCTTTATTTCACAGACATCAGCACTGGTTCCCAATTACGTAGAACAACCATAGCAGCGAATTATTCACCTTCGTTTTATCCAATCTTTGTGTGACTAAAACCTAAAGCTCGAAAAAATTTATGTTCTCATTTGGTTTGATTAAGCATGACAACAATTGACAACAAACTACACTGTGCGTTCAAATAAATGGATGACATTATTACTATGTTCCAATTATAGAAATGTCTCACGCTTTGGATAGGATTAGAGCAAGAATTGAAGCCCAGAGTAAACCGGAGGGATGCAAAAGCGTCCGGGCATCCGCTGGGTTACTCCAGGGAGCCCGGGCACAAATGCCCGGGCTGCTCAGCTAACCACAGGCGTGAATTGCCTATGGTCATTAAAGTTGGTCAGGGGCCTGATCTTTTTGGGCCAACCATCAACACCCATCACGCAGGTACCCAACCAGACCGAACAGAGCGCCCTCTGGCGTCGAGGACACCGAAGAGACACCTCCCTTTAACCCTATTTTAAATCCCTTGTTGGCTTTATTACACATTATATCCTATCGAAATTGCTTAGGGTTCTCCCTAATTTTAGTATGCAAAAAAAACTATGTGAGATGCAACAAAACACTAGTTGAGAATTGGTGCAATCAAAGATTGGGATCAAAAGGCTAGAGTGAGGTTATTCTCCGTGGATTTATAACGTTGTTCTCTCCATGAACATAGGTCACCCTAAGGATCAAACTGCGTAATTCTCTCATGTTGCTTCTTTGTCTCATTTAATTTTCTGTTATTTCCTGATGTTGGTAATTGCACTATCCTATCATACAATATATTAGGGCTTTGCATAGGTTCATATTTCAATTTCCCCTTCGTGATTGTCATATCATTCAAGGAGATCAGCCGCAATGGTGAACGCTAGGGCTTATTTGATAACTCATTTAAGCTCTGAAAATTTAGAAATTCATCAATTCACGAGATTAAACTTCTTTGATGACTATGTTAATACTTGACTTTTTTTTTTGTGGTCAGAATAATAACACTTTGCTTAAAAGATTTTAAAAATCACTTACTAGGATAAGTAAGGAAAAGGTATTTAATGTGATTAGCAGAATAAGTAATTGATGACAATTAGAATATTGATAATTAAATTGTTAAAACCTGTCTATAATGATCACAATTTCATGTATGATAGGAAACTGATAAGATTCAATTATCAATCTTCAGTTATTATTAAACAACCTTATATTTCTAATTTGTTCAGTGCTTAAATTTTCTCACTTACTTTTTAATTTTATCGAACGAGTCCCAAGTAAAATGTTTGATAACTCCAATCAGTGCTAAAGATTAATGTATTCAGCACTTAATAGAATTCAGCATGTTTAATAACCATAATTAGTTTTCACTTAAAATATTCGATTAAGTCAACAAATCACTTGATGGGATACTTAATTTATTCAATAGAAAAGACATCCAAATATGAAATCTAATTTTTCCTATTACATTGCTAAAAGCCTAAAAACCTACCAATAATGTTCATGATTCCCTATTACGCAATAAAAAAGTATTATTCTATATCCAACTATTATCATAACATTTCATTTTCATTTTCATCACTTAAAATAGTCAAACACTTAAAATATAGTACTTAAATTTTAAGCACTTAGTTTACAATTCTACCAAACAGAACGTTTGAGGTAGAGAAGTTTAATGGGAGAAATTGCTTTAAATGTGGCTTATCAATATGCGCACACTCTTGGTGTAACAAGGATAAATTATCAGAGACTGTGAAGGAGGTCCACTCATTCTGTTGATGGAGCAGGCGCTACGTGTTCTCTTTTCCAATTTGTCCAATAAGGTCTTGTTAGAGGTCAGTGAAGAAGCCGGTGCCATAGAGATATGTGTTTGAATCATGTAATATTCGTTTTATGGAAGAGAGGTTCCACCGAGAAGTTGAGAGCCTGTAGTGGGTGAAGGGGATGAGCAACCGTTTGTTTCTTGAGAGAGATGATACCAGTTCAGGGATGACTGAGTGTATGTCCATTAGAGTCCATCAAGATGAGTTTAATAAACTATCATGGATCTGAAGAGCATTGAGGAGAGGATCCCTGGTGAGGACTTGGTTAAGAGGTTGATGGGTTCTTGAGAAATTTTTTCTAATTCACTGTTGACAATGCTATAACGGCGTCTTTGGAAAATGTTGTGTCTGCTTTGTTTCAAAGAGTAGCGGAAGAATAGCGAGAAGCTAATAGTATAATGATTAGCTTTAATAATCTGAGGTAGAAAGCACATAAAGGCTTTTTGTTGGAGGTAATTGCCATTCAAAATTGAGTTATGATGCTAGAGACCGTCCACATTTTAATGCAACGAGGTAAAGTGCTATAATAGAAATTGTCCGAAATTCAAGGATAAAAGAGCTGAGGTGAAATCTCTAAGTGATGGCAATGCAGTTACTAGAACAGATAGTAGTTCCAATGATGCTTAGAATATGTGGGGGGTCATCGCAAGTTCATTAGGTGAAGATTACGTGTTATCTTGATGTTCTTTTCACGACTCCCGATATGATTGGTCAACTACCCAATGATGTTTATGCGGAAGATGCTGCCGGCAAAGTGGTGGGTGTAAGAACGTTTAGATAATAACGCATTATAATGTAGTGAGGTTGTTAACTAACATGAGGCATGTAGTGGAGTTGGAAGAACCTTATCTTGCGAACTCCTCTTGTTAAGGTTGCATTAGGTTCTATATCCTCCATAGGGAACAATAGTGACTAGCTCGGCTCTGATACCCTCAGGGATTTCAGATGAAGATGTGACGCAACGTTGTACAGGATGAGGCTCAGACACATGACTAAGAAGGCATTGTCGATTCTGAGTCAGAAATGTCTACTGGGAAGTCAACTGACCAGCTTGAGTTTATGTGAACATTGCACCTTGGTTAGACAATGCGATTGTAGAGTGAAGTTCGTTACAGTATTGCATTGCACCAATGCGATTGTAGACTACATCACCTCAGACCTATAAGGACATTCTCCAGTACCTTCTAAAGGAGGTTCCAGAAACATGTTGTCCTTTATAGATGGTGTTTCCAGAAGAGCCTAGGTTTGTTTTTATTGAAAACTGGAGCTGCACTGTCATTTTAAAATGTGGAAGGCGATGATCTAGAAGTAGACAAGTAGAAAGATCTAGTACCAAAGAGCCGACATGGATTGAGATTCTGTTATGGGGAGTTTTAACAGATTTGCACGGACGAAAGTGAGACATTGCACTATTGCCAACACACCACACTTGAGCAAACTCGTAGAACGAATGTAACATGACTTCACTGGAGAGCTCACTCTCTACACTCCAATGCTGGCCATGAATACAACATATTAGGTTAGGGAATAGAAGCCACCAACGGCAATTGACTGTAGTACTCCTGAGGAAATGTCATTGAGGAAGTTGCTAGCTACTGAACTGAGATGCTTCATTGCCTAACTTATACTCATGTGAAATATGGCACACTGAAGCTGAGGGCAAGGAGAAACATATTCCTAAATTACGCACATGGAGCAAAGGGAAAAAAAATCTAGTGCACAAATTAGTGTTTACCTAAATTTATGAACAGCCAAGACATTACCTTTGATGAGTTTGCTCTATTTAGGATAGAAGTGAGTAACCATTTGCAGAGAAAGATCTAAATGGTGTTCTTATAAATAGGTGGAGGAGCAAAAAGAGCCCCGAGATGAGCAGAGTGCGAGCCCCGAGATGAGCAGAGTGCAAGTGAGGTGACTGATTTTGTAGAGTGGTGGTATTCTTTAGCAAATTATATATATTCTGTGGTGACTGCAGAATTGAGCCATCGTGGTGGTAAATGAAGGTGGATGAGCTGGAGTGGCAGTTGAATGCAAAGGTCTAGTTGAGAAATTTGGGAATAGCAGAGGAAGTGTCGCACATGGATAAGCAAAGAAATAGGAAAAGCAAAGAGATAGGAAAACTGGAATGTTGAGAGTGCCTCAGAGTTACGTGAAAAAAAAGTTTGATGCACCACAACATGAAGCTAGGAAAATTTGTAAATACCACTCTTGCAGCACGTTTTGCATTGGCAAGGAGGTGGAGCATATCTCTCCTATTTCACATGCTAGTGTTGTTGATTGTTAGAGGTATGCAACGTGTCCCATCAGATTGAACAACCCATGTATACGTGAAATGGATAGCAGTATTTGTTGGGGACCGCACACGTTAGGCTGGTTTTTGGAGAAAGCAGTTCAAATTAGCGTGTTAATAAATTGGTATGTAGACCCGAGTCAAGAAGGCAACCTAGAGAGTGGTCAATCTGCAAGTTGTTATGTTGTTGCCCTTGTGGATTGTTATGAGTTGGAAGGTTTTGTTACGAGACACAGTGATTTCATCCAAGACTGAGGCCGAAAATAGTGACAGTGAAAGGAGTGGAAGAGGCAGTGTGGCCAAGGGACTTGGTTGGTGTTTTTAGCATGGAAATTGAGTTCAGCAATGACCAACACTCAGTGATGATCGACACTTTTGCATCAGAGATAACATGTGAAGAAGGCTCTTTCGAAAGAGGCGAACATGTGGATCGATTTTATTTCTCTGATTAAGTGAGCTTGGGCTCGATAGACATATGTGGCAGGGAGCAGCCCATGGAAGGGGATGGAAGAGCGGGAATATTAAGCGACAATATAAAGCGATGAATCAGAACAGTGACTTGGCTGCAAACTCAAGCCATTTTGGAGATTTGACCAAGATTCCCAGGATGATTGTTGGGGCTTCGATTCAAGTGAAGGATGCAAGAAGGCATCTACAGTTATATGGGCAATTAGGGGGTCATTCGCAAACGCTTGGGGAGGCACCTGTGTGTCCACGTCAGGACATACTGGGTCAGGCCGATTGCCAGGAGCCTGGACCAGCTAGGCTGGCGCAACCAAGCCCCCAGGAGGAGCAGAGAACATGCATAGGACTCAGTTTTATCCCTATTTTCAAAACCTTTTGGTATTATTACTCATGGTATCTTCTAGAGATCGTTTTAAGTTCTCTCTATGAGTTTTAGTTTGAGAAAAACACTATCAGAAATTGAGCGAAACACTGGATGAGAGTTTGGCGGAAATGGAGCTTGGAATTGGGATTATTTTGATGTTATGATCTCCTAGTTTGTAGTGGATATATGATTGGGACTCTTCGAATGGATGTAGGTTACTCTTCAAACGAACTATGTTAATTGTGGTGTTCTGAATCTATTCATTGTTTAATTCTCCAGTGTTTCTGTTATTTTGGTAGATTGCATGACCCTGTGGCACATTATCGACATTATCAAGTGAAAAAAGAGACAGACGTGAAGCTTCATCATCAATTTTTGCAGTAGAAATAAGTTCCATGTCATTAGAATAATTGTGATACTACGGACTGATCAAAAAGCACAAAGAGAAACTTGGAGAGTATAGATTCCTGGTCAAATGTGGAGTGATGTAAGATCCCTAAGCTCACTACGGAAGAGTTGACAACCACATAGCATATGGAGATTCCCACTAAGATGATGAATATTAATGAGATTTTCCGTGGTTGCACATATTAGAATCAGTTTAGAGTCTCTCTTCACTAGAATAAAGCAAAAACAGAAAGCAAATAGAGCAGAAGAAACAGTGATGATCTATGAATAGAAAGAAGGCGCACCTGTTCCGATAGAGGATCCCCTGTTTCTATTTGAGAGTCTGCTGTTTCAGTGTCAGAGTCCGAAACTCGTATTGTTCCATTCAGTTTTGCTTTGTATGACTCGCAAGTGATGCTTGAACCATATGGACCAGTGTTGAGCAACAGCCCACAATCCGTTATTGCAATCTGGCACTCATTTGGTATTTTTGAGCTTGATGCCTCGATAATCCTTTCCATTGATCCGCACCCAGTAACTTTCAACTGACGCAAAAACTCTAATTCGTCAATGCCCTCGACAACTTCCAGGCTCTCGCACCCTCCAATACTTAAATCCTTCAAGTTCTTCAAGTTTGACAAACAGCCTAACCTTTTTAATGAAGTGCACCCTTCAACAGAAAATCCTTCCAATGATTCCAAGGTAGAAACAAACTGTATCTCCTGTAGCTTTGGGCACCTCGACAGCTGGAAATCTTGAAGCATCTTTAGAGAGCTTGAGACAAGGGACACTCCCCTCCCACCATAAGTCCACTGGGGAGCTTGTAACTCATTGTATGCTGGATCCTCCGACAAGCAAACCAACCTCTCGAGAGATTCGCAGTGCTCAATATGTAATGTCCCCAACGATTTTAGGACACCGAGAAATTGAACTTCAACTAGCTCTGTGCAAGAAAACACCAAGGCTTCTCTCAGTTTTATCAAACTTGAAGGAATGGATAATCGCTCGAGGAGTTGACACCCTCCAATAGTCAACTTTTCCAACTGAGGAAGCGCATCGAGCTGAACTTGTTTCATTCGAGTGCTATGGAGCTCTAAAATTGTCAAGTTTGACGGAAATTGTTTGAGGGTTTGCAAGTCTAGCCCACATAGAGTAAGTTCTTTCAGCAGCGAAAGGAAACTCAACTCTGTAGGCAGGGCGGGGGCATTTAAAAGGCGCAAAGATTGTAGTCTGGATAATCCCCCAATCCACCTGAAGTCAAAAGGTTGAACTGTATTTAATGTGGCTTTGAATTCAAAGCGATCAGATAGGAGCAGTTGAACTAGACTAGTCAAGTTTGAGAGCTTAGGGATAGTCTGCAATGAATTAGATAACAGTCGTAGAGTGGTCAAAGAGCCCGGGAGCTTCGGCAACTCTTGTATCTCATTACACTGAACTAAGTCCAGTGTTTCGAGGTGAGGAAGCTCGCTCACTGTCCTAGGCATTGTCCCAATTGGTGTATGCGATGCATTGAGAGATGACAAGCTCCATAGTCTACCAATGGAAGCTGGTAATT
Organism: Corymbia calophylla; assembly: GCA_014182845.1. Classification (NCBI taxonomy): domain Eukaryota; kingdom Viridiplantae; phylum Streptophyta; class Magnoliopsida; order Myrtales; family Myrtaceae; genus Corymbia; species Corymbia calophylla. The sequence continues at coordinate 47,413,602 of CM024700.1, read as the reverse complement.
TTGTGATACTCGTGTGTGATACATCTAGCTTTGTTAATGACTCTAATTTTGAAATTGAGTTAGGGAGTTCATTCAAGCTACCACAACTCCTGAGAGAGAGGTGTAGAAGATGCCTTAGCTCTCCAATTTGTTGAGGCAATTTTCTGAGTGCCGAACATGACTCAATACTCAAGTCAGTGAGCCATCTCAATTTTCCAATAGAGCGGTCAATTTCCACCAAGTAAGGACATTCGGAAATAGTCAACTTCTCTAAAACTGGGCATTCTAAAAAGTTTGGTGTCTTATGCATATGCCAACTTTTTTGAATAGTGAGAACCTTCAATTTTCCTGCCCCCTACAAAGCCAATGAAACACCATTTGTCATTTGATCCTCTCCCCAAATGAGAAAATTGGACTACAGATCCTTTAAATTTTGTCCTTCATTAAATGAGAAAATTAGACTAAGAGGGAAATGGCATACCTTGATTAGGCGGCTGACCTTATCATCTGTGAACCCAACGCCAAAAAGATTCAGCACAACTACGTTTTCTAGATGCAAATTGGTTGCCTCAAAACGAGGATAACGTTCGAGTTCTAGAAAAGGATAAACTGTATGAGGGTAACGCAAACTGATCCATCTCAAATTGGAAAGACAGCCCGCAAAGTCGCCTTCGCAGGTTACATTGCACAACCAAAGAAACCGTAGATGTGGGAATCGTTTAATTTGCTCTGGGGTGACGGTAATAGGAGGTTGAATCCATACCCCTGACAGCAAACGGAGTGCTTGAATGCTTTCCTTGATCTGCCAATGACATTGAGGAGCAGGAACAGGAATTTGTCAATATGCCACAATTTTATTTCGTCGAAGAGAAATAAAAATGAAACAGGAGAGTAGCATCCAATTCAGAATGGTGAATCCTCAATTAAGAACACGTTAAACTATTCAATATTCAAATGTGGTCATACTTTACCTCTGTTGATCTTAATTGGTCAATGATGTCGTCTCTTGCCCACAACCTTGTACGCTCTTCAGAATATTGCAGATTTTCTTGATTAGCAATAGCCCTTCCAAGATCTTTAAATTGATCATGCATCCAAAAACTATTATCATCTAAAACCTTTATCATGCACCTGTTAATAAGGACATCAACAGCGTATTCTGGTCTAAATCCAAAATCTTTCCACATGTAGCTTGGATTAGTCTTATTCTCACCAATGAAAAAGCATGCAACATCAAGAAATATCTGTTGTTGATCTGGTTTTAAGGCATCATAGCTAATCCTTAGCTTTCCCAGGACATCCCTATTAGGTGTTTTCCTTAGCTTCTCTAGTATCTCTTCCCATATTTTTTTCTCTTTCTGAAGAAAAAGCAATGAACCTATTACTCGAAGAGCTAATGGTAGTCCACCTGTTGTGGAGACAATGTCTTCTGAAAGAGTGCGGTAATCGGCTAGGGGAGAGTTGTCACCAAAGGCATGCCTACTAAAAAGTTGAACTGCATCTTTGTTTTTCAATCCCTCCATTTCATAAGGCATAATTTCATACTTAAGTCCCCTAGTTTCCAAAACCCTTTTTTCTCTAGTGGTAACAAGTATCCTAGTACCGGGACACAAAGAATTCATTCCAATTAGTTCTTCAATTTGGTTTGGCTCATTGACATCATCCAGAACAACTAGTACCTTCTTGCTGCAAATAGTTTCTCCAATCATCTTGGTCCCCTCATCAATGTTATTAATCTTTGTAGCCACTCTTGAATAAGAGATATCGGACAATAATTTTTCTTGCAATTTGACGAAGCCCATGGTCTTTTCCTTTTCACTTACGTCATCAAGAAAGCTGCAGTTTTTCCCAAAGTGAGGACATAGTTGGTTGAAGATAATCTTGGCAAGTGTTGTTTTACCGATGCCGCCCATACCATAAATTCCAATAAGCTGCACACCATCGGAGTCGATTTTTAATAAATTGTTGATGGCCTTTATTTGATCCTCCATTCCAACTAAATCTTCGGTCACTTTTCTTTGTCTTGTTCGGAGCCTTTTCATAACCTCATTAACAATCATCCCGATTAAATCCCCATCGCTGCCACAGAGTTGAACAGTGTGAATGGAAAAAGTAACAAATTATTTTCCTTGCACGTTGACCAACCACATACTAAGTCAACTAGTTTCATTCTAATTATCTTAAACATTGTTCCCATGGAAACGTTAAAATTATGGATGAATAACATGGTCATAATATATTGATATGTTATGAGATCGACAATTCTTGTGCAAAAACAATTCAAAAGAACAGAAATGGAGTATGTAAATAAGTGGTTCTTATTCAAACATCTAACAAGTCTTTTTCACATCTCTTTTGTAGATCAATTTCATAATCTGATAAAAATGGTAGATTAAAAAAAAGAAAAGCGATGGAGCCAGGAATCTAATGTTGATACTTTATTATTGCTTCTAAGAAAGAACCACCACGCAAAAAACAATATAAAGAAAAAGCGTCAGAAAAAGTGTTTCTATTTTTTTCCGAAATAAAAATAGTAAACCGCATTTAATTTTGCGAGTTAATTTTTTTGAATGGTCATCAGGTTCAAGGACACTAAAAATTTGTCACCAACATTATTATTTCATTTAAGATAACAAAAAATGAATTTCCATCAAGTGTATTGAGATATGTTTGTGCGCGCGCCATGATCTCGGAAGAGTTTTACTAGTCATTTACTTTTCGTGATCACTCTACCCAGTAGACATATGGGTTATCACACGTCTGTATGTGCGGATATTTGTCTTTATGATTATGAGGCAACTCGTTGTTTCTTTTTAAGTGGGTGAGGTGGCAACAACAATTTATCCAATGAAAAAAGGCACGAATCGAAACAGGACTCGAATAACATAGACTAAAGAGATAAAAAAAAATTCAATTTTACCCCCAAAACTTCAGGAACATGATGAATTACAAACATGACGTCCATTACAAGTTTAAGTTGAAGGAATAGAGGAAGACAAATGCTTGATCTTTAAATCAAGTGGAAGAATTAATATATGTGTGTGTGTGTTACAGCAATTGATTTACTTATTTCTTTTAACACGGGAAAGAACTTTACAAAATGCAACTGCATGCAGTTCCATGATCAAGTTCTCTAGTATACATTAGGAATCTTAATACATTTATGGATTGAGTTAGTATAAAAAGATGAAACAAAGCCAAATTCTTGTACAATGAAAATTAGGTCAGAAAATGAAATCAAAGTATTCTATTAAGTCTGAAAAATATTTGGACATCTCATGATATTAAAAATAAAAAAAAAATTTGAAACTTCTTATTTCAATTTAGGGAAATTAGAGCTGGAATATAAGTAATGAATTTTTATTAGATCTACCTTTCAATGATAAAAAATAATTTTCACATTCATAGTTAGATGGTTACCTTATGTTATCCTGCAGGTGCAATCCATCGATGCCGCCAACTCTTCTGAGAGCTTGCCGCCACTTCTCTACGCTGGTGAACTTCTTCTGATCCGTCATCTTTTGCTCCCAATTCAGGATTTCATCATTGTACAATTGGGTTTTCAATGTCACGTCATCAGGTTTCACATTATAAAAAATGGGCAATATCTCCTTCTCATTCCCATCTTCTTTAGATTCAGAGTTGTTCTCCACCATCTTTCCAAGCTCGCAGAGGCACCAATAACTCGAAGCATAGTTTGGGGAGAAGATGGGTATATAGAGCCTAGAGTCATCGATCGCTCGTAGAAGGTTGTCACTAATTCTTTCGCCCGGATGAATCTCTTCTTTATCAAAGAAAACGTGAATCCCAGCATCAACCAAGGCATTATAGAGGGCGTCGGTGAATCCACCACGAGTATCGGACCCTCTAAAACTTAAGAACACCTGGTACTCAGCTCCTAATGGATTGCTGGTGCTCGTTCCTGATATCGCCATAGGAGCTCGCTTCCCACTTAGCAGGGTCTCTCTCATTGTTGAAATGCTTTTTTTTCTAGTACACTGTACTGCTTGTAGGCAAATTCGCTAGAAGCCGAAGGTGTTTTGCAGATCTCGATACGAGTCAGTAACTTTAATGTTGGAGTCACAATGAAGACTTCTAAGACTTATAAGAGAGGATTGTTGAAATATTTATAATTTTACAAAGACTCGAGATATGAGCCAACTACCAATCAATTCAAGAAATGACATAATTGACCAATTCCAACCTAGAGAGGAGTGGCCTTACCAAAAAAAAATTGAAAAATATGCCTCCAAATAATGAACAGGAAATGTTCTGGCCACGCCAAGGATCATTAGTAGACAAATCTTTTTAATATGCGTTCTATGGACGCTTGTTAGCTATATCTAATAAAATAAATATTTACATTCTTAATGCACTGATTGCGTATAAAATGAAGAAGGGAGTGCTTTCAAAATGACAACAAAATTTTTATGTGTAAATGTTTAATATAATCGGTACCCTCGGAGCACAAGTTCAACATAATGCTTATTAAAAAATACTACACTTCATTTGCCATGAAAGACGCGTAAATGCAACTTTGTAATAGGTACATCATCCAATTTACAGTCAATAAAGTTGATGGACTTAAAAATACTAAGGTGGAGGACATTATCATTACAAGATCACATGGGAGTTTCTTCTTCTTTGCGCTTGTCACATAGGCTCTGGCTATGTAGAAAACAGCTGTTCTGAATCCACTTTTAACTTCTGATAAATAAATAAAAAATTCCAACAAAATATTCCTCAAATATCACCTCTCGTGATAAACCATTTTTTGCGATTCCATTCCGTTTAATACTTCTTTCTTCATTTTTTTCTCATCACTTTTTTAATTTCATGAAATAACTAATTTTTACACTCACAACAATTTTAAATTCACCCAAAATGAAAAACAAACCTATTTCAGTAGGCTACTATATATATAAATAGTAAACATAATTGACGGAATTAGTAGTTTATACAATACGATTCCCGGTTAGGTTTGATTTTGAATAAAGTTGAAATATAATTAATTTTATAAAGACTTGAGATACGAGCCAACTACCAATCGATTCGGAAATAAAAATTGACTTAGCTGACCGATAGATTCAAAGAATTTTGGAATATTTGGATCTAATCTGGAGTCCATGTGATCAGTTCAGACATCAACATCACTGGTAATGCCTTATCTCTTTCTTTTTCTTTTTTTGTCAAGTGGTAATAAATTATTTCTAACTTGGAGAGAAGTGGCCTTACTATAAAAATTGGGAAACATAAGACTTCCCCCATGAACAGGACATGCTAGGGCGACGTTAAGGATTATTATTAGAAAATTATCACACTTCACATGTCTAAATATGACCCGTTTGCCAAAAAAAAAAAGCGTACAGGCAACTTCGCAACATGTACAGTGTCTACTTTACAGTCAATAAAGTTGATGGATTTAAAAAAGAAGAAGGTGTAGATCAATTTTAAAAACCGATTCCAAGAACTCATGGAACCTTTTCACACACCCAATTTCTTTCTAGTTTTTTCCTCACGCCCGTCACTTCTCTTGCAATGTACTCAAAATGTTCTCAATCCACCTTTGAACTTTTGGATAAACAAAATAAGATTCTCTAACAAAATGTTCCTAAAGAATCACCTTTCGTGATTACAGATGAGACTGTAGATAACTAGAAAAATCTCTTTCATTTTACAAAAATTGGATAAGCTTCATCCTCCAAAAAAAATGCTCCACCTAAGCACTCCCTCAGCATAATTTACCATTCACCATGGAAATTTGTTTTGCTCTCTTGACTTGCCTTTTCAAACATTTGCTTCCGAATCATCAATGGGACATGTTAAGGCGACTAGTGAAGGATTATCATTAAAAAGGTTCTTACTAACAAGTGCTCATATTACAAGCGGCTTTATTGATTGTTCATAATATGAGAAATATAATGTTTGAAAATGACAAAATTTTTAAGTGTGGATGTTTAATTTAATCAGTAACTTAGGCCATTCGTAAATTGTCATAAAATGAAGAAAAAAAAAAAACATGTATGGACAACTTCGGAGCAGGTGCAGCTTCCAATTTATAGTCATCAAGTTGATGCCTTTAGAAAAATAATAAGGTGGAGACCATTTAGAAAATTGGATTGCAACAACACGTACAGCTGCACCTTCTTTTCTCTTCAGATACAACTATACCTTTTCTTTTATTTTTTGGTCAAAACAGCTGTATCTTTTCAGACGCACCAGTTTTTATGGGTTTCTTCTTCGTGCTTGTTACATGGGTCTAGCTATGTCGACAACATCTGCTTTGAATTCACTTTTGTACTTTTGGATTACAAACAGTATGATTTTCAAACATTTAAACCTTTGTGGTTGCTCCATAAGTATAGCTACAATTGGACATAATTAAAATCCCAGTGCAATAGTGGAAATTCACAATTATCTATAAAAAAACATAATAATAACAAAATATTTCTAAGAATCACCTCTCAAGATAACACATGGGACTCTAGATCATTAGAAAAATCTCCTCCATATTGCAATGGATTTGCTGCATTGTGTACAAAAATGCTCTAACTAAGAATTGTCTAAGCATATATTTGCTAATCACCGTGAAGCATTTTTCATGGCCTCTTCACCTTGATGACTTGCCTTTTGTTGTAATTAATTGCATTTTAACTACATCAATTTTCTCATAAAATATACCTTTATGTTCAAAAGCGAATGATCGCTCAAATCTTTTACAAGCCGTATTTCCTTATTGATAACTATTAGGAAGTAAGCACAATGCCTTTTGGATATCAAACCAAACCAAACCAAACTGCATAAATATGTTTTTAGAAAAGTAAAACCAAACTAAACCGTATCATAAAAAAAATCTAAATCATTTTTTTCTCATCACTTCTTTAATTTCATGAAATAACTAACTTTTACACTCACAACAATTTTAAATTCACCCAAAATGAAAAACAAACCTATTTCAGTAGGCTACTTCATATATAAGTAGTAAACATAATTGACGGAATAATATGATTTCCCGATTAGGTTTGATTTTGAATAAAGTTGAAATATAATTAATTTTATAAAGACTTGAGATACGAGCCAACTACCAACCGATTCGGAAATAAAAATTGACTTAGCTGACCGATAGATCAAAGAATTTTGGAATATTCGGATCTAAACTGGAGTCCACGTGATCGGTTTAGACATCAAAATCACTGGTAATGCCTTATCTCTTTCTTTTTCTTTTTTTGTCAAGTGGTAATAAATTATTTCTAACTTGGAGAGAAGTGGCCTTACTATAAAAATTGGGAAACATAAGACTTCCCCATGAACAGGACATGCTAGGGCGACGTTAAGGATTATTATTAGAAAATTATTACACTTCACATGTCTAAATATGACCCATTTGCCAAAAAAAAAAAAAAAAAAAGCATATAGGCAACTTCGCAACATGTGCAGCGTCTACTTTACAGTCAATAAAGTTGATGGATTTAAAAAAGAAGAAGGTGTAGACCAATTTTAAAAACCGATTCCAAGAACTCATGGAACCTTTTCACACACCCAATTTCTTTCTAGTTTTTTCCTCGCGCCTGTCACTTCTCTTGCAATGTACTCAAAATGTTCTCAATCCACCTTTGAACTTTTGGATAAACAAAATAAGATTCTCTAACAAAATGTTCCTAAAGAATCACCTCTCGTGATTACACATGGGACTGTAGATAACTAGAAAAATCTCCTTCATTTTACAAAAATTGGATATGCTTCATCCTCCAAAAAAAATGCTCCACCTAAGCACTCCCTCAGCATAATTTACCATTCACCATGGAAATTTGTTTTGCTCTCTTGGCTTGCCTTTTGAAACATTTGCTTCCGAATCATCAATGGGACATGTTAAGGCGACTAGTGAAGGATTATCATTAAAAAGGTTCTTACTAACAAGTGCTCATATTACAAGTGGCTTTATTGATTGTTCATAATATGAGAAATATAATGTTTGAAAATGACAAAATTTTTAAGTGTGGATGTTTAATTTAATCAGTAACTTAGGCCATTCGTAAATTGTCATAAAAAAAAAAAAAATTTTGATTTTGACCCCATTTGTCATGTATGGACAACTTCGGAGCAGGTGCAGCTTCCAATTTATAGTCATCAAGTTGATGCATTTAGAAAAATAATAAGGTGGAGACCAGTTAGAAAATTGGATTACAACAACACGTACAGCTGCACCTTCTTTTCTCTTCAGATACAACTATACCTTTTCTTTTATTTTTTGGTCAAAACAGCTGTATCTTTTCAGACGCACCAGTTTTTTGGGTTTCTTCTTCGTGCTTGTTACATGGGTCTAGCTATGTCGACAACATCTGCTTTGAATTCACTTTTGTACTTTTGGATTACAAACAGTATGATTTTCAAACATAATAATAACAAAATATTTCTAAGAATCACCTCTCAAGATAACACATGGGACTCTAGATCATTAGAAAAATCTCCTCCATATTGCAATGGATTTGCTGCATTGCGTACAAAAATGCTCTAACTAAGCATTGTCGAAGCATATATTTGCTAATCACCGTGAAGCATTTTTCATGGCCTCTTCACCTTGATGACTTGCCTTTTGTTGTAATTAATTGTATTTTAACTACATTAATTTTCTCATAAAATATACCTTTATGTTAAAAAGCGAATGATTACGCAAATCTTTTACAAGCCATATTTCCTTATTGATAACTATTTGGAAGTAAGCACAATGCCTTTTGGATATCAAACCAAACCAAACCGCATAAATATGTATTTAAGAAAAGTAAAACCAAACTAAACCGTATCATAATAAAAAAACTAAGTGAAACCATGTTTTGCAATTTGATTCCGTTTAATCCTTCTTTCTTCATTTTTTTCTCATTACTTTTTTAATTTCATGAAATAACTAATTTTTACACTCACAACAATTTTAAATTCATCCAAAATGAAAAACAAACCTATTTCAGTAGGCTACTTCATATATAAGTAGTAAACATAATTGATGGAATTAATAGTTTATACAATACGATTTCCCGGTTTGGTTTGATTTTGAATAAAGTTGAAATATAATTAATTTTACAAAGACTTGAGATACGAGCCAACTACCAATCGATTCGGAAATAAAAATTGACTTAGCTAACCGATAGATTCAAAGAATTTTGGAATATTTGGATCTAATCTGGAGTCCATGTGATCGGTTCAGACATCAACATCACTGGTAATGCCTTATCTCTTTCTTTTCTTTTTTTGTCAAGTGGTAATAAATTATTTCTAACTTGGAGAGAAGTGGCCTTACTATAAAAATTGGGAAACATAGACTTCCCCATCATGAACAGGACATGCTATGGCGACGTTAAAGATTATTATTAGAAAATTATTACACTTCACATGTCTAAATATGACCCGTTTGCCACAAAAAAAAATGCGTATAGGCAACTTCGCAACATGTACAGCGTCTAATTTACAGTCAATAAAGTTGATGGATAAAAAAATAAGGTGTAGACCAATTTTAAAAACCGATTCCAAGAACTCATGGAACCTTTTCACGCACCCAAGTGCTCCCTCGGTATAATTTACTACTCACCATGGAGTGTTTGTTTTGATCGCGACTTGCCTTTTGAAACATTTGGTTCCAAATCATCAATGGGACATGTTATGGAGACCAATGAAGGATTATCATTAAAAGGTTCTTACTAACAAGTGTTTTTAGAGCACTGGTTAGCCACTCCACACCTCCTAAGAAGTTGCTTTATTGATTGTTAATAAAATGAGAAAAATAATGTGTGAAAATGACAAAAATTTTAAGTGTGGATATGTAATTTAATTACTAACTTAGGCCATTCATCGATAAAATCCTTATTAGAAAAATATTACAATTTAAAATTTTGATTTTGACCCCATTTGTCATTAAAAAAAAAAACCGGGTATGGACAACTTTGGAGTAGCTGCGGCTTCCAATTTATAGTCATTAAAGTTGATGCCTTTAGAAAAATAATAAGGTGGAGACCATTTAGAAAAATGGATTATAACACATACGGCTGCACCTTCTTTTTTCTTCAGATACAGCTATACTTTTCTTTTATTTTTTGGTCAAAACAGCTGTATCTTTTCAGATGCACAAATTTTTTTGAGTTTCTTCTTCGTGCTTGTTACATGGGTCTAGCCATGTAGACAACATCCGCTCTGAATTCACTTTTGTATTTTTTAGATTACAAATAGTACAATTTTCAAACATTTAAACCTTTATGATTGTTCCATAGCTATACGTACAGATGGACATAATTAAAATCTCAGTGCAATTGTTTCATAGCTATACGTACAGATGGACATAATTAAAATCTCAGTGCAAAATTGCAAATTCACAATTATCTATATAAATACATGATAATAACAAAATATTCCTAGGAATCATCTCTCAAGATAACACATGGAACTCTAGATCACTGGAAAAATCTCCTTCATGTTGCAATAGATTTGTTGCATTGCGTACAAAGATGCTCTAACTAAGGATGCGTTTGTTTAACGGAAAACTCAATGATAAAAGAAAATGTTTTCCGGAAAAGCGTTTTCCATAAAGACAGTTAGTTTTCCTTTATTTGATAATGTATGATCGAAAATGTTTTTTGATGCTTGGACCTCACTGGAAAATGATTTCAATTCATGATTTTATCTTAGTAAAAAAATTTCAACTTTTTAATAATTTATTTTTTATTTCGAATTTTAGTTAATTTTATTTTTAAATTACTTTGAAAATGTTTTAAACTTTCTCTTTTCTTATTTTCTTTTTCCCTTCTTCTTCTCCAGCTCTCCTCTCCTTCCTCGCATGCCATCATTTGTTCCTTCATCACTACCGACCAGCAACGGCCATAGGCAATCTTTGCCTTGCCAGGATTGGGCGTGCCATGAGTTTGTCGGCCATGGCAGAGTCGGAGCTCGCTTGGATCCGGTGAGCCCTAAGTTCACCGGCCTTGGCCTAGCTTGGGCTTGCCTGGATCTGGCGAGCCACGAGCTTGGTCGCCTTAATGGAGCTCGGGCTCGCTTGAATCGGCTGAGCCACGAGCTCATTTGCCCAAGGCGAGTCGCGAGCTCACCGACAGCTATGGAGGGCTCACCTAGATTGGCGAGCCGCGACCTCATCGATTGCATCTTGGCCAGTCACCACTGGCAAAGGAAGAAGGGGAAGAAGGAGGAAGAAAGAGAACAGAAAAAAGAACAATAAGATAAAAGAAAAGAAATATTAACAAAAAATCTAATATTTAAAAATAATTAAAAAATTGATTTTTTTCAAAAATTATTTTTATAAGAATAAAATTTTCATCAACCAAGACCCTAAGATTGGGAAAACCTTATGGAAACGTTTTCCGGTTGTTTTAAGGGGGAAATCGTTTTCCAAAATATAAACTTTATTGTGAAAACGTTTTTTATTGACTAGGAAAATATTTTTCATTGACTCATTTTCCTAAGTGAATCAACACTAGAAAATGAGGAAAAACATTTTTCGCAACGCACCCTAAGCATTGTCTAAGCATATATTTGCTACTCACCGTGAAGCATATTTCATGGTCTCTTCACCTTGATGACTTGCCTTTTCTAGTGATTATTTGCATTTTTACTACTCCAAGTTTTTCATAAAATATACCTCTATGTTAAAAAGAAAATTATTGTGCAAATCTTTTACAAGGCATATTTCCTTATTGATAACCATTAGGAGGCAAGCACAATGCGCTTTGGATGTCAAAACAAACCAAACTGCATAAATATGATTTTAAGAAAAGTAAAACCAAACTAAACTATATCATTATAGAAAATTGAGTGAAACCATGTTTTGCGATTTGATTTCGTTTAATCCTTCTTTCTTCTTTCATTTTTTTCTCATCACTTTTGTAATTTCATGAAAAACTAATTTCTACAGTCACCACAGTTTTTAAATTCATTCAAAATGAAAAACAAACCTGTTCCAATGGGCTACTTCAGATATAGTGATAAACATAATTGATGGAATTAATAATTTATACACCCGGTTTGGTTTGATTTTGAATAAAGTTGAAATATGATTAATTTTACAAAAACTCGAGATACCAGCCAACTACCAATCGATTCCACAAATAAAAATTGACTTGGCTGACCCATAGATTCAAAGAGTTTCAAAATATTCGGATCTAATTTGAAGACCATATGATCAGTTCAGACATCAACTACAAGAGAGAGTGAGGCTAGAGAGAAATGAGACTTGAAGATTTTCCCAAAATCTTCAATCATTCATCTAATTTATGAGCAACTCTAACCCCCTCCCCCCAATTTACTCTTCACTATGCATTTTGTTCCCCATCGTCTTCTTGTTCATTAATGCTAGGAGGGTATTTTGGTAATTTCACATTTAAGGCTTGAAATTCACATTTTGCTCTTGGGTTAATTTGAAGAAATGGGCCTTGGTTTGGGCTTGATGGGCTTGATGGATCAAATGCAAGAGAATTGGGCTTAAAATGGCCGTAGGAAAGATTTGGACTTGAATTGGGCTTAGTGGGCCTTCTAGGGTCAAGCGAGGGCCCACTTGGGCTTGGATGGGCCTAAGGTGGCCGACCACATTGGGCGCGAGGCCCAATGGGCCTTCACCCAACCCACTTACTTGTGGGCTCTGATTTTCGATTGTTAATCAATTTTTCGACGTTTTCATGCATACCGCTAAATACGTGGTTCATTGAGGCGACGCCTAATATGTTAGTTTTGAAGTCCTTATAAGTTTATTACTCGAAATCGGATTGAAATTCATGGCTAAAATTAATCAACTACAACTTTAGTATATCTCAAACTAATAGGTAGCTTTTAGAAGTAGCGCGAATTTGACTTACGGTTGAAATGATAGCAATCCACATTCAAATCTCCTCGATTCATGGATGATTTTGGTTGTTATGTAATTACAAGGGAGCAATTATTTATTTCAAAGTATATGATCATTAGAAATCGATTTAGAACTGTTCGCAATCCATACAATGGTCATACGGAACCATGATCCGATTATATTTTCTTGGTGAATTAGCCTATAATTGTTTCTTGATCGGCTTATATTGGTAAAGAATCGTCCCTCGTCAATTTTTATGGTCAAATCGTCAATCTATAGTCAAGTTCTCTGGTCGTGCATACTTGAATCCTTAATAGTCTTTCCCCTTTGATTAGTATCTCATGAGTAATTGATTCAGAATGAGATTTATCTAATTATGCATTGATGAAATAATCATTCATATATCATGAGAAGGGTTGAATTTTTAGGATATTACAATGGTGGTGTCGACTTCTCGAAACGACATGTGAAAGGTCAAGAATCGGAGGGAAACAACAAGCGGCCTATATGGTGTCTTGCAAAACAATAATTGAGTGGCGTGACTTATATGGCTGGCGTTGTAGCATCAATTGGCCTAGACGGCTGGCTTGCAAAATAGTTATTGGGATACAGCCTGTGCAGGCTGGCATCAAAAGAAAGTCACCTTCATAAAAAAGGCTCAACTGGATGACGTAGTCAGTGCGATTAGAGCCGAAACAAAGTGCTTCCTCAAATAAGACCTGTAAACACGAAATGAACACTGTTGAGTGGTGATAATGGGGATGGATTTATTTGGATGTTCACTGGGGTGTAAAGCTAGGAAGATAAAACGGAAAGATTAGGGAAATTTCTAGGGTGCATGTGGTGCACAATGGAAAGATTAAGGAAATTTCTTGGGTGAATGAAGTGCACCTAGTGCACTTAAGTTTCCACGGGAACTCACACTTAGTGAACTTAAGTTTCCATAGGAACGAAGGCTCGATACTAGTTAAATAATGATAAAGTCGAAGATAGGAATAGAGAATTTTTTTATAATTCGATATATATAAGAGTACATAAAAAACTTATTTATAAACTTTATGAAATGAATATATAAAGCAACAATATCAATCAAAATATACACAGTCATATAAGATATCCGCGCAATCTTGAATGATATAAAAAAATTAATAGAAATATTCTAATATAGAAAAATATCATAATTATCGCTAACAATAAAAAATTAAGTGAAACCATGTTTTGCGATTTGTTCCGTTTAATCCTTCCTTCTTCTTTCATTTTTTTCTCATCATTTTTGTAATTTCATGAAATAACTAATTTCTACAATCACAACACTTTTTAAATTCACCCAAAATGCAAAAAACCCTACTTCATATATAAGTAGTGAACATAATTGATGAAATTAATAGTTTATACAATACAATTTCCCAGTTTAGTTTGAATTTCTATAAAGTTGAAATATAATTAATTTTACAAAGACTCGAGATACGAGCCAACTACCAATCGATTCGGGAAATAAAAATTGACTTAGTTGACTGATAGAGTCAAAGAATTTGGAATATTCGGATCTAATCTAGAGTCCATATGATCGGTTCAAACATCAACAACAATGGTAATACTTTTTTTTATTTTTGTCAAGTGGTAATAAATTATTTCTAACTCGGAGAGAAGTGGTCTTATTATAAAAATTGTGAAAGATGGACTTCCCCATCATGAACAGGACCAGAGATGGCGACGTTAAGGATTATTATTAGAAAATTATTACACTTCACATGTCTAAATATGACCCACTTGCCAAAAAAAAATGCGTATAGGCAACTTCGTAGCATGTACAACATCTAATTTACAGTCAATAAAGTTGATGGATTTAAAAATAATAAGGTGGAGACCAATTTTAAAAACCGATTCCAAGAACTCACGAAGGTGACCCTATTCACACACCTAATTTCTTTAAAGTTTTTTCTTTGCACCTATCACATGTCTCTTGTGATGTAGTCAAAATGTTCTCAATCCACCTTTGAACTTTTGGATAAATAAAATAAGATTCTCTAGCAAAATATTCCTAAAGAATCACTTCTCGTGATTACACATGGAACTGTGTAGATAACTAGAAAAATCTCCTTCATTTTGCAAAAGTTGGATATGCTTCATTCTTTGCAAAAAATACTCCACCTGAGCGCTCCCTCAGCATTGTTTACTACTCACCATGGAGTATTTGATTTGATCGCTTGACTTGCCTTTGGAAACATTTGGGTCTGAATCATCAACATGACATGTTATGGCAACAAGTGAAGGATTATCATTAAAAGGTATTTATTAACAAGTGCTCTCAGAACATCGGTTAGCCATTCCGCACCTCATAAGAAGTGGCTTTATTGATTGTTAATAGTACAAGAAATATAATATGTGAAAATGACAAAAATTTTAAGTGTGGACATTTAATTTAATTATTCTTGGATAAAATCCTAATTAGAAAAATATTACACTCTAAATTTTTGAATTTGACCCCGTTTGTCATAAAAATAAAAATAAAAGTCTGTGGACAAATTCGGGGTAGCTGCAGCTTCAAATTTATAGTCATTGGAGTCGATGCCTTTAGAAAAATACACCTTCTTTTTTCTTCAGATACAGCTATACCTTTTCTTTCATTTTTTGGTCAAAAACAGCTCTACCTTTACAGATGCACAATATATATATATATATTTTGAGTTTCTTCTTCGTGCTTGTTACGTGGGTCGAGCTATGTAGACAACATCTTTTCTGAATTCACTTTTGTACTTTTAGATTACAAATAATACGATTTTCAAACATTTAAACCTCTATGATTGTTCCATAGCTATATCTACCGTGGGACATAATTAAAATCCCAATGCAATATTGCAAATTCACAATTATCTATATAAATACATGATAATAACAAAAAATTCCTCCGAATCTTAACTACTCCAAATTTCTCATAAAATGTAAAGGCAAATGATTGAGCAAATCTTTTACAAGGCATATTTACTTATTGATAACTATAAGGAGGCAAGTACAATGGGTTTTGGATGTCAAACCAAACTAAACTGCATAAATATGGTTTTAAGAAAAGAAAAACCAAACTAATCTATGCCATAATAAAAAACTATGTGAAAGCATGATTTTCGATTTGATTTCATTTAATTCTTCTTTCCTTTTCATTTTTTTCTCAGCACTTTTGTAATTTCATAAAAAAAACTAATTTCTACAGTCACAATAGTTTTTATATTCACCCAAAATGAAAAACAAACCTATTTCAGCAAGCTACTTCGTATATAAGTAGTAAACATAATTGACCGAATTAATAGCTTATACAACATGGCTTTGGCTTGGTTTGGTTTGATTTTGAATAAAGTTGAATTATGATGAATTTTACAAAGACCCGAGATACGAGCCAACTGCCAATCAATTCTGGAAATAAAAATTGACTTGGCTGACCAATAGATTCAAAGTGTTTCGGAATATTTGGATCTAATCTAGAGTCCAAATGATCGGTTCCTACATCAACAACAATGGCAATGGTTATTTCTTTCTTTTTTTTGGTGAGGTGGTAATGAATTATTTCTAACTTGGAGAGAAGTGGCATTATTATAAAAATTGCGAATAGAGACTTCCCCATAATGAGCAGGACATGCTACAGCGACCTTAAGGATTATTATTAGAAAATTATTTAATTTCACGTGTTTAAATAGGAAAAATTTCAAATAAGGCTCTAAAGTGGAGCCGTTTTTCTAATAAGTGCCTAGAGTAAACTTTGTATTAAATAGCGGTATGAAGTTGACAATTTTGTCTCAAATAACGGCCCAGCTTGCTGGTTAGCCAAATTTTCGCCTTTGGACTTATTCCGGCGATTGGAGCATGGACATTTTTGTCCAAAAATTGTAACGGCAAAAATAAGGTGAATCAAAGATTCAAAATTGAATTCTAGGGGTTTTTACAGATTTTCTTTCTTTCCCACGTTGTTGTTCAATTTTCTCACTGTAGATTTTTCTTCCAACCAAATCAGAGAGAATCCTCTCTGTTCTTGAATTCTCTCTATAGATTTTCTCCAATTAAATCAGAAAGATCCCAAATTGATTTTGTCCAAAAAAATCTATTTTGATCCAAATTAAAGAAGTTACGTTTGACTCAAATCCTCTCGCCCCTTTGTCTCGAGCTTCTCATGGAGCCTCTCCTTGGCCTCTCTTGCCACTCCTCCAAGCTTCTCAGTTTCTCTAGAAAATAGGCTCGAAATGAAATCTTTGAAGGAAAGAGAAGCGTGTGTATAACATTGGGCTTTTATAAGACAACTCCAACCGAGGTCAAATTAATTTTGGTATTTTCTTTTCACCGAATGTCTATAACTTGAATTGAAGAATTCGTTTGCTTTTCGAAGCAAACCAAAACCAACTATTTTTGGCGAAGCCTCTTGTTGAAGAGTTTTTCGCTAATGGAAGCATTGTAAATAGAAGAATTTTTGTTGTGTAGCTAGTTTCACTCAAAGACACATGCCACTTTGAAGAAGCGCCGGAGGAGTGTCAATTTCATTAAATTTCAACTTGCTAATAATTTTTTTCGTTTTATTCCAAGGTCAGTTTCTTAAATTGGTGCATCTGATTCTTCGTTCATCCAAGAATAGCCATGGCAGCTTGTTCAAGCAATGTGTCAACAAGCTATAAGCATATCATGGAACACCACACTGATGGTAGCGAGACGTGAATCTGAAGAGTTCCACTCAGCCTCTATTTTCACCTTCTTTGATGCAATCTTGTTCAGTTAGAAAGGTGCAACAATTGGCGGATGCATCGCAAGAGTCTTACAAATAATACTCTGCTCTCTCGAAGCCTCCCTACTCCTCTCAGACGAAACTTAATTACAAAGCTAACAACAATAGTGGGTAGAGCTGCGAAAATCATTGAACCGGAATGTTAGCTCAACTCATCCGATGGATTTACAGTGAATCAAGAGTATCACACAGTCGCACACTAGCAATGATGAAGAAAATGTGCGCGGGAGAGAGCGAGAGCGGAGGGATTGTTCATCTTTTGGGAGCGAACGACGAGGACCTCGATGGAAGTACATCGCCAGCAAGATGATGTTCGAGTTCCCGGACAAGATGCTATGCCACGCGGACTCCTTCCTCGACCGTCCAATCTCCGCCCTCGCCGTCAACGATGACCTCATGCACAGCGATATGTACTTTGTCCTCCTGCTCGATTTCTTCCCGAGTCACAGCAGCACCATGAAAATGATGGAATGAATGGGTCTGTGCCTGTAAGAGAGAGAGAGAGAGAGAGATGTGAATGAAGGAGGAGATGAGAGGCTGAGGAATTGGGATCGTGAATTCATGAAAAAAGAAAGCGAAGGTTCTCTTTGATTTGTTTGGGAGAAAATTCTGCAAAGAGAAACCTATTTTTTTACCCAATTACAGTTTTTGGACAAAATTGCCCATGCTCTAATTGCCAGAATACATCTACTGGAGAAAATTTGGCTAACCAGTGAGTTGAAGCCCTTATTTGAGACAAATTAGTAACTTGAAAAGCCACTTTTGAGATAAGATTTATTCTGAGCCCTTATTTGAGAAAAGGCTTACATTTTGAACCCTTATTTGAAAATTTCCCATTTAAATATGACCAATTTACCCAAAAAAAATGCGTATATGCAACTTCGCAGCATGTACAACATCTAATTTACAGGTAATAAAGTTGATGGATTTAAAAATAATAAGGTGGAGACCAATTTGAATAACCAATTCCAAGTACCCATAGAGGCGTACGTTTTCACATGCCCAAGTCCTTTCAAGTTTCTGCTTCGTGCTTGTCACATGGCTCTGGTGATGTATTCAAAATGCTCTGAATCCACCTTTAAACTTTCAGATAAATAAAATATGATTCTCTAATAAAATGTTTCTAAAGAATCACCTCTCATGATAACACAGATTACCCTATATAATTAGAAAAATCTCCTTCATTTTGCAAAAATTGGATATGCTTCACTCTCTACAATAAAATGCTCCACCTAAGCGCTCCCTCAGCAAAATTTACTATTCACCATGGAGTATTTGTTTGATCTCTTGACTTGCCTTATATTATCATTAATAATATTTAACTACGCACAGTTTCTCATAAAATGTGCCCTCTATGTTAAAAAAGAGAAAAAAAATGTGCAAACATTTTACAACCCTTTAATAAATATTAAGAGTTGAGCACGGTATTGTTGGTGCAATTTGGATGTCAAATCAATCCAAACTACATAGGTACGATTTGAAGAAAAATGAAACCAACTGAAGCGTACTAAATCACGAACCAACCAAGCCAAACCATTTTTAGGGATTTATGTGGTTTAGTCGTTATTTCTTCTTTCATCTTTATCTCTTTATCA
This sequence comes from Corymbia calophylla, assembly GCA_014182845.1. Lineage (NCBI taxonomy): Eukaryota > Viridiplantae > Streptophyta > Magnoliopsida > Myrtales > Myrtaceae > Corymbia > Corymbia calophylla. Next base: position 47,394,431 of record CM024700.1, on the reverse strand, counting down.
TTTTTAATTTCTTGAAAAGAATTTCACACTCAGAACGGCTCATAAATTCACACAAAATAAAATTTAAACCTATTTCAATAGGCTAATCCATATATAAATTGTAAAATTAATGGATGAAACTAATAATTCAGTACAATATGGTTTTGCATTTTGATTTGGTTTCAAAAAGTTGAAACCGAACCAAGCCAAAAAAAGTGGAGATATGATTTGGGGAAATTAAAATTGACTTAGCTGAACAAAAGATTCTTTAGAGTTTTGGAGTATTCGGATCTAATATGGAGATCATAAGATCAGTACAAACATTAATAACAATGGTAATACATAGTTCCCAATTTAGCGAGAAATGGCCTTATTAGGCAATTTTTTAAACATTTGCTTCCGAATTGTAAACAGGACATTTTATGGCGTCCAGTCAAGGATTATCATTAGAAGGTTCTTATTAATATGTGCTCTTAGAACACTGTTAGCCACTCTAAACCTAATAAGAAGTGGTTTTATTGATTGTTCATAATATAAGAAAAATAATGTTTTGAAAATGGCAAAAGTTTTATGTGTGGATGTTTAATATAATTAGTAACTTGGGGCATTCATCGATAAAATCCATATTAGAAAAATACTACACTTGAAATATTTGAATTTGACCCCATTTGCCATAAAAAGAAAAAAAATACTGTATGGGCAACTTCAAAGTAAGTGCACTTCCAATTTATATTCATTAAAGTTGACGCCTTTAAAAAACTAATAAGGTGGAGATCATATAGAAAAATGGATAACAACACATACAGCTGTACCTTTTTTTTTTTTTAAGATACAGCTACACCTTTCCTTTTTTTTTTTGTCAAAACAGCTGTATCTATTTTTTTTTTTTTCGAGTTTCTTCTTCGTGCTTGTTATATGTGGCTGGCTGTGTAGACAGCATCTGCTCTGCATTTACCTTTGTATTTCTGGATTATAAATAATATGATTTCAGACATTTAAACCTTTATGATTGTTCCATATCTTTATCTACATTTTGACAAAATAAAAATCCCAGTGCAATATTGCAAATTTACAATTATCTATATAAATACATAATAATAACAGAACATTCCTAACAAATCACTTCTCAAGATAACACATGGAACTCTAGAATGGTGGAAAAATCTCCTTCATATTGCAAAGATTGGATTTGCTGCATTGGGTACAAAGATGCTCTAACTAACCATTGTCTAAGCATATTTTTACTACTCATCGTGGAGCATTTTTCCTCTTCTATTCACCTTGACGACAAGCCTTTATTGTAATTAATTGCATTTTAATTCCTCCAATTTTCTCATAAAATGTATCTTTATGTTAATAGGTAAATGATTGCACAAATCTTTTACAACGCTTATTTCTTTTTGATAACTAATAGGAGGTAAGCATGGTAAGTTTTGGATGTGAAACCAAACCAAACTGCATAAATATGGTTTTAAGAAAAGTAAAAACAACCTAAACTTTTTATGACAAAAAACTAAGTGAAACCATGTTTTGCGATTTGATTTGGTTTAATCCTTCTTTTTCTTTCATTTTTTTTTCTCTCCATTTTGTAATTTCAGGAAAAAACTATTTTCTACGCACAACAGTTTATAAATTCACCCAAAATGAAAAACAAGCCTATTTTGGTAGGCTACTTCATATATATGTAGTAAAGACAATTAACGGAATTAATAGTTAATACGACACGGTTCCTGGTTTGGTTTGATTTAGAAAAAAGTTAAAATATAATTAATTTTACAAAGACTCGACATATGAGCCAGCTACCAACCAATTCGAAAAATAAAAATTGAGTTAGCAGACCAATAGATTCAAAGAGTTTCACAATATTCGGATCTAATATGGAGTCCATATGATCGGTTTAGACATCAACAACAGCGGCAATACATTGTTTATTTCTCTCTTTTTTTTTTGGTCAAGTGGAAATACATTATTTCTAACTTGGGAGAAGTGGCATTATTATAAAAATTGTGAAACATTGACTACCCCATCATGAACAGGACATGCCACGGCCACGTTACGGATTATTATTAGAAAACTATTACGCTTCACATATTTAAATATGACCCATTTGCCAAAAAAAAAATGCGTATAGGCAGCTTCGCAGCATGTACAACATCTAATTTACAGTCAATAAAGTTGACGCATTTAAAAATAATAAGTGGAGACCAATTTAATAAACCGATTCCAAAAACACATGGAGGTGTACTGTTTCACACGCCCAATTTCTTTCAAGTTCCTTCTACGTGTTTGTCCCAAGGCTCTGGCTGCCTAGTCAAAATGTCCTGAATCTACCTTGGAACTTTTGGATAAATAAAATAATATTCTCTAACAAAAAGTTCCTAATGAATCACCTCTCATGGCAACACATGGTATTCTAGATAACTAGAAAAATCTCCATCATTTTGCAGAAATTGGATATGTTCCATTCTCTGCAAAAAAATGGTCCACCTAAGCACTCCTTCAGCATAATTTACTATTCACCATGGAGTATTTGTTTTGATCTCTTGACTTACCTTTTAAAACATTTGTTTTCGAATCGTCAACTAAACATGTTACGGCGATCAATGAAGGATTATCATTAAAAGATTCTTACTAACAAGTGCTTTCAAATCACCAGTTAGCCACTCCACACTTCATGAGAAGTGGCTTTATTGATTGTTCATAATATGAGATGAATAATGTTTGAAAATGACAAAAATTGTAAGTTTGGATGTTCAATTTAATTAGTAACTTAGGCCGTTGGTTGATAAAATTCTTATTAGGAAAATATTACACTTTAAAATTTTGAATTTGACCCCATTTTTCATAAAAAGAAAAAATGTGTCTGGGCAACTTTGGAGTAGGTGGAGCTTCCAATTTATAGTCATTATAGTTGATGCCTTCAGAAAAATAATAATATGGAGACCATTTAGAAAAATGGATTACAGCAACACATACAGCTGTACCTTTTTTTTTCGTTCAGTTACAGCTATACCTTTCTTTTATTTTTCGTCAAAACAGTCGTCTCTTTTCAAACGCACAATTTTTTTTGGAGTTTCTTCTTCGTGCTTGTAACATGGGTCCAGCTATGTAGACAACATCTGTTGTGAACTCACTTTTGCACTTTTGGATTACAAATTATAGGATTTTCAAACATTTAAACCTTTATGATTGTTCCATAGATATATCTACATTTGGACATATTTAAAATCCCAGTGTATTATTGCAAATTCACAATTATTTATATAAAAAACATAATGATAACAAAATATTCCTATGAATCACCTCTCAAGATAACACATGGAATTCTAGATCACTGGAAAAATCTCCTTCATATAGCAATGGATTTGCTGCATCGCGTACAAAGATGCTCTAATTAAGCATTGTCTAAGCATATATTTGCTACTCACCGAGGAGCATTTTTCATGGTCTCTTCACCTTGATGGCTTGCCCTTTGTTGTAATTAATTGCATTTTAACTACTCCAATTTTCTCATAAAATGTACCTTTATGTTAAAAAGAAAATGATTGTGCAAATCTTTTACAAGGCATTTTTCCTCATTGATGACTATTAGGAGGTAAGCACAATGCGTTTTGGATGTGAAACCAAAACATGCTGCATAAATATTGTTTGAAGAAATGTAAAACCAAAATAAAAAAAAAGTAAGTGAAATCATGTTTCGCGATTTGATTTGGTTTAATCCTTCTTTCTTCTTTCATTTTTTTCTCTTCGCTTTTGTAATTTCATGAAAAAACTAATTTCTACACTCACAACAGTTTTTAAATTCACCTAAAATAAAAACAAACCTATTTCAGGCTACTTCACATAAAAGTAGTAAAGGTAATTGTCGGAATTAATAGTTTATACAATACGGTTTCCAAGTTTGGTTTGATTTTGAATAAAATTGAAATATGATTAATTTTACAAAGACTCAAGATACAAGCCAACTACCATTCTGTGGCGGCCCAAGGCGACGGTGCGTGGGGAGGAGAGATGGTGGTGCATCCGCATCTCGGTCCTCGGACGTGCGCAAGGAGGGAGAAATGTCTCCTATCTCACATCGTTTAGAAGGGGAGTCTTGAGCTAGTTTATAAGGTTTGGGTTCTTTACTCTGTGTAATGCATCTTGAAGCTATGCGGGCCTTGGTCCAAAGCGGACAATATTATACAGTAGTAGTCCTGAATCCTTACAAGTAGTATTAGATCCAACTTCCGATCATGTGTGGGATCATAGCGAGGACACTGTATTCAAAGGGGTGGAGAGTGTGACGGCCCAGGTGGCAAGGGTTGAAGAGTGTGATGGCCTAGGTGGTGGTGCGTCCGCACCTCGGTCCCTAGATGTGCATAGGGAGGGGGGCGTCTCTAGTCTCGCATTGCCTAAGAAGGGAGTCATGGATTAACTTATAAGCATTTGGGTTTTCTACTTGTGCATACGCATTTTCTGGGAGAAGTCCAGAGGAACAAAATTTTGAGGGCCTAGTGCGGTCCAAAGCGGACAATATATTTATAGTGACAAACCCATGATGTTACAGATAGTATCAGAGCAAACTACCACAATAAAGTTGGGAGGGGGACATGGCTGTGCGTATGGAGGGGACGGGGGAGAAAGTGACGGCCTAAAGCGATGGTGCACCGGGAGGAGGGATAGCGTCCAAAGGGGGGGGAGAATGTGATGGCCTAAAGCGACGGTTTTCATGGGGAGGAGGAATGGTGGTGCGCCCGTGCCTCGGTCCTCAAACATGCGTAGGGAGGGGGACATGGTTATGCGTCCGCACCTTAGTCCTCGGATGTGTGCAGGGAGGGAGACATGTCTCATGTCCCACATCGTTTAGAGGGAGTTAAACTAGTTTATAAAACTTGGATTCTCTACTCTATGTAATGGGTTTTAAAGCCATGCGAGCCTTAGTTCAAATCGATGATATTATATAGTGGTAGTATCAAGTCCTTACACATTAAATTTGGGAAATAATAATTGACTTAGTTGACCAATAGATTCAAAGAGTTTCGGAATATTTGGATCTATTCTAGATTCCATATGATCGGTTGAGACGCCAACAATAATGGTAATATGTTATTTCTTTCTTTCCTTTTCTTTTTGGTCAAGTGGTAATAAATTATTTCTAACCTGGAGAGACGTGGCCTAATTATAAAAATTGTGAAACATTGACTCCCCATCATGAACAGGACATGCTATGGCGACGTTTCAGATTATTATTAGAAAAGTATTACACTCCACATACTTACATATGACCCATTCGCCAAAAAAAACGCGAATAGGCAACTTCGCTGCATGTACAACGTCTAATATACAGTCAATAAAGTTGATGATTTTAAAAATAATAAGGTGGAGACCAATTTAAAAAATCGATTCCAAGAACACATGGAGGTGTACCTTTTCACATGCCCCATTTCTTTCAAGTTTCTTCTTCATGCTTCTCACATGGCTCTGGCGACGTAGTCAAAATGTTCAGACTCCGCCTTTAAACTTTCTGATAAACAAAATAAGATTCTCTAACAAAATGTTCTTAAAGAATCACCCTCTCATGATAACACATGATACTCTAGATAATTAGAAAAGTCTCCATTATTTTGCAAAAATTGGATATTCTTCATTCTTTGCAAAAAAAGCGCTCCTCCGCCTAAGCGCTCCCTCAGCAGAATTAACTGTTCACCATGGAGTATTTGTTTTAATCTCTAGACTTGCCTTATATTATCATTAATAATATATAACTACTCACATTTTCTCATAAAATGTGGCCTTAAAAAGCAAAAAATTGTGCAAATCTTTTACAATCCCTATTTCCTTATTGATAACCATTAGGAGTGGAGCACGGTATTGTTGGTGCAGTTTGTATGTCAAACCAAACCAAACTACATAGATACGATTTGAAGAAAAATGAAACCAACTCAAGCGTACTAAACCAAGAACCAACCAAACCAAACCATTTTTTGGGGATTGATGTGGTTTAGTCGTTATTTCTTCTTTCATCTTTATCTCTTTATCATTTGTAATTTCATGAAAAAAAATTCACACTCAGAACAGCTCATAAATTCACACAAAATGCATTTAAACCTATTTCAACAGGCTAATTCATATATAAATGGTAAAATTAATTGACGAAACTAATAATTCAATACAATACGGTTTCACAGTTTGATTTGGTTTCGAAAAAGTTGTAACCAAACCAAACCACAAAAAAGTGGAGATCTGATTAGGGGAAATTAAAATTGACTTAGTTGAACAAAAGATTATTAAGAGTTTTGGAGTATTTGGATCTAACATGGAGATCATAAGATCAGTATAGACATCAATAACAATGGTAATATATAGTTTCCAACTTAGAGAGAAATGGCCTTATTAGGCAATTTTTTAAACATTTGCTTCTGAATTGTGAATAGGCCATATTACGGTAACCAGTGAAGGATTATCATTAGAAGGTTCTTACTAACATGTGCTCTCAGAGTATCTACTAGCCACTCTACACCTAATGAGAAGTGGTTTTATTGATTGTTCATAATATGAGAAAAATAATGTTTTGAAAATGACAAAAATTTTATGTGTGGATGTTTAATCTAATTAGTAATTTAGGTTATTCGTCGATAAAATCCTTATTAGAAAATATTACACTTTTAATTGTTGAATTTGACCCCATTTGCCATAAAAAAAAAAGTGTATGGGCAACTTCGAAGTGGGTGCAACATCCAATTTATAGTCATTAAAAGTGGAGGCCTTTAAAAAAATAATAAGATGGAGGCCATTTAGAAAAATGGGTTACACCAACACAAAAGCGGTACCTTTTTCTTTTTTTTCTTTTTTCTTTTAGATATAGCTATACCTTTTCTCCTTTTCGTTTTTCTGGTCAAAACCGCTATATCTTTTCAAACACACAATTTTTTTCCAGACCTAAACCTTGTACCCTCCCTATCCTATTTTTAGTGGATCCTATTTTGAACCTGACTTTATTTTTTGGTCCGGGAATATGGTCTACCCTCTTTTCATTGAAATATGTTTTGTAACTGTCCAATATCCTATACGGTTTTGAATTTTACATTAATTCGCAAAAAAACAACAACGTAATCCTCCTAACATTATAAGACAAAAAAAAAAATCCTAACAATGCATAAACATTAGCAACAAATATGGATCTTATATTAGTCTCATTCCCACAAATACTTCTGATATGATCTAATGCGTCTTTTCATGTGTATGCGAAGAAACTGTTATTAAGGGAACATCTTTCTTGTGTTGGACTGAGAATGCTTTAATTAGTGCCACAATAGTTAGTAGCACTTATCCCGCGACTATTACTATAGTTGAAAGTGGGACCATTAAAAAGAAAAACAATGTATGAGAACAATTCTTTTTAACAATTATTTGAAGATAATTCTCCCTTAACTTGATTCAGAGAAAGGCTTATTATTCGAAAACGAAGAGACTCAAAGGCACTATACAAAAAGACGATTTTATTTTTTTTAACAGGATAAAAACTAGTCCAAAACCGATATGGTTCTAGGTGGGTCTTTACTTGGACCCGATTTCTAAACCGGTTTCAACCGGTTCCCAAAACTTGGAACCAGTTCCCAAACCGGTTTAACCAGGAAACGCTTCCCGATCCTGTTTTTCGGGTGGTTCGGTCCGGGTTCCGGCTAAACCCGATCCGGTTGCACACTCCTAGTTGTTACATGGGTCTAGTCGTGTAGACAGCATCTACTCTAACGTCACTTTTGTACTTTTGGATTACAAATAATATAATTTTCACACATTTAAATTGGACCATTAGAAATAATTAGATTATTCTCTATGATATTTTCTTATGTTAGAGATAATTAGGATATTTTTGTTAATTTTCTATATCCCTCAAGACTAATTTTGTTTATTTTGATGTATCATAATAAAGTAGATTACCCATTTATAGGCTTCATGAGAGACTATCAAATGTAACGTATACTAATTAAGATATGCATGATCAAATGAGATATTGCATGATTTTGAGTGATACAAAATTAATAGAAATATACTAATTATCTCTAACATAGGAATATATTCTAGAGAATTATCTTAATTATCTCAAACATGGATGATGCACTTGTTGCGAAGTTGCCTATACGCATCTTTTATGGCAAATGGAAGTGTAATATTTGTTTAATAAGCATTATGTTTAACATGTTCTCCAAGGGCACCGATTAAATTAAACATTTACACATAAAGAGAAATTTGTCATTTTGAAAGCACTGCCTTCTTCATTTTATGCACAATCAGTGCATTGAGAATGTAATATTTATTTTATTAGATATAGCTAACAAGTGTCCATAGAACGCTTATTAAAAAGATGTCTACTAATGATCCTTGGCGGGGCCAAAACATTTCCTGTTCATTGTTTGGAAGCATATTTTTCAGAATTTTTTTAATAAGGCCACTTCTCTCAAGGTTGGAAATCGGTCAACTAAGTCAATTTTAATTTCTCGAATTGATTGGTAGTTGGCTCATATCTCGAGTCTTTGTAAAATTAATAGTATTTCTACGGTTCTCTAATGAGTCTTAAAAGTCTTCGTCGTGACTTCAATATTAAAGTCACTAACTTGTATCGAGATCTACAACACCTCTTCGGCTTCTTGCGAAATTGCCTACAGGCGGTACAATGAGCTAGATGAAAAAGCATTTCAACAGAGAGAGAGAGGGGCGGGGCCGCCAAGTACGAAGTGATCTCCCATGGCGATATCAGAGACAGGAACGTGCACCAGCAATCCATCAGGAGCTGAGTACCAGGTGTTCCTAAGTTTTAGAGGGTCCGATACTCATGATGGTTTCACCGACACCCTCTACAAAGCCTTGATTGATGCCAGGGATTCACATTTCCTTCAATAAAGAAGAGCTTCAACCGGGTGAAAGAATTAGTGACAGCCTTTTGCAAGCAATCAATGACTCTAGGTTCTACATATCCATATTCTCCCCAAACTACGCTTCAAGTTATCGGTGCCTCTGTGAGCTTGCAAAGATGGTGGAGAACAACTCTAAATCTAGAGAAGATGGGAATGAGAAGGTGATATTGCCCATTTTTTATAATGTGGAACCTGAAGATGTGAAGCTAAGAACCCCATTGTATAGAAAGGAAATTATGAATTTGGAGCAAATTATGAAGGATCAGAACAAGTTCGGCGATGTTGAGACGTGGCGGCAAGCTCTCAGAAGAGTTGGTGGCATCAGCGGGTTGAACCTGCAGAATTATAAGAGGTAACCATCTAATTGTAAGTGTGAAATTTGTTTTTCACAATCGAATGGTAGATCTAATGCGTTAATTATATTCCAACTCCAACTTCCCTATATTGAAATAAAAAGTCTCAAATTATTTTATTTATTTATTATATCATGAGATATCCAAATTTGTTATCACTTAATAGAATTATTATGATATAGTTTTTGACCTAGATCTCATTGTATAAAAATTTGGCTTTGCTTCATCTTTTTTATGCTCACTCAATCAATGAATGTATTAAGATTCCTAATGAGAGAAAACTTGAATTATGGAACTGAATGCAATTGCATTTGTGAAGTTATTTTCCATGTTAAAAGAAATAAGTCTAAAATTGCTGTAACTCATCATAAACATATATTTTAATTCTTGCACTTGATTTAAAGATCAAACTTAATTGAGTACAATCTACCTTTTTGAGTAGTTTATAAATTGATCTACAAAAGAAATGTGAAAAAGACTGGTTAGATGTTTGAATAAGAATCACTTATTTATATACTCCTTTTCTGTTACATACCCCTTTTCTGTTCTTTCGAATTGTTTTTGCACGAGAATTGTTGATCTCATAACATAATAATATATTATGATTATGTTATTCGTCCATAATTTTAACATTTCCATGGGAACAACGTTTAAGATAATTAGATTGAAATTAGTTGACTTAGTATATGGTTGATCAACATGCAAGAAAAAGAATTTGTTACTTTTTCTCAATTTAAACTGTTCAACTTCGTGGCAGCGATGGGGATCTAAGCAGAATGGTTGTTAACGAGGTTGTGAATAGACTCCAGACAAGACATAGAAAAGTGAAGGAAGATTTAGTTGGAATGGAGGATCAAATAAAGGCCATAAGCAATTTATTAGACATCGACCCTGGTGGTGTGCAGCTTATTGGAATTTATGGCATGGGCGGTACCGGTAAAACAACACTAGCTAAGATTATCTTCAACAAGCTATGTCCTCAATTTGGGAGAAACTGCAGCTTTCTTGATGATGTAAGCGAAAAGGAAAAAAAAACAAAGGGCTTAGTCAAGCTGCAAGAAAAGTTATTGTCTGATATCTCTTATTCTAGAGTGGCTCGCAGGATTAATAACATTGATCGGGGACCAAAATTATTGGAGAAACAATTTGCAACAAGAAGGTACTAATTGTTCTTGATGATGTCAATGAGCCAAACCAAATCAAAGAACTAATCGGAATGAATTCTCTGTGTCCTGGCACTAGGATACTTATTACCACTAGGGAAAAAAGGGTTTTGAAAATCAAGGGGCTTAAGTATGAAATCGAGCCTTATGAAATGGAGGGATTGAAAAACAAAGATGCCCTTCAACTTTTTAGTAGGCATGCCTTCAGTGACAACTCTCCCCTAGCTGATTACCGTGCTCTTTCAGAAGACATTGTCTCCACGACCGGTGGACTACCTATAGCTCTTTGTGCAATAGGTTCACTGCTTTTTCTTCAAAAAGAGAAAATAATATGGGAAGAGATACTAGAGAAGCTAAGGGAAACACCTAATAGGGATGTCTTGGGAAAGCTAAAGATTAGCTATGATACCTTAGACAAAGATCAACAACAGATATTTCTTGATATTGCATGCTTTTTTGTTGGTGAGAATAAGACTAATCCAAGCTACATGTGGAAAGATTGTGGATTTAGCCCAGAATATGCTATTGATGTCCTTATTAATAGGTGTATGATAAAGGTTTTAGATGATAATAGCTTCTGGATGCATGATCAGTTTAGAGATCTTGGAAGGACAATTGCTAGTCAAGAAAATCCACAACATCCTGAAGAGCGTACAAGAATGTGGGTGAGAGACGACATCATTGATCAATTAAGATCGACAAAGGTATAGTATGACCATATTTGACTAAAGAATTGCTTAACGTGTTCTTAGTTGAGGATTCACGTTTCTGAATTGGAAGCTACTCTTTGTTTTAATTTTTTCTTCTCTTGTACGAAATAAAATTTTGGCATGTTGACAAATTCCTGCTCCTGCTCCTCAATATCATTGTCATTGGCAGATCAAGGGAAGTGTTCAAGCACTCCATTTGTTGTCGGGGGAGTGCATTCAACCTCCTATTATTGTCACTCCAGAGCAAATTAATCGGTTCCCACATCTCCGGTTTCTTTGGTTGTGCAATGTAACCTGCCAAGGCGACTTTAATGGCTGTCTTTCCAATTTGAGATGGATCAGTTTGCGTTACCCTCATACAATTCATCCTTTTCTAGAACTCGAACGTTATCCTCGTTTTGAGGCAACGAATTTGCATCTAGAAAATGTGGTTGTGCTGAATCTTTTTGGCCTTGGGTTCACAGAAGATAAGGTTAGCGGCCTCATCAAGGTATGTCATTTTCCCTCCTAGTCTAATTTTCTTATTCAGTGAAGGACAAAATCCAATTTTCTCATTTGGTGAGAGGATCAAATGAAAAATGGTGTTTCATTTGCTTTGTAGGGGGCAAGAAAATTGAAGATTCTCACTTTTGAAAAAAGTTGCAATATGCAAACGACACCAAACTTTTCTGGATGCCCAATTTTAGAGAAGCTGACTATTTTTGAATGTCCGTCTTTGGTGGAAATTGATTGCTCCATTGGGACATTGAGGTGGCTAACTGATTTGAGTATTGAGTCATGTTTAGCACTTCAAAAATTGCCTGAACAAATTGGAAAGCCACAGCATCTTCAGCTCCTCTCTCTCAAGAATTGTAGTAGCTTGAGTGAACTCCCCAACTCAATTTGGAAATTAAAGTCATTGACAAAACTAGATGTATCACACACGAGTATCACAAGATTACCAGATTCCATTAGTGGACTATTGAGCTTGTCATCTCTAAATGCATCGCATACACCAATTGTGACGATGCCTGGGACAGTGAGCAAGCTTCCTCACCTCCAAACACTGGACCTAGTTCATTGTAATGGGATCCAAGAGTTGCCGAAGCTCCCAAGAAGTTTGACCACTCTCGACTGTCATCTAATTCATTGCAGATTGTTCCTAATCTCTCAAATCTTACTAATCTAGTTGAACTACTCCTATCTGATGGCTTTGAATTTACAGCCACATCAAATATAATTCAACCTTTTGACTTGAGGTGGATTGGGAGGTTATCTAAATTGAGCAAGCAGTACTTATGCCTTTTAAATGCCCCCACACCACCTATAGAGTTGGGTTCCCTTTCTCTGATGAAAGAACTTACTCTATATGGACTAGACTTGCAAACCCTCGAACAACTTCCCTCAAACTTGACAATTTTAGAGCTCCATCACACTCGAATGAAACAAGTACAGCTTGATGGCCTTCCTCAGTTGGAAAAGCTGAGTGCCAGAGGGTGTCAACTCCTCGAGCGATTATCCATTCCTTCAAGTTTGATAAAACTGAGAGAAGCCTTGGTGTCTTCTTGCACAGATCTAGTTGAAGTTCAATTTCTCGGTGTCCTAAATTTTTGGAGAGATTACATATTGAGAACTGTGAGTCTCTCGAGAGGTTGGTTTGCTTGCCGAAGGAGCCAGTATGCAATGAGGTACAAACTCCCGAGTGGACTTATGGTGAGAGGAGAGTGTACCTTGTCTCAAGCTCTCTAAAGATGCTTCAAGAATTCCAGCTGTCAAAGTGCCCAGAGGTACAGGAGATTCGGTTTGTTTCTATGTTGGAGTCACTGGAAGGATTTTCTGTTGAAGGGTGCATTTCATTGAAAAGGTTAGGCTGTTTGTCAAATTTGAAGAACTTGAAGCATTTAAGTATTGAAGGGTGCGACAGCCTGCAAGATGTCGAGGGCATTGACGAATTAGAGTTTTTGCATCGGTTGAAAGTTTATGGGTGCGGATCAATGGAAAAGATCATCGAGGCATCAAGCTCGAAAATACCAAATGAGTGCCAAATTGCAATAACGGATTGTGGGGTGTTGCTCAGCACTGGTCCATATGGTTCAAGCATCACTTGCGAGTCTTACAAAGCAAAAATTCTGAATGGAACAATGCAAGCTTCGGGTTCTGACACTAAAACAACGGACTCTGAAATAGAAACAGGGGATCCTCTATTGCAACAGGTGTGAATCCTTTCTATCCATAGATCATCATTGTTTCTTCTGCTTTATTTGCTTCCTTTTTTTGCTTTCTTCTACTGAAGAGAGATTCTAAACTGATTCTAAAATGTGCAAACAAGGATAATCTCATAAAATTCACCATCTTACTGGAAATATGCTTTGTGTGCGTCAACTTCGGTAGGGAGCTTGGGGATCCTACATCATTCCACGTTTGACCAGGAATCTATACTCTCCATCTTCCTCTTTGGGCTTTTTGTTCAGTCAGTACAATCACAATTATTCTAATGGCATGTAGCCTATTTCTACTCCAAAAATTGATGATGAAGCTTCACGTCAGTTCCTTTTTCTACTTGACAACGCCGATAATGTGCAACAGGGTCATGCAATCTACCAAAATCACTGAGACACCGGAGAATTAAACAATGAATAAATTCAAAACACCACAATTAACATAGTTTGTTTGAAGAGTAACCTCCATTCACAGGAAGAGTCCCAATCATAAATTCACTACAAACTAGGAGAATATAACATCAAAACAATCTCGATTCCAAGCTCCATTTGCACCAAACTCTCATCCAGTTTTTCGCTCAATTTCTAATAGTGTTTTCCTCAAACTAAAACTCATAGAGAGAACTTAAAACGATGTCAGAAGATACCACGTCTAATAATACCAAAAGATTTTGAAAATAGTGTTAAAACTTAGTCCCATGCATGTCCTCTGCACCACCCGGGCGCCTGGTTGCGCCAGCCTTGCTGGTCCAGGCTCCTGGCAATTGGCCTGACCCAGCTTGGCTTGACATAGACATGCAGGTGCCTCTCCAAGCATTTGGAAATGACCCCCTAATCGCCCATACAACTGTAGATGCCTTCTTGCATCCCTTCACTTGAATCGAAGCCCCAGTCATCCTGGGAATCTTGGTCAAATCTCCAAAATGGCTTGAGTTTGCAGCCAAGTCACCGTCCTGATTCATCGCTTTATATTGTTGCTCAATATTCCCCCTCTTCCAACGCCTTCCACGGGCTGCTCCCTACGACATATGTCTATCGAGTCCAAGCAGACTTAATCAGAGAAATAAGATCAATCCACATGTTCGCCTCTGCCAAAAGAACCTTCTTCACATGTTATCTCTGATGCAACAGTGTCGATCATCACTGAGTGTTGGTCATTACTGGAATTGATTTCCATGCCAAATTCACTAGTTAAGTCCCTTGGCCACACTGCCTCTTCCGCTCCTTTCACTGTCACTATTTTCAGCCTCAGTCATTGATGAAATCACCCTGTCTCGTAACAAAACCTTCCCAACTCATATCACAATCCACTAGGGTAACACTATAACAACTTACAGATCGACCACTCTCCAGGTTGCCTTCTTGACTCTGGTCTACATGCCAACTTATTAACTCGCTAATTGAACTGCTTTCCCTAAAAACCAGCCTGTGGTCCCCAACAGATACTGCTTTCCATTACATGTTTACATGGGTTGTTCAATCTGATGCTCCACATTGCATACCTGTAACAATCAACAATACTAGCATGCGAAATAGGAGAGATATGCTCCACCTCCTTCCCAACGCAAAACATGCAGCAAGAGTGGCATTTACAAATTTTACCAGCTTCATGTTGTGGTGCATCAACACTTTTTTCACGTAACGGGGCATTCTCAACATTCCAGTTTTCCTATCTCTTTGCTTTTCCTATTTCTTTCCTCATCTATGTGTGACACTTCCTCTGCTATTCCCAAATTTCTCAACTAGACCTTTGCATTCATCTGCCACTCCAACTCATCCACCTTCATTGACCCCCACAGAGCCTCAATTCTGCAGTCCCCACAGAATATCTATAACTTGCTATAGAATACCGCCACTCTATAAAATTAGTCACCTCACTGGCACTCTGCTCATCTTCGGGCTCCTTTTGCTCCTCCACCTATTTATAAGAACACCATTTAGATCTTTCTCTGCAAATGGTTACCCACTTCTATCCTAAAAGGAGCAAACTTGTTAAAGGTAACATCTTTGCCGTTCATAAATTTAGGTAAACCCTAATTTGTGCACCAGATATTGCATCCCATCGCTCCTTGTGCATAATTAGGCATGTGTATCTCCTTGCCCTCAGCTTCAGTGTGCCATATTTCACATGCGTATAAGTAGGGCAATGAAGCATCTCAGTCCAGTATAAATAGCAACTTCCTCAACGAAAATTTCCTCAGGAGTACTACAATCAATCACCGTGGATTGCATCTATTCACTAACCTATATGTTGTATTCATGGCCAGCATCAAAGAGTAAAGAGTGAGCTCTCCAGTAAAGTTATGTTCATTCATTCTATAAGTTTGCTCAAGTGTGGTGTGTTGGCGATAGTGTGATGTCTCACTTTCATCTATGGAAATCTGTTAAACACCCCATAACTGAATCTCACTCTATGTCGGCTCTTTGGTACTAGATCTTTCCAGTACTTGTCTATCTCTAAATCATCGCCTTCCAAGTTTAAAAATGACAGCGCAGCTTGATCCTGTTTTCAATAAAACGAACCTAGGCTCTTCCTGAAATGCCATCTATAAAGGACAACATGCTCCTGGAGCCTCCCTTAGAAGGTACTGGAGAAGGTCCTCGTAGGTCTGAATTGATGTAGTCTCCAATCACATTGGTGCAATGCAATACTGTACCGAACTTCACCCTACAATCACTTTGTTTAATTAAGATGCAATGTTCACATAAACTCAAGCTTTCTGGTCATTTGACTTCCCAGTGGACCTTTCTGACTTAGAATCCACAATTCCTTCTCAGTCATGTGTCTGAGCCTCATCCTGTGAAACATTGTGTCACTTCATGATCTGAAATCCTAGAGGGTAATATAGTCGAGCTAGTCACTATTGTTCCCTGTGGAGGATTACAGCCTATTGCAATCTCACCAAGAGTAGTTAGCAAGATAAGGTTCTTCTTTAACTCCACTAATCAACAACCTCACTAACACTGCCATACTTTATTATCTAAAACTGCTCTTACACCCACCCCTCCGCAGGCAGCATCTTCCGCATAGACATCAATGGGTAGCTAATCAATCATATGAGGAGTCATGTGATAAGAACATAAAGATAACACCCATTCATCACTTCATTGCCATCACTTTCACCTCAGCTCTTTTATCCTTGAATTTCGGAGTCTCTGCTATAGTACTTTACCTTATTGCATTAAAACATCAACGATTCTTTAGCATAATAACTCAATTTCGAACCGCAATTACCCCTTAACAAAAGCCTTTATGTGCTTTCTGCCTCAGATAATTAAAGCTAAACCCTATAATATTAGCTTCTCGCTATTCTTCCGCCACTCTTTGAAACAACGCAGAGTTGACATTTTCCAAAGTGGCCGTTATCGCATGGTCAACAGGGAATTAGAGAAATTTTCTCAAGAATCCATCAACCTCTTAGCCAAGTGCTCCTTAGGGATCCTCTCCTCAACGCTCTTCAGATCCTTGATGAGTTTATTAGACTCATCTAGATGGACTCTAATGGACATACACTCAGTCATCCCTGAACTTGTATTATCTATCTCAACAGGCTACGAGCTGGGCTCCCTAGAGTGACCCTCCAGATGCCCGGACGATTGTACATGCCTACTCGCATCCCTCCGCTTGACTCTGGGCTTCAATTTTCTCTCCAATCTCGTCCAAAACTCGAGACATTTCTAAAATTGGGACATAGTAATAATGTTATTCATCTATTTGAATGCACAATGTAGTTTGTTGTCGTGCTTAATCAAATGAATTGAGAATTTAAATTTTCAAGCTTTAGGTTGTAGTCACACAGATTGTATAAAACGAAGGTGAATAATTCGCTCCTATGGTTTTTCCACGTGATGGGGAACCAGTGTTAATATCTGTGAAATAAAGAAAAGAAGTATTAAAGAGAGATTTATGCAGTAATATGCATTTTCTCATCCTATAATATACAATGGCAGTTCAATGAAGTATTCCCATCTGCCGTGAGAGAACGTGTTCCACAGAACCCGTCCCCGGGCATAACCCCAGAAGATATCGACAATGCAGTTAGGAGTCGACCTCCTCCCTTGGCAAGTGTTCATCCACCAGATCATTTATCCAGTGAAACGAGTTCACTTGCAACCACGAGTATTTCTGAACTGAAAGACCTAATGTAAGAACTGCTAAGAAGAAAGAGAGATTCAAACTCCAAAAGAATATAGTTATGGTTTTTATTTCGCTTCTATCTTTTCATGGAAATTAATGATTTATAAAGCTTAATGATCACCCCATTTTCGCAGGTTAAGAACCTTTGGCTCAGCGAGTCACCACCACCAACCAAATGTGTTGGAAAGATCCAAGGCATGGTTTAAAAGCATATTACAATGTATCTGCAAGCCTTTCAAGTGTTTCAATTCTTGAGTTTTTGAAAGAAGAAAGAGAGATGCCCATGTTTTGTATGGGTCTAAGATTATTACTTTTTATACTATTCTAAATGTTGGTTCATAATCTATTTTGCATTTATGGATACACTGGATGTTGATCGCTATTGCCTTGATCGACTTATAAAATTCATTCAAATTGCCTGATTTTTCCTTCAATGAATAAAAACGCATAGAAACCGTTCATACGATATTTCTTGGCGAAGTAGCACTTGCCATCAAAATTAATGACACGAAGGGTGTGCTTGTTTCGTGTAATATCAACAATTTGGAAAATGTTTTCCTAATTTTGATCTTTTATATTTCTTAAAAAAATGAGTTAATGAAAAAGTTTTTAAATATCCAAAAAAGTGTTTAGGCATAAGTTGTTTTCACTAACACTACTATTTTCCTTCACTTATTTTCCTAAGCATTATCGACTATCAAAATAAGGCAAACGTATTCAAATTATTTATTTTACATATAATACTCACCCGAAGTTTTAGTTAGCACTACCAAATGTAGCTAGTTGATTAGATGCTAATATAATATTTGTTATCTCTTCTTTCTTGGCGAAGAAACGCCTAGGCACCTCTTTTTTTCTAAAAAATTGCTAATTGTTAATTTGCTAATATTCATTTAACCAATTTACAATTGTTGCGGCCATCAACACAACCTAGAAGAAGTGATAAGGCTGAATGAGAACTATGAAAAACTTTGGCGGAAGATAATAAAACTTCAACAGCAGCGGAAACGGATTAAAGATCTCAGGTACGTATGCTACTAATGAACACGTATTAATAATAATGAACAGCTAATGCCAGTAGTGAAGAGGTAGAATGTATTGTAAGCAAATATATAGTGGTTCAACTTTTTAAACTAAGCTTGCGCTCCCTAGTAATCTTCAAGACAAGTTATAATCAACACACTATCAACCAATAGATCACAAGATCAGGATGTGTGTATTGGTATCACTCTTCTACACTTCCTCTCATCACGATTACAAACAATAGCACCTCGCATAGATATTATCATAACACTAGCTATTACTAACAAGAACATGGCAAAGAAAAACACTCAAACGTATTAGTCTAATTTTGTTCATTTCCACCCAACCCCATTACTTCTATTGGATTCAATAGGGAAAAGTACAAAAAAATCCTAAACCTATTACATCGATATCAATTCAGTCCTAAATTTTTCAATTAGACCAATTGAGTCCTAAATCTTTTCATATTGGTACTAAATTAGTCCATCTACCCAATTTAGATCAAAAATTGCTGACATGGATGTTGGTTGACCAACATGGCATGACTAGTGCTGACATGGACATTTTAAAAAATATTTAGTATTTTTTTGAATTTTTTAAATATTTTTTCTTTTTTTTTTTTTTTTTCTTTTTTTCCCCCTTCCCCTTCCTTTTCTCTTTCTGGTGGCCATCACCGGCTACCGGCCATAGCCATGGTCGGTGAGGGCTGGCCTCACTTCGGCGAGGTCGAGCGGGCCTTGCCTGGGCAAGGCTCGACGAACCTTGCTTGAGCAAGGGCCTCGCTTGGCTACACCTAGATGGTCGGCACTTGCCCTTGGGTAGGTGAGGCCAACCTTCGTTGGCCATGGTTGTGGCTAGTGGCCGACGATGGCCCTCGGAAAGAGAAGAGGAAGAGTATAGGGAAGGGGGAAAAAAGGAAAATTTTATTTTAAAAAATTCAAAAAATATTATTAAAAATGTTCACGTCAGTACCACATCAGCATGAGCGCGCCATATCGGCTGACCAACATCCACGTTAGTAATTTCCGACTGAAATTGGTCAAATGGACTAAATTGATATCAATGTGAAAAGATTTATGACTCAATTGATCTAATTAAAAAGTTTAAGACTAAATTGATACAAATGTAATAGGTTTATGACTTTTTTGGTACTTTTCCTGGATTCAATTGCCATCTAACCTTAAATGACTGTTTCCAACTCAAATCCCTCAAGTAGCTGTTGGTTCTAATGTTGCCAGCAATAGAACGTATCTCTTTTGCTTGTCAGCATTAGAATGTCTCCTGACGGTGGAAGTTTCACTTGTCAGAGTTCGTTTCCTTCTCATAATTGGTAGTACTTATCTAATTTGACTTGTTGAATAAACCTTGAAGCTAAACAAAAGTTAGTAAAATATAAGAAAAGTTAATTAATTAAAGAAAAATCAACATGCCAAGCAACTCCAATGATAGTTGATAGCCCAAAACTAATGACTAGACTTAATTGGAGAGAAATTGATAGGTGTCATAACTAAGGATGCTAACTTATAAAAGAGTTTGTAAATTCCATGCCTTCCTAAGAAACTAACATTGTAAACAATAAGAAATGTTGGCATTTTGAAAAATGTCAATATTTTCATATGGTTCAGAGATTGAATTAAACATATATTAATAGTCTAGAGATTATATTGAACAAATTAAAGATTCATGGATCACATTATATATTGAGTTAAAATTCATTTGACCACATTAAACACTATAAAAGTTCAAACCACATTACATATTAAGTCAAAGTTCAAAGGCCAATTATGTCATTATCTCAAAGCCATTATGAAGACATAAAAGTTTGCGATTGGTGGTCAAATCAATCACAAGAACTTTCAAGAAGTGTCGATGTTAATAATTGTAGTCAACGAAAGGAGATTTAATCAATTTTGAGCAACTTTGGACGTACTGACAAAAGAAGAGGGCAAAATGACGGAATCGGGTGCGGCTCCGTAATGGTGAACTGCAGCAATCAGGGAGGTAGCTACGAGGCAGAGACCGAATTTGTTCCTGATCTCGAATCAAGGCAAAACCGGAGTTATTGGAAGGACGATCTCTTTCTCTCTCAGATATTTTGCCAGATTCCTCTTCTTCGTGAATATGAATACAAGAGGAAAAAGATGAGTATCAGAGGGATCAGTTTCGATCCTTTATTCTTTAAATCATCAAAGTGAATTGTAAAGTCAAATGAAGCCAGCGGAAATTGAAGGTGAAGGAAGGCTGAAGCAAGTGTAGAGAGAGAAAGTCGCCATTCTCCAAAGAGCTCGCAGCGCTCTAGAAAATGCAACCGGGAGCCCGCGAGTTCCCCTTGAAGCTTTAGCTATGGCGATTCCAGAAGGAGAGGAATGTTTGGTCTAGTGACGTTGTTGAAAATATTGGTAGTTTGTTTGTAAAATAAATAAAGAGGTGCATTTTCCTTTCCCACATGGAAAAGATAGAAGTATGCCAATATATAAGTGTGAAAGTTTTCTAACATTACAATTAAAAACAATGAGCTAAGTAGGCTAAATCCTACAATCCCATGTGCAGTTATATGAGTAATCAATGATTATTATAAATTTTATTACAGACGCTTATTTTTTGATAACAGTTAGTAGATGTCTTACAACTTTTGAAAGGTTGTATCTTTTCAAAATGCAACCTTTTCAGGGGAAAGGTTGTGTTTGTTTTAAAATACTGTTATAAATTCATTGTTCCTGTCTCAATTTTTTTTTTCAATTTTCTTTTCTCATAAAAATACAATCATTGTTTTCAATTGTCTCCCTCATGAGAGTTTTTGAAGCAATATTAGAATTGTTATTTGGTATTCTTATATGAGAATTTGTTGTATCGTGGAGGATTTTTATTAATAATCATTAATAACATTGTGGGATAAATGATTCATTAAAAACATGCATTTATTTGATAGGAATGGGTCAAAATTCAAATATGTCTTTGTAATCATAATGTCCTCCACCTTATTATTTCTAAATCCATAGACTTTATTGATTATAAATTGGATGCTTGACCCACTGAGAAGTTGCGTATTCACGTTTTTTTTGGCTTCAAATTCAAGTATGTGTAGTGTTAAGCTTTATACAACAAGTCAACATCATTGACGGTTGAAAAGGACTAAAATCAAGCCCACATTTTTTCCTCCCAAAAGAAACTAACACCATATTAACCAGGACTAATTCCAAAAAAAATAAAATACACCAACTTTAAATCGAGAGATAAATTTGGCCTAAATTTCTTTTTGTCTTGTAAAAAAGCACAAACTTTAGGTCAAGTGACAATTTTGACCCCAACTTATTTTGTCTCGAAAAAATTATTAACTTTCGCTTAAATCACAAATCCAGCCCCCTTAATTTAGATCCACCCCTTAACTTAGATCCATCGATTATCCTTAACAATAAATCCATATGCACTTGCTAACTAGGTTTAAAATACTATTCATTTTCTTCTTATTTGAGTGACGACTTGGAAAATAGCGATGAAGTTATTCATCGTCTTTTACACTTCACTAGCAAGTCAAAATATCTCTAAATTGAATTTCTCTAGTCAAATTTCGCCATTTTGTAGGATTATGAAGCTATAGACCATCGCTCATCGAGACTGCCAATCTCGCGGCTTGAACATTTTTCTCTAAAATAAGGTTAACTTCAAATAGAGAGTTAACGGTGGGGTCAAATTTGGGATAATGGTGAAAGTTTATGATTTTTTTCAAACAAAAGAAGTTGGATTCATAATTGTCACTCGACCTAAAATTAATACTTTCTAACAAGACAAAAAAAATTAGGGTCAGATTTGTCCCTCCATCTAAAGTTGATGGTTTTTTTTTAAAACTATATTCCTATGATTAAGAAGTAAAATTAATACACAGAGGAAACGATGACTAAAAAATTGCATCATTGGTTAATTGTTCGTAACATTTTTTTTTTTTTCAAATATCGGGCAAGTCTAGAGTTTGAATGAGGGAGCGCGATGAATATGATAGAAACCACGACCCTAGGCAAAGACGACGCGAGCGGAGGCTAATCGGGTGGGAAGAGAGGAGATGGCGGGTCTTTTCGACAAGCAAGCGGAGATCTACGTGGACGCTCGTCCGACATAACCGGCACACTGGTACTCCATGCTCGCTTCTGGCACTCCTCGTCACTCCCTAGCCTTGGACGTCGGTGGCACCGGCAATGGCCAAGCTGCCCTCGGCGTCAGTCCCTCCCCCCCTCTCTCTGCGCGAGATTATTAGCAAGTTTACTGTTGTCTTGATACAATGGAACCGACAATGATCGGAACTGTGACGGCATGAACAGATCTTCTGGATTTTCCAAAAAAATGGGGTTGATCAGATATGATCGCAGATCATGTGAAATTTGATTCTTTTTATGAAATAATACATATCAAATGCATGTCTCACCTTGTGTGCATATTTTCCTTTGTTTTTGCTTTTGGAGGTAATTGACTAGACATAAGGTGTAGAGGATGAGGGAAGATTGGCTCATCCAGGGTGAATTTCACCTGAATGCTCAGCTACTGCTCTTAACTCTGCTCATTGATGAGAAGGTGATTTATTCGATTTGATTTTTTTGGGGGCTTGGTTAGGCTGTATGTTGCTTCCTAATCACTATCGGACGGTGGTCATCCTCCAGTTCCACGTAATTGATCTCAGATCCTGTGCGTTGGTTTGAATGAGCAAACTTTGAGCGAACTTTGAAACTGAAGTTCAACCCATCTTTGTGTCTTCCAAGCTTCTTTCCCATTTTGTATCTTTCTCAAATGGGCTTCTCTTTCCTTCTCCTTTTGCTTTATGATGATTGATCATTCACCAATTCTAGATTTTCTTATTTTCTTATCAAAGTTATCACGTAGAATCAAAGAATTATCATTGGCCATCAATTTCAAAGCTCAACTTCTTTCATTACTACCAGATTGTTCGTCACTACCAACTCTGCTCATGTGCCCTGCACTTGATTGTAAAATAGATTGCCGAGCACTACGACCAGGTGATCGCCACTGATGCGAGCGCAACCCAGCTAAAATGTGTGACACAACATCCAAGGGTTCGCTACGTCCACACCCGATGCCCATCTCCAACGACGTAATCGGGACCTTAATCGCAGGTGAAAATTCAGTGGATTTGATTACGGTGGCTCAAGAGTGCACTGGTTTGACCTACCCAATTTCTACTGCCTCGTGACCCGTCTGCTCCGGAAGCCAGGAGGTGTGATCGCAGTATGGTGCTTCCCGGAGAATCCACACGAGAGCCGTTCACCTTTATGGATCTAGATGCCGCATTATTTTTCCCGGTCACGCTCTTGCTAAATCCGCCTCCACCCCCGCCCCCACCACCCATTCGGTGGCTCGAGGTGCCACCGCCATCGTCTCCACCTCCACAAACAAATCGAAAACCGCATATTCGAGAAATACATCGATAACTACATGTGAGGAGCCAAAAGAACCATGGAAAGCACACCAAAATCATCCCGGCATAGAGAAGCCAACTCGAAGATGTGGGTTCAAGGAGGGTCAAGTACCGTATGAGGAAGTTAGTTGTGTATTTCTTAGCTGAATATGACTAGGATGAGTTTGCTAGATTTAGTTGTTAGTTAGAAATATACATATTCTTTTTGATAGATTATAAAAACTCTAGTATTGTAACTAATTTGCTAATTTATCGTACACATATATATCAAAGGTTGTTGATTTTTATTGGAGACTGCGTTGTTTGGTAAAAAAATAGCAGTGTCATCCTTCATTCTTGTTGAATTTCAGGGTGTGACAATATAAGGGTCAATTTGCTTTTATGTGTTGGAATATAAGATATACATTGGTTTGGGGCATGTTGCCATCTCTAATTAATCATAGTTAAGTAGAGAACATGAAACTTTACGCTCTTGAATTGAGTCCAATAAAAATGCATAGGTAATTTCGGAATATAAAAAAGTGATAAAAACTCTTTGTACTTGCATATTCCTTCCGGTGAATCTTGTATTTATGGGCTTGAGCAGAGAAAATGAAACTTATGGAGGTTGGATTGGGTCAAGCAAGTGTATGAGCATTGACATTACAATATTTATATGATGATTTAGTGTGGTTACGAGAACAGTATGTTATAAAGTTAGTGTTAATCTAGTTCGAATATCAGTCAATGATTTCACTATATTTTACTATGTTAATACCTAAGATAAAGTTACTCCTGTGGACGTGATAGAACACATCTATGCAATTAAAAATCAGCACCTACTTTAGCACATGTCACCATAAAGTATTTGGGATAAAGAAAATGAGAAAGCAAAAAGTACACTCAACAAAAAGTGTGCATTTGCTATGGTAGCTTTATGTGTTTTTTTTTTTCATAAGCTTAGATGTATGTATTGGCCAAGTCAAATAAGTTGGGAGTCCCTTCTTTTCTTTTTTTTAATGAATGATAAACTAGGAACAAGTCTGAAAAGATCAGTGGGACTAGCTCCCAGGCAGGAACAGAGGTAAAGTGCGCATACAGGTTCGAGGCTCACCAAAAAGGGAGATTAAGACGGAGAGAGACAGAGGCTAAGTTAGAGACCATGTATTGTAAGAGCATTTTGTTCAAATTAGTCATAGTTTATTTATATTATTCTGTAGATTAGATCAAATTGAACATTATTATAGAGTGCTTTGCATATTATGATTTTCTTTTGTTGTCACCACTATGACCATGCCAAAATATTCAACAAGTAATAATATATGAACAAGGTCATGAAAGTCCACGTCTAGCATTAGAGCCAAGCTTCCTTATCCAATACTATAAGACCAAAAATGTATGCTATAATGTGGAATTTTCCAAATGATATGAGTGACGAACTTTATTAATTACATAACCTATATTCATATTCCTTCCGGTGAATCTTGTATTTATGGGCTTGAGCAGAGAAAATGAAACTTATGGAGGTTGGATTGTGTCAAGCAAGTGTATGAGCATTGACATTACAATATTTATATGATGATTTCGTGTGGCTACGAGAACAGTATTTTATAAAGTTAGTGTTAATCTGGTTCAAATATCAGTCAATGATTTCACTATATTTTACTATGTTAGTACCTAAGATAAAGTTATTCCTGTGGACATAATGGAACACATCTATGCGATTAAAAATCAGCACCTACTTTAGCACATGTCACCATAAAGTATTTGGGATAAAGAAAATGAGAAAGCAAAAAGTACACTCAACAAAAAGTGTGCATTTGCTATGGTAGCTTTATGTGTTTTTTTTTTTTTTTTTTCATAAGCTTAGATGTATGTATTGGCCAAGTCAAATAAGTTGGGAGTCCCTTCTTTTCTTTTTTTTTAATGAATGATAAACTAGGAACAAGTCTGAAAAGATCAGTGGGACTAGCTCCCAGGCAGGAACAGAGGTAAAGTGCGCATACAGGTTCGAGGCTCACCAAAAAGGGAGATTAAGACGGAGAGAGACAGAGGCTAAGTTAGAGACCATGTATTGTAAGAGCATTTTGTTCAAATTAGTCATAGTTTATTTATATTATTCTGTAGATTAGATCAAATTGAACATTATTATAGAGTGCTTTGCATATTATGATTTTCTTTTGTTGTCACCACTATGACCATGCCAAAATATTCAACAAGTAATAATATATGAACAAGGTCATGAAAGTCCACGTCTAGCATTAGAGCCAAGCTTCCTTATCCAATACTATAAGACCAAAAATGTATGCTATAATGTGGAATTTTCCAAATGATATGAGTGACGAACTTTATTAATTACATAACCTATATTCAAATTAAGGTGCATATATACTTATGTACATGTAAGTGTCTATTTTAATGTCAATAACCTCGAGATTGCTTGCTTAAATTAATTATTCTATTGTAGGAGAAAAGTCTAACCAGATACCACACACATATATGCATTTTGAGGGAATAAAATAATAAAAAGTGTTACTTTATTCTGAAACGAAAAGTTATTAGAGGTGAGAAAAAATGGTCAAATCATTAAACCAAATCTAACCAAACATCTTTTGCCCTTCGGTTCGGCTTACTAGTACTTTTTGAAAAAGGAAAAAGACGGTTTACAAATCAAAGGGTTTTAGTTTTTTTTTTCAAAATCAATCCAACCGTGAAACCATATTGGATAAACTATTAATTCTATTATTATCTTTTCTACTTATATATGAAGTAGCCAACTGAAATAGGTTTGTTTTTCATTTTCAGGGGAATTTACAAACTGTTGTGAGCGTAGAATTTGGTTTTTTCATGAAATCACAGAAGTGAAGATAAAAAAATGAAAGAAGAAAGAATGATTAAACCAAATCAAATTGGCAAACATGGCTCCACTTAATTTTTTACTATGATGCGGTTTAGTCTGATTTTACTTTTCTTACAACCATATTTATACAGTTTGGTTTGGTTTGGTCTGACATTCAAAACGTACCATATCATAGGAAAATGATTGTTGTAAAAGAATTGCGCACTTGTTTGCTTTTTGACATAAAGGTACATTTTATGAGAAATTTTGACTAGTAAGATGCATTAATTACGAAAAGATCATGAAAAATACTCCCTAGTGAATAGTTTTATTTATGATTAAACAATGCTTAGTTAGAGCATCTTTGACGACAATGTAACAAATCCAATCTTTGCCATATGACGGAGATTTTTCTAGTAATTTAGGATGTGCTTTATAACCATTCTATTTCCGTTCCAGATTTATTTTTTTATTTCACATTTGTTTTTGAAATAGAAATACGTTTGGTAAAACAATTTCATTTTTCTATTTTTAGAATATATTTTTATTCTAAAAATATATTTGGAATATAAATCAAAAGTAAAATTTTTTAATTTTTCTATTTCTAAAATAGTAATCTTTGTTTCTTTCTTTTTTTATTTCTCATCCGAAGGAGTTTCTCCCTAACTCTTAGTTGTGTGTTGCCACTCACCACAGCTGCCCACCACCCTTGTTGCTGCCCGCTGCCATCGCCTGTCATCGTCCATTGCCTGCCGCTACTCGAGTGGGAAATTTTTTTATATTATTATCAAACGAATTTTTATTCTGGGAATAGAAAGTTTGTGTCGTTGTCAAACGCGTATTTATACTTAGAAATTCATCCAATTTTCTATTTCAACAATCAATTTTTAACCAAAAATTTTATCATTTACAACCTTAGAGTCCCACGTGTTATCTTGAGAGGTGATTCATTAAGAGTATTTTGTTATCATTGTGTATTTATATAAATACACTGTGAATTTAGAATGGTGCTGGGATTTTAATTATGTCTACCTGTAGATGTTGCTGGAGAACAATCATAAAAGATTAAGTTGCCCGTACGAGTTTTTAGAATCCAAAGGTACAAAAGTGAATTCAGAGCAGATGCTGTCCACATTGCCAGACCCATGTGACAAAAGCGAAATGGTACAATTATTAAAGAAAAGAAAAAATAGAAAAGGCACGACTTTTTTAACAAAAAGACAAAAAGAAAAAAGGTCCATCTCTATCCGACAAAATAAGGCACAGCTTTACGTGTTATTGTGTCCATTTTCCTAACTGGTCCCCACCTTATTAATTTTAAAGGCGTCAACTTTAATGAGTAAAATTGGAAGTTGCACCTGCTTCGAAGTTGCCCGTACGAGTTTTTGCTTTTTTATCGTAAATGGGGCCAAATTCAAATATTTAAAGTATAATATTTTTCTAATAAAAATTTTACCGACGAATGTCCATTATAAAACACCTATACATAAAATTTGTCATTCTCAAAATACTAATTTTCTTATATTATAATGTCCTCCATTTTATTATTTTTAAATCCATCAACTTTATTGGCTCTGGGTTTTCTACGAGACAGAGCCACGTGAAAAGCACGAAAAAAGAAGAACTCCATATGCTCTTGTCATGATTATGTCCTCCACCTTATCATTTTAAATCCATGCGATTAATGTCTTCCACCTTATCATTTTCTAAATCCATCAACTTTATTATTTTCTAAGGAGACAGAGTCATGTGAAAAGCACGAAAAAAGAAGGAACTCCCTGTGATCTTGTACTGATAATGTCCTCTACCTCATCATTTTCAGTCCATCCTTATTGACTGTAAATTGGACGTGACTGTAGATTGGACTCTGCACTGCTGCGAAGTTGCCCACACGCATCTCTTATCCAGATGGAGTCATATTCAAATATGTGAAGTGTAGTATTTTTTAATAAGCGTTATATTTAACTAGTGCTCCGCGGGCACCGATTAAATTAAATATTTACATATAAAGAAGGTTTTGTTATTTCGAAAGCATTGGCTTAATTATAATATCTCGAGTCTTTGTAAAATTAGTAATAATTCAACGGTCCCACTCCAAGTCTTAAAACCCT
Source organism: Corymbia calophylla (assembly GCA_014182845.1). Lineage (NCBI taxonomy): Eukaryota > Viridiplantae > Streptophyta > Magnoliopsida > Myrtales > Myrtaceae > Corymbia > Corymbia calophylla. The sequence continues at coordinate 47,365,619 of CM024700.1, read as the reverse complement.
CCGTCATGACCATGGATCAAAGTCCCCGACTTGTACTCAAGAACCGCAAAACAAGAGAGAGAGAGAGAGAGAGAGAGAGAGAGCTGACCCTGCTAAGCGTGAAGTGAGCTCCTATGGAGAACCCAGAGAGAGGAACGAAGACTAACATTCCATTAGGAGGTGAGTATCAGGTCTTCATAAATTTTAGGGGGTGCGATGTCCGTAGAGGATTCGCCAACACCCTCTACTACTTCTTAAATGATGCCGGGATCTGCATTTTCATGGATGATGCTGAGATTCGTGCGGGTGAAATAATTGGCGACAAGCTTCTGCAAGCGATTGATAATTCCAAGCTCTACATACCCATCTTCTCTTCAAAGTATGCATCGAGCCACTGGTGCCTCATCGAGCTTGCGAAGATGATGGAAAACATCTCTACATCTAAAAGGGGGGATGTGAATAAGAAAGTGATGTTGCCCATCTTTTATGACGTGGAACCCGCAGAGCTCAAGCTGGAACCTGAAGAGCACGAGCTGCCGAGGCAGTCATACCGTGATGCCATATCTGATTTGGAGGAAAAGAAGGCGAATCGGGAGAAGAAGTTCAGCTTCGCAGATGTAGACAGATGGCGGAGGGCTCTCAGGGAAGTTGGTGCCCACGAGGGGTTGAAGCTAAGGGATCATGAAGGGTAATCGTCTAACCGTGAATGGGAAAATTATTATTGCTAATCGGAAGATAGACTAACAAATATTCATTACTAATATTCCAACTCCAATTTCCCTAAATCTAAATATGTAGTCCCAAATTCTTCTTTAATTATTTTTTAAATCACGAGATATCCAAATTTTTTTCTGACCTAATAGGATTATTATGATTTGGTCTTAGACCTAACTTTCATTTTATAAAAATTTGGCTTTGCTTCATCTTTTTTATACAAAGTTGATCCGTGTATGCATCAAGATTCTTACTGTATGGTAGAGAACTTGATTATGGAACTTTATGCCGTTGAAAAGTTCTTTTCCATGTTAACAGAACCATATAAAACTGCTATTGCAGTAACTCATCACACATTTATATTTTGTTCTACTTGATTGAAGGAACAAACATTTCTCTTCCTCTATTCATCATGTCCTAAATTGAGTAGAATATACCTTTTTTTATTAGTTTATGAAATTGATCTACAAAAGAGATGCGAAAAAGACTTATTAGGTGTTTGAATAAGAGTCAATTATTTGTATACTCCTTTTCTGTTGTTTTAAGTTGTTTTTCGCAAGAATTGTCAATCTCATAAAATAACAACAATATATTATGATTATGGTATTCGTCCATTTTTTTTAGCGTTTTAATGTTTAAGATAATTAGATTGAAATTAGTTGACTTAGTATATGGTTGGTTATCATGCAAGGGAATGAATTTGTTACTTTTTCTCAATCGAAACTGTTCAACTTTGTGGCAGCGATGGTGATCTAAGCAAGGCAGTTGTTGGCGCGGTTTTGGATTGGCTCCACCTAAGACAAAGAAGAGTGCCCAAATTTGTAGTTGGAATGGAAGGTCCAATAGCAGCCATAAACAATTTATTAGACATTGGCTCCGATGATGTGCGGCTTATTGGAATTTGCGGGATGAGCGGCATAGGTAAGACAACACTTGCCAATATTATATACAACCAATTAAATTCTCACTTCAGGAATTGCTGTAGCTTTCTTAAGGACATAAGGGAAAAGGAAAAAAACGATAGGGACTTAGGTAAGCTGCAAAGAAAATTATATTCCGACATCTATAATGCCTCAAAGGCTCGCGGCATTGATGACAGTGGTACAATTTGGAAGAAGAAGGTACTAATTGTTTTGGATGATGTCAGTGATGGCAACCAAATCCGAAAACTAATCGAAATGATGTCTCTGGGTCCGGGTAGTAGGATACTTGTCACTACTAAGGATGAAAGTAGTCTGGATATCAAGGGACTTATGCCTAGAATCAATCAATCCAAGGGACTTACGCCTAGAATCTATCAATTGCATCAGTTGGGCAGCGAAGACGCACTTCAAATTTTTAGTAGGCATGCCTTTGATGTCAACTCTCCTCCCGTCGATTACTACACTCTTTCAGAAAAACTTGTCTCTACTATGGGTGGACTACCTTTAGCTCTTGAAGCAATAGGTGAATCGCTTTATCATTTTCGGAATGACAAACAAAGATGGCAAAAGATGATGATGGAGCTAAGTAGTAAACCTCATGATGATGTCTTGGGAAAGTTACAGATTACCTATGATGCCTTGACATTGACTCAACAAGACATATTTCTCGATATTGCATGCTTTTTTATCAATGAAGACAAGACTAAGCCAGTCTTAATGTGGGACGATGGTACGTTTAGCACTGATATTGCTCCTGACCTCCTTATTAAGAGGTGCATGATAAGGATTTTAGACAACAATGAATTTTGGATGCATGAGCAGTTCATAGCTCTTGGAAGAGCAATTGCTAAGAAAGAGCGTACCAGGTTGTGGGATCGAGACGACATCCTTTGCCAATTCTATTCGGAAGAGGTAAAGCATGACCAAATTTGAATAGAAAATTGCTTACCCTGTTCTTTATTGAGGTATCGCGTTTCTGAATTGGTAGCTACTCTTCTATTTCATTTTTTCTTCTCTCGATGAAATAAAATTGTGGGATATTGACAAATTCCTGCTCCTCAATGTCATTGGCAGGATAAGTCAAGCGTTCAAGCACTCTGTTTTAGACAGCCATTAGGCTCTCAAATGACTGTCACTGCGGAGCAAATTAAACGGTTCCCGAATCTACGGTTTCTTAGGTTGACCAACGTAAACTTGAGAGGCGACTTTGCTGGCTGTCTTTCCAAGTTGAAATGGTTGGATTTGGCCTATTACACGAGTGACGACAATAATCAACCGTTTATGCCAACCAATTTGCGTCTAGAAAACGTGGTTGTGTTACAGACTTGGCGCTATAACTGGACAGAAGATGCGGTCAAGAGCCTGATCAAGGTATGTTAGAGTCCCCCATAGTTTAATTTTCTCATTCAATAAAGGACAAAATTTAATGAATTTACAGTCTAATTTTCTCTTTTCGTGAGAGGATCAAATGACAAATGACACAAGTTGAGAGCCTAAATCCATATTTTTTATTGTACAGACATATAATTCTCTGTCCTGATGTTTCATCATCTTCTGTAGGAGTCAAAGAGGTTGAAGGTTCTCATCATTGAGCATTGTCGTTCGACACATGAGACAACAACCTTTCCCGAATACTCAGTTTTAGAGGAGTTGAGGTTTCTTCAATGCTGTTATTTGAAGACAATTAGTTGCTCTATTGGGAAACTGTGGTGCCTCACTTACTTAGATTTTGAGAATTGTCCTGCACTTGAAAGATTGCCTGAACAAATTGGCAAACTAAAGAAGCTTCAGCACCTCTCTCTTAGGCATTGTAAGAGCTTGAGGGAACTCCCTAAATCAGTTTTGGAATTAGAGTCATTGACGAAGCTGGACCTATATGGTTGCTCTAAGATTCAAGAGTTGCCCGAGCTCCCCAAAAGTTTGATCACCCTGAGGCTTGAATCTCAATCGTTGCAGAGTGTCCCCGATGTCTCAAACCTTATCGATCTAGTTGAACTGCTCCTATCAGATCTCTTTGATTGGATTGGTCAATCAACTATAATTCGCCCTTGCAACTTGCCATGTATTGGGAGGCTATCCAAGCTGAAAAAGTTGAAATTGTGCCTTTTTGAAGCCCGCGCAATATCTACAGAGTGGGATTCCCTTTCTTTGCTGGAAGAACTTTATCTCTCTGGACTAGACTTGCAAATGCTGAAACTTCCGGCAAACTTGAGATATCTACGGCTCCAACGTATTGAAGTGAAACAACTAGAACTCGACGGGCTTCCTAGTTCCCTAAAGATGCTTCGAAATCCCGACCTGAGTTGTTGCGCACAGCCACAAAAGATTCAATTTATTTCAATGTTCGAAGCATTGAAAGAATTTTGTGTTTTCCATTGCATTTCGTTAAAAAAGATCAGCGGTTTGTCAAACTTGAAGAATTTGATTAGTTTAAAAATTGGATTGTGCAAGAACCTGCAGTTTGTTGAGGGGACTGATGAGTTAGAGCGTTTGGAGAAGTTGGAGATTTTTCATTGCGAATCAATGGAAAAGATTATTGATGCATCAATCTCAAGAATACCAAATGAGTGCCGGATAATGATAAGGTCTTGTGGGCAGTTGCCCTCCACTGGTCCATGGCCAGAAAGCATCACTTGGGAGTGCTACAGAGAGATGATTCTGAATGCACAAACACAAGCGTCGGACGCTGCCATCAAAGCAACTTCTTTCGAAACAGGGGATCCTCCATTGGAACAGGTACACCTTCTTTTTATTCATGGATTCTGCTTTTTATTTTTGCTTTATTCTAGTGAAGAGAGACAATAAAATGATTCTAAAATGTGCAAACATGGAAGATCTCATTAAAAATTCCCATCGTAATAGGAATTTTATTTGCTGTACTTGTGTCAACGTCGAATGTGAGGTCAGGATTCTTACATCACTCACCACTCTCCTTCCTATTTGTGCTTTTAGTTCATTCTGTGCTTATCACAATTACTTGAATGACATGGAACCTATTTTTACCCCCAAAAATTGACGATGAAACTTCACGACTCCTTTTTCACTTGAAAAAATCAATATTATGCAATATGATTGTGTAATCTAACAAAGTCACGAGATACCGGAAAATTAAATAAGAAATGGATGCAACACATCCTAATTTACATAGCCCAGTCAAAGAGTGATCTAAATCTACAAGAAAAGTAGCAATGATACCGCTATAAACTAGGAGATTCTAACATAAAAAATAATCTCTCGATTCAAGCTCCTATTCCACCCAATCCTCATCTAGTGTTTAGCTCAACCTGTAATGCTGCTTTTCTCAAACTAGAACTCACAGAGAATCTTAATAATTTCCAGAAGATACAATGTGTAATAATTACCAAAATGATTTGAAAATAGGGTCAAAACGCATCCTATAGCTGGTCCAGGCTCCTGTCAATTAGGCTTGACTCAGTATGGCTTGACTCATCGGTACCTCTGCAAGCGTTGGGGATTGACCCTCTGGACGCCCATAGGTGCCTATTTGCATCCCTTCACTTGAATCCAAGCTGACATTCTTGACAAATCTCCACATTGGCTCAAGTTTGCAGCCAAGTCACTGTTGTGATTCGTTGCCATACATTGCTGCTCTCTCCCAACACCTTCCCCTGGCCGCTTAAGTTGCATCATCTTGCTGCGCCATCATGTAATGTCATATGCCACGTCATTCATCCTACATGCCATGTCATCACCTATGTCATGCCATTGCCATGTCATTGTCTTGTCATATGCCGTGCATTTAGCATTGGCCATGCTACCTCTTCCCCTTCTTTTGCCATCACCATATTTGGCCTCCGTCATTGATGAAATTACTGTGTCTCGTAATGAAAAATTCCAACTCATATCACAAACCACAAGAGTAACAACATGACAGCTTACAGGTCCACCACTCTCTAGGTTGCCTGCTTGACTAGGGTCTACTTCTTACTAAATGACTACCACGCTCCGTGAATTGCTATCCCTATCATCCCAACGAATTACTGGAGGACCCATTCCATGCATGACAGGCTGATCATAAATTTCCAAGAGTATGTGAAAGATCAAATCTAGTATTACACGTACACATGGCATACACCTCTAACAATCAACAGTACTAGCTTGTGAAATACGATATATATGCTCCACCTCCATCCCGATGCACAATGACATCGTAAATAATGTCTTAAATGTGTGGCAAGAGGTGTAATTACAAATCTTACTAGTTACATGTTGTGGTGCTTCGAACTTGTCTCGCGTAACTCCTCCAAGTCATTCGCAACATTCCAATTTTCCTTATCTCTTCACATCTCTATATGCGACACCTCCTCTGCTTCTCCCAAATTCCCCAATCAGATTTCCTTATTTTCTTAACTTATGTCAAGTCTTGGGAAAGTCACGAAGAAGTAAATCAAAGCCTAACGGTTGCTCCGTTCAATTTTGAGGGAATGAAGATATGCGAATTTGTGAATGCTGCTTGATTCTAATAGATTTATGTTCGATTGATGCTTTAGAAAGCAGTGTGAGGAAAACCCTTTACATTGATTCTCGCTAGGCGCTTAAGTTTGGGCGTTCAAACTTAGGATTATTGTCGTATGATATTTGGAGAATCTGTTTTCTTCTTTAAGATGTTTAATCCACCTTCGATATGATATTTTCGAGCCTCCCTCTCCTCAGCAAGATGACGGTGATATATGACGATGGGGGCGACTACAACAGCGCAGGAGGTTCTATGGTCGTCTCACGGGCCTCCACAAGTTCATTCCGTGGACAACAACAAAGAGAAGGAGGAAGGCAAGAGGTGAAGGTGAATCGACGGCAACGACGAGAAAGAAGACGAGATCGATGATGAAGAAGCCGAAGAGGAAGTAAGAAATGGAACAGAATGATGTGCTTGGCTAGAGAGATAACTATGACTAATAGCTGAAAGAGTGTCAATGCCCATATCCTTCCGGTCTCGAGAGCTGATCGGCGAAACCACCTCAGTTTCTCATCTCTTTCATTTCTTATCAGCTTTTGTTCTTTTACTTTTCCATTGTTCAGATGTCATTCACTCCTTCCTTTTCTCTCCATATAACGACAATGGTGTGCAAGTGCCCTATATATGTCACACGAATTTGTTTGGATTTTACTCGTTAATCTGTTCCGATTCAGTGTATGCATCTCATTATGTCGAGAGGTGCCCCATAGGAAGATGCTTCATGAACCTGTCTTTGCTGATATTGTTCAAGTCTCATTGGTTTACCACTTAATGACACTGAATAATCATTAAAAACAAGACGACTGATCTTTTCTCAGACCAAATCCTTCGTCCTTGGCCTTTCAGGCGAATAGGTAATTCCCAGAATTGTTCTCCCTTAAGGCTTCTTCATTGTTGATCACATTATGGGTCGACTCCAATTTGTTGGTGAAGGCTGGCCCGATTAATCAAGGCTTCTTGTCCATTACGAAATGTAATTTCACTGCCCCCATTCTTACTTGTCTTTGAAGCATTTAAACAAAAGGAGGAACATCTCATTAGGAAAGGAAATCACGTATTCATTCTCATATACAAAACTCTCCAAGTTGATGTGATGGCCTCTCAAAGGACCAATTAAAGATGGCAAATTTTACCTATCGTGACCCTCCCAATGTGGTGTCAGGTAGTAGATTTAGAGGTCATGTCGAGTTGGCATCCCCAAATGACTTGAGTTCTTATAAAACCTTACTCCTCATGACATTGGTGTTTACAAGTTAAATTCGATTAATCCTAAAAGATTTCTACGTGAATGAGCTGCCACTAGTTTGCTAGGGTCGAATAGGAGTCGAGTTAGATAAGAGAAAACATTTCACTGCCTACACAATCAAAAAATCTAAGATCAGAACATGATTATATTAATTGCCTAACAAGTGCCTTTTCAGTACACTAACTTGATTGATTTGTTTACCTAATATATCCATACGATTTATAACAATTTCATTACTCTATGCCATTGAATGATGTCCATGTATAAATGTGCAATCAAGGGTAAGTAAACAATCATAATTAGTATGATAAAAGTAAAGTATAAGGAAGTAAGTTCGATAAAGTGTTAAGCAAAGAATACAAATGCCTAAGTTATTAAGCCCCTAGACAACAATCCCTTAAGGTAAATTCAAAATGAGTCTAATTCCTTGTCTAAAAGATAAATCTTTCTAAACCTATTACTAAATCAAAACTAATCACTAAAATCCCTAACTATATATGTATATACTAATTAAATGAAACTAATCTAAGTCTTGTGCTAAAACTTAAGCTACCTGATCAAGGTCTTTGTTTCGTACCATTGTCAAAATTTTATTTCTTCGAATATTCTCTAATTTTTTGTTTATTTTATTCAGTATTTCATTACTTTTAAATTTTTATATTCTGAAAAACAGACTCAGGCTAGGCCCTTGGGCCCAATCCGGCATGGACTAAACCTGGACTTCCAGGCTTGGGCCACGGATAGGAGTGGGCTTATTTAAAACAAACCCAATTGGAATAAAAAACCCATCGAAACCCATTTTGTTGAAACTGATTGCGGTAACCCGTTTCCTCATTTTTTACTCCTTTTATTTCCTGTGGACTAAAAAGAAACACCTCCACAAAGCACATTCCAAAGTTTAACCGATGATTAATACTTTCGATCTTTACGCCGAGAACCATTTATCCACCGCCGTTAGTCATGTCAATCTATCACTGGTCCGCCATTGTCGACTACTGCCGGTCAACCTCCCGCAGTCACTAGAGCGCCATCGTCGATCATTGGCCATGGTCTCACGCGCGCACGGGGCAGAAATAAGGGATACTAATGCTTCTGGGAACTTGATGACAAGCATCGCTAGACATCCCAACTTGCATTATCCACCTCCATTCATTTCTCATCGGCGAGCATCATCAACAACCACTGGAGCACATAAAAAAACGCAGAAAAATACGAAAAGAAGGAACTGAGATTCATGTTCCGTGACCATGATCATATTGAAAGAAAAATTTCACCTAATGTCAATAAAATTAACATCAACCTATATATGACATCAATATACGCTCTGGTTGACTGATATCAAAGCCTATTCCACGAGAATTTTCAAATGCATTTCATCAAACAGATTGTAGGCACTGCAAAGATCCAGTCTAGTTCTGGAATTGAAGTTGTTTCTCGTTCTGAAATCATCATTAGAACAACAATGAAATCGTGAATCATCAAGTAAAAACTCAGTTTTTATCAGTAATTTTCGCATGAGTGTCGGGAACATAACTCGGCACAATAACTCTCTGAAACAGAAGCAGAAAAGAAGAGAACGAAATTATTAGGTCAAGGGTCAATGGCCGACGACGAAGCTATATTCCGTGACCAACTCAAGGTTAGAAGCTTCGGTTATCACTGCCTGATGGAATCAAAGTGAACGAATGGATTCCGAGTGCGAATCCATTGCTGCGAAATTCCCCACGGCACAGCAGAGTAAAGCAGAGCATGTCTTGCATGCCTCCGGATCCGATTGATGGCATGGTTTTTCATAAATTACTTTGATGAGGTTTAACAACCGTTGGATTTTTTATTTTAATAGTAGGGATGTAGGCACGGGTTTATAGGGAATTCCTTCATTTAAAAGTTTGAGATCGAAGTTACGGTTGGATTTTTCTTTAAATTGATTTTTTGGTAGTTGATATGTAATTGAGCAACTATTACATTCACCTAATTTATGTGACCTATCTTATAATTTGGATCCCTTGTAGGACTAAATTTGACAGCTCACACGAATCAGGTGCGCCTAGTAACTTCAAAATGTAACATACCAACATACATAAGTAGATCATATGTCTCATGTTGCCACATTTCTACCTACCATAGCTATATGTGTTTTTTTCCCAAAGCTATTGAAATTCATTTATATGGATAGATATGTGTCAGTATATATTCTTTAACTGAAATTGTAAGAACATTTGGAAAATGGGTGAACGATCCATCTTTTTATTTTTGAGAATTGCAGTCATACAATGTTGTGGATTAGTTTTCGCACATCAAACTAAATTTATCCTTTCAGACCCATCAAAAGGTGGGATTGCGACTTTTTAGATTTGTGAGAATTTGCTTTAAAACCATTGACCTCGCCCACGAAATCGCGCCAAGCTACAACATGGGTTCCCGAAAAATATACTACAATACTCTTCATTCTTATTTTTTAAAATGAAATCAATCATCTCAATTTATACAAAATACATTAACCAAATATAACATCTTGAATTAAGTATGTTACAATACACGTCATGATCCATTCCCCCCCCATAATCTCGATGGATGAGGTAACTTGAATTAAATAATTTGAATGGGAGAACTCATAACCTCCTAAATAATTAGTTTTCATGCAGTCAACAATTATTATTTGTTCGACAAAAAAAAAAGTAATATTATTTGAACAAGTCCCATATAGCTACTGCCAAAAAAAAAAAGAAGGAAAAGAAAGGACTTTCTTATAGGTGGTAAGCTTCAACAAGGGGAGGTACCATTCGAGCAAAGTTTAAACAAAGTAGAAAAAAAGAAATCCATTTCATAAGGGAACCAAATTTTATAAATTCTTCGATCACAGACCTTTCGCGGAAATACTGAAATCCCTACAATTTGCAGAATCATGTGTTCCACTTCTCCACGGATTTCACATATCCAAAACCCCCTTGACTAAATAGATCTGGATTCCTGGCCATGTCAAGTTCGATCTTGCTTTCTCCACTGTACAAAACCTGAAAGAGAAAGTCAAGTCGTGTAAGGTCCTGTAAATTTCCCAAGTAATTGTCATGACTTTCGTACGTTGACTCGATTCCTACGCGAGAAGTTTCGCATGATATATATGAGTTCAAGTTGAAGAAGAGAGAGAGAACCTGTGTGCGGGTGATGGCTGGGCTGTTCGATAAGCAAGCGGAGATATACGCGGATGCGAGGTCGACTTATCCGAGGGAGTGGTACCAGAAGCTGGCCGCTCTCACCCCCCGCCACGCCTTGGCTTGGGATGTCGGCACGGGCAATGGTCAAGCTGCTCTTGGGGTTTTCTCTCTCTCTCCCTCTCTTCTCGCACGAACTCAAACGTGCTTACGCTCTTGTGCAAGACTGTTTTCTTCTTAGTTTGAACTAAAACCTTCTGATTTATTGTTAAGCTAAATGAAATTTTTTCAGTTTCATTTTCGTTTTCATGAACCGCTAGCTACATAGCCAACAGTAAACAGTCTATTACTGTATGCAGACAATTATACTGTTCTGCTCTAAGAAAACATATTTTTTCGTGCTGGTAAAATGGAACTTGACGTGCTTGGGAATTCAGACTAGTGCTGTTCCTTAGCCATTTGTTTCCTTTGCTTCATTTCCCTCACCATATGTAGGTTGCGGAACATTATCAGCAGGTGATTGCCACGGACGTGAGAGATTCGCAGCTGAATTATGCCATCCCGCATCCCCGCGTTCGGTACATTCACACTCCGCCATCCATTTCTGATGATGAACTGTTAGCCATGATTGGTGGTGAGAACTCAGTCGACCTTATCTCTGTGGCTCAAGCCATACATTGGTTCGACCTCCCCAAATTTTACTCCCTCGTGAGCCGTGTCCTTCGAAGGCCGGGAGGCGTGATTGCAGTTTGGGGCTATCAAGCCATCCGAGTTAGCCCTACCTTTGATCTGATACTTAAAAAGTTCCTTGATGCAACGCTTCCGTACTGGAATCCTAACATCAGGTACGTGTTTGACCAATACAAGACATTGCCATTCCCTTTCGAGAGTGTCGGTTTAGGATCCGAGGGGAACCCAGTGGCACTCGACATAGCAAAGGAGGTTTCTTTCGAGGGAATCCTAGGGATCTTGAGGTCATGGTCCGCGGTGACGACGGGGAAAGACCGGGGAGTGGAGTTGTTGAGCGAGGGGGTTGCTAGGGAGTTTGAGAGGGCTTGGGGTGGTACGAAGCTCGTGAGGAATGTAGTCTATAAAGCCTCTATGCTTGCGGGGAAAGTGAAGAAGTGACCTTCCTCGTATGATTGGGAAGGGCATGTTTGCAAATTGTTTCGAATAACAAGGCCACTTCACATTATTTATTAATCCTGGCTACTCCCTTTATCATTTTCTATGTTGCTCACTCATTTCTTTGAAGCTTTTGATTAAGGTCAATGCTCTACTAGTGAACTATGTAAGGTTCAATTCGCTTTAGGTGTTGGAATATAAGAGGTACATTGATTTTGGGCATGTTGCCATCTCTAATTAATTATGGTTGAGCAGAGAACTTGAAACTTGATCTTGGATTGAGACAAGCGAGTGAATGTGCATGGAAATTGAATCAGGCCTTATTCATCAAGCAGCTAGCTAGCTGAAACTTTTAATACAATTGATGAGCGATTACGAAATTTATCTATGGCACTTTTCAAAACCAAACATGATAAACAATTGATTTGTGACTAGAATCAGTTCATATTTAATATGACGAATGTTAGTACGTCGGTCTAATTAAGGTTGATGATTTTGAATAAAAGTTAATAACTTCAAAAGCTTTGGTATACCATATGAATATATGTTGATGGTTATTAAAGTGGTTAGTATTCTTGGAAGTATAGAAGAAAGGTTGGTACTTTTCAGGAATCAAGCAAGACTAAGAGTTGATAGGTGACTAATTAGTTGGTATCGTAACGTGGTAAATGTCGGTATGTCAATCAAGTTAAGGTTAGTAATTTCAAGTATAAGTTAGTAATTTAGAAAGAGTTGGTGCGCCCCAAAGATAGCTGTTGGTGTATTCTCAAAGTAGTCGGTAATTTTGTAAGAATAAAAAAATGCACTTGTGAAATCAAGCAAGAAAAAAGTTGGCAAGAGACATAATTTACTTGGCATTTGATGTGAAAATGCTGATACATCAGTCCAATTAAGATCGTTAATTTCAAATAACTGTTGGCGACCTTCAAAGGCATTGATAAGCCACGAAAAGAAGTTAGTAATTTATTATAGTAGTTAGTGATCTTTGACGTACAGAGATATGTCGGTACCTTTTAAACCAAGATAAGAAGTTGGTTAGTCACTAAAATTGGTGGATATTTTAATGTGACAGATGTTGGCGTCCTAGTCATATAAAAATGCATGGGCAATTCGTTTCCCTTCAATGAATTTTGTATTTCTAGGCTTGATCAAAGAAAACGAAACTTATGGAGGTTGGACCACGTCAAGCAAGTGAATGAGCATAGGCATTGCAATATTGATATGTTTCGTGTACATGTTTCGGATTTGACTCAAATGCACGTGCAACTGGATTAAAATTAAATGGCCAAAGCGAAATTGAAAGCTAGGTTCTTAGAGTTACCGCCGGCACAGCGAGGGCTGTTTGCTTCACTCGATTGAAAATGGAGGATCAATGGTGTAGTGTGGAAGGAAGGCAATGGTGCGAATGACTTGGATCGAAGCTAATCTTGCGAGGCGATTACATGCATGTCCACAACCGGGGCAGGACTTCTGAGTTGTTAAATTTTTGGGTTTCCGCATTTGAAATTTGGTGTTTATGTTTGGGTGTGAACTCCTCGAGAGATTATCCATTACATCAAGTTTGAGTAAGCCGAGAGAAGCGAGGTGTCTTCTTGCACAGAGCTAATCCAAGTTTAATTATTCGGTGTTTTAAGATCCATGAAGAGCTTATATATTGTTGACTGCAAATATTTCGAGAGGTTGGTTTGTTTGTCGGAGAGCTGCAAGCTCCCCAGTTGACTTATGGTGGGACGAGAGTCTCTCTTGTCTCAAGCTCCATAAAGATGCTTTAAGTACACGCTGTCGGGGTACCTGCAACTACTGGAGATTCAATTTGTTTCTACGCTGAAATCATTGGAAAAATCTTATGTTTGTTGACGCCAAATAATTTTCATAAAAAGTACAATATTGAACTTACCATTGGATGTTTCTTTAAAATGTAAAGATAAGTTTCAAATGTTTTCTTTTACTTGATAAGTTCCAGTTATTGACATGAATGTAATTGAGCAATTTTCACATTCATCTTATTTGCGTAAGTTATCTTATAATTTGGGTCCCTTGTAGGTCTACTAAAGTTGATGGTTCACATGAACCGGGTGTGCCCAATAACTTTTAAATGGAATAGATCAACACATATAAGTATGTGAGATGTCTCGTGTCACCACATGTCTAGCTGCCACAATTATAAGTGTGTTTTCCCAAAAAGCTATTAAAATTCATTCCTAAGGGTAGATATGTGCCAATATACATTCTTTAACCACGTTTGTAAGAAGCTTCTAAAAGGATAAACAGCCCATCTTATTATTTTCGAGAACTGTGATAATATAATATTTAGTATTAGTTTTCGTACATTAGACTAAATGATATTTAGTCAGGAAAAGAACCAAAAAGTTGTACATCTATTATATTAGCACTAATTTAGTTATAAACCTTATAATTTAACCAATTAGTCCTAAATCTTTATGCATTGAGTCAATTCGGTCAATTCTGGAAATTACTGACGTGGATATCGACCGTTTTATGTGATACGACTGATGATATTGACATAGATATTTTTAATAATATATTTTGAATTATATATTTTGGTTTGTTTTTCTTTTCTGTTCTTTCCATTTTTTTGAAGACAACCTCTGATTTCCCCATCAATGTTGCTGCAGCTTACAGCGAAGATGGTGCAGGTTTCTTCACCACCTATCTTCTTTCTCTTAACATTCTCTCCTACGAGACCGTTTCGAACCTACGAATTCAACAAATCCACAAGACTGCTGTAAAAATAAAGATTAATAGAAGTGGGCCCATAAGCATTTGGAGTACTGACCCTAGGTCCGGCTCTGGTCCATTCCTCTTCTTCGCGACGCTTGGCCACGAGCCTGTCGTACTCATCCTCTCAGACCAGGTGGACCATGAGGCATTGCAACCCCTCCAAATGCGCTGTCAAGGTGGCTCCTAAGTTCCTTCGCTGGCTGGGGACTCTTTGTTGCTTTCTTCCAACTCTCTGTGGCCCGGCTTTCACTGGCCACATCCAGGGCATCGGACCAGGGCTGCCACGCTCTCATTGACCATAGCGAGGGCGTTGCGGCCCTCGCCGATAGCTGACCAGGGCTGTGATGGCCTCGCCTAGTGCGGGCAAGGGTCAACCAACAGCCCTTACCGACCCTAAGCAAAATAAAATAAAAATAAATAAATAACAGAAAAGAAAAAAAAATAATAGAAAAATTCAAAAAATTATTAAAATATTATTTAAAAATGTTCACATTGATGACATCATGTCAAGTAAAATGGTTGGAGTCTATGTTAGTGATATCTAGCCAAAATTGACCAGACGAACTCAATTAATATTAAAAGCAGAAAGGTCTAGGACTAAATTGCATAAAACATTTAATTATTAATTTGTCATATGTTTTATATTATCCAATGGAATTTGAATTTCCACCTCTACCTTGGTCTTGTCCACAAAGCCTCCTCAACTTGATGTAGTGATCTGACTCTGCAATGCTTGCTTGGGATATGAAGCATTGGGCTTTTGATTCATTTTTGCTCGAGTACAATGAATCCATCAATTCCTCCCATGTTAGAGTTGACACATTATTGCCCTTCCTTGATCCCTGCAATCATGTAGCCAAATCTTTTGGTCAAAGACCTCAAGATTTTTTCTAAGACTTGTACATTTTGGAGGTCTTCATCGTTGACGTTTAATTATTTAAAAATGGTTTGCACGCGATCAAAATATATCGAGATTGATTCAGAGTCATTCATGCGTAAAGACTTGAAATCACCTTAAAGTGTTTTGAGTTGCACTTGTTTGACAAAATGGTTGCCTTTTTAGGAGTTTTGCAAAACATCCCACACTACTTTTACGGTCTCCATGCTCAATATTTTTTTAAATAACGTTTCCTTTACGGCTTGAAAGATCGCATATAATGCATTATAATCTTTCCTCCCGGACGCCACCAATAAATCGTTCTCCTCCTTTTTTAAAGCATTAAATGCTTGAGCATTGGCCACTTCGATGTAATCATTTTCCACCGGATTCCATAAATCTTACAATATGAAAAGAATATTCATTTAGACAAATTAGTTGTTGAAATTTCTTTCGTTTATCTTTGTGAGGTGCCATTGAACGTAATTGGTGAATGTCATTTTTAGCTCTAATACCAAATGTTTGAACCAAAAGAAGAATAACCTTGGAAATTTGGAACAAGAGCACAAATGAAGACTAGAGGGAGGACTTTCTTATTGAGATGCAAATGCTCGTACTGCAACTCTCTATTTCTAAAGCTAACTTTACTTCTTCTTCTTTTTATGGCTTGCTCAAAGTGCTCTCTTTATAGCTAAATATTTAGTATTAGAAAGTGCTGCATCCTATGACTATTTGCTCTAATACAAACGCTGCATTCAGTGGAGAAGAAATTTTTCTCAGTGCCCCCAATCTTTCCTTTTGACTTCTTTCTTTTTCATGCACCCGTGATTAATAAGGTCTTCACAAAGAGGTCTTCATTTTTTAGTTCAAGTAGTCTATCATAAATCATGCCTATTGATTTCTTTTTGTTTTCATGAAAATATTTTTAACACATCAGTCAATTTATTAATACGAACAAATGGAGGTTTCTTTCGAGGGATCCTAGTGATTGTTGAGGTCGTGGTCCACGGTAGACCTGTTAAACGGGTGGGTCGGGTCGGGTTTGGGTCGGGTTATAAATGGTCCCATCCAAATTAACCCATTAACCCGTTTATGACCCATTTAAGCATAATATAAAATTTTTGACTCATACCTAATCCAACCCATACCCAACTTGACCCATATTGTTAAAATACTTCCCTATCTAACTAAACTTAGGAAAACTTATTCTTATAATCTTTTTTAAAGATTTTAAACTTATTCAGGTTTATTTTTTTAAAAAAATCGAATTATTAATAATTTTTATTTTAAATATTTTAAATAATTTTTAGTTTTTAAAAATCACGCATACATATGGGAGAACGAGATTCACCTGGATTTTGACGGCCAGTCAAGCCACCATCCGACGATGGTGGCGACCATGTGCGACAGCGCCGCCGTGTGAGCAGGAGGAGGAGCTGCTGTACGAGCGGTGGAAGCAAGATGACGTGTTGTCGTGCGATGAGGAAGATTTCTTCATTTTGATTTGAGAGCGGAAAGGAAAGGAGTCATCTCTGAGGACTGAGGAGTAGTTGGGTTCTAAGTAGGTTTAAACTTTGACTCATTAACGACTCATGTATTTTAGTCTTTTTAATTTTAAACCCATTATAGGTACACCTGTCAAAATAGGAGCATAACCTATTTATGACCCATTTAAAGTTTAAATGGGTCATAAATAGGTTATGCTAAAAGAAAGCCTGACCCATTCATAAACTTGAGTTGCAAACCCATGGCAAGTATGCTATCCAACACACAGCTCTCCTGGCCTTAATAGGGACTGCCTGTTAGCCACCAAGTTGTTTCTCAAGCCATGAGCTTAGGTCATAGTAATCTCTAGAATATCGGAAATTCTGATGCACAGGATCTCAAAAAGGGCAAGTGCATAGCATACTCTAGGATTTTTCTCAATCATAGTGTTTGCTTAGAACTAACGTTCAGAACTAGAAGAGAATGTGGAGTGTTTAGAAGATCATGTTGATAGTAGAGTACACAACACACTTCTTATTTCATTTTCTGGTTTTTACAATGGTGGCTCCTTGCTTATATAGGCGGAGGAGGATTCAAAGGACAAAAGCAGGCAAGTTGGTCTTGTTTGGACATAATTATGAAAGCAAACTAGCCACTTATGCGTTACACAAATAGGGAATCTGCAAGAAATCCCGTGATATGCTATGAACAGCAAATTTTTTGCCTCGTGTTACAGTGAACAGTTGGCTAGGTGAACAATGAACAGTGACCGGTGCTACAGTGATTTTGGAGCGACTTTTATCTATCTCTGCCATACCTAGCATTGTAGTCATAGTCTGAGTCATCAGAGCTATGATGAGCTAGCTGTTCCTTGAGTATTGCATTGTCATCGAAATCTGGACTGGAGCTTCCGTCCTTTTCGCGTTTGAAAGCATGGATGAGATTCTCAATCTCTTCTGTCGACAGGTTGGGTTGGCGGGAGGAGCTAGCACTGAAAGGATTTGAGAAAGGGCCGGTGAAAGGGTCGTGATTTTGGGTGTCTCCCCAAGGGTCTCGTGAGAGTGGACCCCCTAAGGGTCATAGGGGGTGGAGGATTTGGGATTGTTTTGTCTAAAGACATTGAGAGCTTTTTGAATTTCGTCTTTCACAAGTTCCCAAGCTTCAAGATGATCCTAGGACACGGGAGCATTTGCAGGGGGCCATGCTTCTAGAGGGATTCGATTTTCTTGATATAGGATCCTCTGGAGTTCTCAAGATGCAGGTCTATTGGTAGTGATGGAATATGGGAATGTTTGGTAAATTCGTGCCACTTCTTGAAAAACTTGGGGCTTGTAAGATAAGTTCCTGCAAGAGAAGATTTGTCAAAAATCCATCCAATGGGATGGCAAAATGTCCATGGTCGGTGCAACAAGATAACAGTATGTCCTTCTGGTTAAGGTCTTCCTTGACGATTTTGGATCTTGAAGAGTTCCTTCCAGTAGCTAAACGGTTTGAACCGTGTGAAAATATCCATGAGATATTTCTGGTTATGGTCATGACTGGCTCCGTCCTTTGTAAGAACCTGCAAAATTTTGTTAGTGGAAAATTCAATGGTTATGGTGTATGGGTTGAACATGTACCAAAATAACCACTTCAGGTTTTCTGGAAATTCATTATCAGGGGACCATTGGAGATGATGAATGAATGGATATCCAGGATGGAGTCCGTCGGGTCTAAACATTAATCTGCCATAATCTCGAAAGATTCGGAGGTGATATTCCCACATAAATTCCTGAAATTTTTCTGTCAGAACATTGTTTTGGATTGCAAGTGGGACATCAGGAGGATACTTGAGACTCGGCCATCCACCTTGGATGTTGGTGGTGCGGTATGTCTCTAGGAAATGTTCCTTCTTGACATACATGTTGATTGCCTTCAAAGGTTTTTTGAGTCTAGATAGTAAGTCTACAAGAATGTTCTTAGTTCCTGGGATATGTTTGATATCAAAGGAATATTTGGAAAACCATTCAGCCCATCGAAGCAATTGTGGGGGGGAACTTGCTTCGTTTGAATTTTAATATCGAGGAAAAGAGGACATATCCATTTCGACGAGGAAATGATTTATTTTGTAATTCCATACTTGACTGCAAGTATCTCATTAAAAGTAGAATGGCAATGGATTTCTGCTTGGGAGAATCGACCACTTTTGTAGGCACAAATATGCCTGATTCCATCAATGTTTTCGAAAAGAATGGTTGCCCAATATTTGTTGCTGGCATCAATTTGAAGAATCCGTGTGCCGGTAGAGGGGATTTTCGAAGGGGGAAGGTGTTGCAAAGTCTGCTTAAGCTAAAAAACAGCTTCAGTCTGCTTTTGTTCCCATGGGGTAGTATCTTTTTTGAGCATTCGCTGGAGTGGTCTGAGGGTTTTGAAAATGTGGGGGACAAAATCCTGTAGATAATTTATAATGCCAAGAAATTGCTGGACTTACTTAGTGGTAAGATCTTTTTTGGGAAATTTTGGAAGTTCATCAGCAATATGAGATTCAGGGCAGTAAGTACCTTCTTTGAGACGCGTGCCAAGGAATTTAATTTCCTTTTGGGCAAGGATGATTTTTTTTTTCCTGAGAAAGCATAATTCCATGTTTTTTGATGATATCAGCAAATTGTGTCAAGAGCTGACAATGAGATTGTTCATCAGGACTGAAAAGAAGGATATCATTAATATAGATCTAGGAGTTGGAAAGAATGGGCTCAAAGATTTTACACATAGCCTTTTGGAAAAGAGAATGTGCAGTTTTGAGGCCAAATGGGACAACTGTCTACTAGAAATGTTGGTTTGGGATGCAGAACCCGGTTTTGGGTCTGTCTCCTAGGTCAATACCCAATTGTCAAAATCTTGCCTTAAGGTCAAACTTTGAATTGATTTTGCTTGGGCCAGGCTAAGAAAGAGTGAATTTCGATGGAGCAATGAGAATTTATCATTCTGAAGGAATTGATTCAAAGGTTGATAATTGATTACTAACCTCATTTTCCCATGGTTCTGTTCGACTCACTTGTTGACATAGAATGCTTCACATGCCCATTGGGAGTCAGATGGTTCAATGAGACCTTGTGATATCAATTCTGCGCATTCTTGCTGAGCAAGTGCAAGATGTTTCGGGCTCATTCCCAAATGACTAGCCTTCGTAGGATTTATATCTTCATTCCTTTTAAAATGAAGTTTGACATAAAAGAGAGAATTTTTCCATAATGGCTGAGTGCAAGTTTGGGAGAACTAAGAGTGTGTTTCAGTACATGAGGAGAGCAAACTTTGGATAATCGGGTCCAGCATAACTGGTTGAAGAGTATAGAATCGCTTCGTATTCACATATTCATGAAATTGATTTTTGAAACGAAGACCATTGGAAAGGATTCTAAGTTTGGGAAGTTGGGTCAGAATGTCCCAACCAATGATAATATCTTTGTCTAGAGATCTGGATCCAAGGACTTTGGTGATAATGGAACACTGGGGGAAAAACTGAATAGTGATAGGTTCGCTACGATACTTAGTAGCAAAAGTGTCTTCGGAAACAGAGTTAAAATATCGGGTATATGGTTTCCAGAATTTTTCTGGAAGAATCTTTGCGTCCAAGATGGAAGAGCTGGCTCTAGTATCTATAAGGGCCACAAGAGAAATTGGTTTGTGGTATTTAGACAAAAAAATATAGATTGAAATGTAGGGGTGATGGATTGGTTCAGTGGTCTGGACTTCATCACGAAGTAAGGGAGAATCAGGGAAGAAGGTGAAGACATCATTTTCAGAATCTGAGGCTGAATCTGAACTGTATGTCTGAATGGCACAAAGAGTGTTTTCAGAAGGTTGGTCATTTAGGGAGAAAACAGACTCAATGTCAGATTTGTCAAGCTGAATGCCAGTGCTCTTGGCAATTTTATCAATTAGATGGCTGTCGCTTTTCTTTGCCTTTAGACAATTTTTGGCAAAATGTCATTTCTTGTTGCAGACATAATATCTGTCTTTACTACGCTTCTTGGAAGAGTGATGAAGGCTTTTACGCAAAAATTTCGACTTACCTTTGCTTTTTCCTTTGCGTGACTTTTTGAAAGAAAATTGTTTAAAATGTTTCTTCTTTTTGTAGCATGTGCAGGAGGAGTTGGAACAATCCTTGGGATATTTTCTCTTTAATTTTGGTCTGAGGCATGCTTTGTCCAGATGCCTGTTTTCCTTGAGATAGTTTCGAAAAGCTTCTCTTCTATGGCAAAGTTTTTCTATGGCAATATGGATAGCTTGCTGAATTTCACTAAGGGTGGCTTCGATAAGACTTTTTTGCCCTTGTTGAAGATTTTTTTCTACAGCTTGGCTGACTTCTTTTTGGATGGATGCCAAAAAGATTGGTTTGAGATTCCAATCTGCTCCAAGCAAATAAAATAGCTTGATCATAGCTTGGAAGTGTCGATCAAGATCTTTGTATCGTAATGAGCAACATTTGCGTTCGAAGAACTCCTTCCACTTTAGTTCCTTCGAATCTTCTGGCTTTCCGATGAAATATATATGGGTGATCTGGATAGCATTATCCAGTGGCTGTGTCAAGAGATACAGCTGATCTTGTTCTGAGGCAGTATGCCACCAGTCTTTGGCTCCAGTAAAACGGCTAGTGAATTCCAAAAGGATATCATAAGTGTTGGGTTTAGAAATATGCCTAATAATGAGCCAAGCATGGAATTCTTTGAGCCTATCAGGCCATTTATAGTAAGGAATATCATCTAGGGTAAAGTATACTTTGGATGATGATGCAGTAAAGGTCTGAGTTGCATCAGGCCGATCTTGGTGAGGTACCTCAGGTTTGAAAAACATTTCTTCCTCTTTAGCTACGCTGTTTGCCATGAATACAGTTTCTTCCGACGAGAGAGATTCAAGAAGAGTATCGGGTTTTGAGTCAAAGGATGTTTCAATATGCCGTGGCTTGGATGGCTTAATGACGGCAATTGAAGGGACTTGGTGTCGGAGGAAGTTTTCAAGTGGATTAGAAATGGTCAAAATATCAGGTGGTTGATCACCGGGAGGGTGTTCTGGTGTACCAGGAGGAGATACTGAAGACTCAGTGGGAGTCGGGGACTTCTTTTGCTTTTGTTTAAGCTTTCGAAGCTTTTCACGAAGAACCAATAAGTTATTCTGCGGTGGAGGGGTGGCTGAGCTTAAGATAGTAGCAAATGAAGATGATGATCCGAGGGGAGAAGATTCAGGCTTTAGTGGTAAGGAATGAGAAGGGAAAAATGTTTGGTCAAAGAGAGGAAATGACTGTTGGCTTTTGAGAATTTGAATCTGTCTTTTGAGCTTTTTGATTTCTGGTCTTTGGTCTTCCAAATAATAGCTGGGAGGTGTCTGCTTGGTTTCCAATAGATGGAGCATCTTTTGGAAGTCTTTCGGCATTCGGCAAGATAATTCAGTGGTTTGATCTACACGTTCAAGACGTGTAGCAACAGATCCAAGGAGCTCGTTTTGAGCCAAAGCATTTTCAGTCTGCCAATTCAAGACAGTCTTAGCAGTAGAGGGCTACTTGCGCTGTCATTAGGCATCAAGGCCAGTGGGATTGGGTTTTTAGGAGAATGTTGGTACCGTTGGTGTGTGTCAGAGAATCTTTCTAAACAAGGGAATTTTGGTGTACTTGATTCAGCTCCTTTGGCTTCGAGTGGAGGGAAATCATCGGGCGAAAATATGCATATACTGGGTAGAACAGAAGGAGGTTTGGACTTAGGTACACAAATACCTTGTTTGGGAAGGGTTATGGGGCATGGGGGGTTTTTCTTCACCCATCTCTGGATTGGTTTGTAAAAGGGGGAAGTGGGCAATGGTGTGTTTGGAGGTGGGTTTGGCTTGCATGAGGATAGAGGGAATGAAATTTGCGGAGATTTTGGTGGTCCATAAGAGACAATGAACTGATATTTTCCACCATCTTCTCCAAGAGGGCCGACAGTTGGATCTCCTTTAAGATATCGTTGGAATAGGGTATCTTTCTTTTTCTTCTTTTTGGAAGAAGGCCGGTCATCGTCATCTTCAAATTTTGTGCAGGAATAGCAAGCACAATCAGGATCCCAGAAGCAGTGCCCAGTGGGATCTTTGAAAAAATGGATCGGTTATCCTTGGGAACCAAAAGAGTGAACAAATTGCTTATTGTCTGGTTCACATGAAACTGGATCAGTAGGACAAGGTGTAAAGTGAAGAATAGTAGGAAAAATAGAGGAGGGTTCTTCTTTGGCTTTACTAAACTTGATGGAAACATAACCATCTTTCTTCCGGGTGAACTGGGGGTTCACTTGATTGGACAGGTTTACAACTCTGGTGGAGTTTTTCGTAGTTGGTGACCCAACTATCAGGGAGGAGTTTTAGAAGCTCATTTCGTGGAATCTGACGGGGAACATGGATACAGGAGGTCTGGTCATGATTGACCGAAATTACCAGGGCATCTTCTGAGTTTGGAATACTGAGATCAATGGCATGGTTTTGGACACGGTAGATCATTTGGTAGTATAAGGTAGCAACAATTGATCCAGGAGTCTGAGGGGCTCCAATGATCTGTAGCTGAACCTTAAGAGTAGTAAGTAGGTTGGTATCGGCAAGAGCAATATTGAAATTTGGGAAGAGTGTAACAAAAATAGTTCCCACATTCATTGTTGTCTGAATGGTACCAACACAAGCTTGCTGGTATTCCAAAAATCTGGTGTCGAGCAGGGCAATCCTTGCAACAACTAGTAGGCCTTTTCGGCCATGAAAGGTTAGAGCAAGGCGAATGGCTCCAAAATGGAGGTGAGAATAACCTTGCTGAATCCACTGGGATGGAAACTCAGGGGGAATTTGTAAAGTAACAAACTGTTCTTGTTCAGTTGCCTGGATGGGGTGTTGATCAAATCGTGAAGATTGGACATATTCCTTAACTGTGCGAGGAGTATGTTTGATCAAGTGTTCGATGGATCGAATCGGAGAGAAAGAGGATGGCTTGGCAAAAGCGGTGTAAGGATTCATCATAGGAAGCTGAGTTTATGAGATTTTACTATCCTCAGTGAGGTAAGCAACCTCATAGAGATAGTCTACTTTCGAACATTAAGATTTGCGGAGTTCTGGGGGAGGTTGAAGAGAAAGATTGGAAGTAAGAGAAATGGGAAGAGGTGTTGAAGAAGGAGAATCTGATGTATCCATGAGAGAAGGTCTCTCCTAGTAACGTAGTACTAATCAAACAAAAATGATTCAAAAGAATCCAGGCTCTGATACCATAAGGATGCCTATGAACTAATTCATAAACTTGATTTGCAAACCCATGACAAGTATACTATCCCACACACGGCTCTCTTGCCCTTAATAAGGACTGTTTGTTAGCCACCAAGTTGCTTTTCAAGCCAAGAGCTTAGATCATATTAATCTTTAGAATATTGGAAATTATGATGCACAGGATCCCGAAAAGGGCAAGTGCAGAGCATACTCCAGGATTTTTCTCGATCATAGTGTTTGCTTAGAACTAACGTTCAGAACTAGAAGAGAATGGGAGTGTTTAGAAGATCATGTTGATAGTAGAGTACACAACACACTTCTTATTTAATATTTAAATGGATCATAAATGGGTTATTCACCCATTTTTATAGGTGTAGTCCGCGGTGACGATGGTGAAAGAACGGCAAGTGGAGTTGTTGAGTGAAGGGACTGGTGGGGACTTTCAAATGGCTAGTGGTGGTACGAAGCTGGTGAGGAATGTGCTTTATAAAGCCTTTGTACTTGCAGGGAAAGTGAAGAAACGACCTTCTTTGTATGATTAGGAAGGGCATGTTTGTAAATTGCTTCAAATATTAAGGCCATTTCACATTGTTTATTAATCTTAGCTATTCCTCTTAACATATCATATGTTGCTTACTCATTTCTTTGGAGCGTTGGAGTATAGCCAACGCTCTACTAGTTTAATATTTGTCCTTTCTTTTCGAGTTAGTCAAAAGTGGGCTTTATAGGGAAAAAAGAAGAAGGAAAAAGAAGATCCATAAAGGGAAAAGGAGAGTGCATGGAAAGCACGCAAAGAAGAAAGAAAGGAAAGTTAAAAAGGGCCTTGCGCCTACTACACGCCACGGGACCTCACCAAGTTAGATTTACTTTGTTCCATAATACTCAGTAAGGACTCAAGCCCTTTGTTCTTTTGCTTAGAGTTGTTTTCAGGATTTTTGGAAATTAAT
Source organism: Corymbia calophylla (assembly GCA_014182845.1). Lineage (NCBI taxonomy): Eukaryota > Viridiplantae > Streptophyta > Magnoliopsida > Myrtales > Myrtaceae > Corymbia > Corymbia calophylla. Next base: position 47,340,710 of record CM024700.1, on the reverse strand, counting down.
TGAAATTTCAATTGCGATATCCAATTTTAGAGTTGTTAAGTCGTGGAATTCATGGAGATTATGGATTAGAGAGTTGTGAAGCCGTGGAGTTTGAGGAGAGTTTATTTGAAATAACGATTTAGTTGGAGCAAAATTTTAGAGTTTCGCGCTAATTCACATTGTGGATAGCTTTGGGGGAGCAATTTGTTGATTCGCGGGAGTCATTTTGCTAGAGCATAGTTCAATTGAATCGTTATTGAAAGTAATGTTTTACTTAGTTTTGATTTCGATTGTTGCTTAGAAGGGATGTATTATTCATTGAACTATGATCGCTCATACCATTCATGTTAGATATTTTTTAGGTTCTCTAATTAGCGGTAAATAAAATGAGAGCATTAGCCTTATCACCAAAGCATTTGGATAGAGGGATTATTGGGTATGAGCTAAGTTAGTTGTGTATTTCTTAGCTGAATATGACTAGGATGAGTTTGCTAGATTTAGTCGTTAGTTGGAGATATACATACCCTTTTTGACAGATTATAGAAACTCTGGTGTTGTAACTAATTTGCTAATTTATTGTACACATATATATCAAAGGTTGTTGATTTTTATTGGCATTGACATTACAATATTTATATGATGATTTCGTGTGGCTAGATTTGATTTGATGATTGATCTATATGAGAACAATATTTTATAAAGTTAGTGTTAATCTAGTTCGAATATCAGTCTATGATTTCACTATATTTTACTATGTTAGTATCTAACATAAAGTTACTCTTGTGGACGTAATGGATCACATCTATGCAATTAAAAATCAGCACCTACTTTAGCACATGTCACCATAAAGTATTTGGGATAAAGAAAATGTGAAAGCAAAAAGTAAACTTAACAAAAAGTGTGCATTTGCTATGGTAGCTTTATGTGTTTTTTTTTTTTTTTCATTAGCTTAGCTGTATGTATTGGCCAAGTCAAATAAGGTGGGCGTTCTTTTTTTTTTTGAATGATAAACTAGGAACAAGTCTCAAAAATCAGTGGGACTAGCTCGCAGGCAAGAACGGAGGCAAAGTGCGTATACATGTTCAAGGCACACCAAAAAGGGCGATTACGACGGAGAAAGATAGAGGTCAAGTTAGAGACCATCTATTGTAAGAGCATTTTGTTCAAATAAGTAGTAGTTTCTTTATGTTATTTTGTAGATTAGATTAAATTGAACATTACTATAGAGTACTTTGCATATTATGATTTTCTTGTGTTGCCACCACTATGATCATGCTGAAATACTGAACAAGTAATAATATCTGAGTAAGGTCATGAAAGTCCACATCCAACATTAGAGCCAAGCTTCCTTATCCAACACTATAAGACCAAATAAGTATGTTATAGATAAGGTTATCAATGTAGGATTTTCCAAATGATAAGATTGACTAATTTCTTTTAATTACATAACCTATATTCAAATTAAGATACATATATACTTATGTACATGTAAATGTCTATTTTAATGTTAATAACGTCGAGATTGCTTGCTTAAATTAATTATTCTATTGTAGGAGTAAAGTCTAACTAGATACCACACGCAAATATGTGAATTTTGAGGGAATAAAATAATAAAAAGTGTTATTTTATCCTGAAAAGAATAATTATTAGAGGTGAGAAAAAATGGTCAAATCGGGAAACCAAATCTAACCAAAGAGTTTTTGCCCTTCGGTTAGGCTTATTAGTACTTTTTGAAAAAAGAAGTAGAAAAAGACGGTTTACAAATCAAAGGGTTTTAGTTTTTTTTCAAGACCAATCCAACCGTGAAACCATATTTTATAAACTATTAATTTTATCAATTATCTTTACTACTTATATATAAAGTAGCCAACTGAAATAGGTTTGTTTTTCTTTTTGGGGGAATTTACAAACTATTGCGAGTGTAGAATTTGGTTTCTGCATGAAATCACAAAAGTGAAGATAAAAAAATGAAAGAAGAAAGAATGATTAAAACCAAATCGAATCGCCAAACATGTCTCCACTTAGTTTTTTACCATGATACGGTTTCGTTTGGTTTTACTTTTCTTACAACAATACTTATGCAATTTGATTTGGTTTGACATCCAAAATGCATCATGCTGACCTCCTAATAATTATCATAGGGAAATGAGTTTTGTAAAAGATTTGCGTATTCATTTGCTTTTTAACATAAAGGTACATTTTATGAGAAAATTTGACTAGTTAGATGCAATTAATTACAACAAAAGGCAAGTCATCAAGGGGAAAAGATCATGAAAATACTCCCCAGTGAGTAGTAAATATATGATTAAACAATGCTTAGTTAGAGCATCTTCATCGACAATGCAGCAAACTAATCTTTGCAATATGAAGGAGAATTTTTCAGTAATCCAAAGTCCTGTATGTTATATTGAGAGGTGATTTGTTAGGATTTATTATTATTATGTATTTATATAGGTATATTGTGAATTTACAATGTTGCACTGGGATTTTAATTATGTCCAACTGTAGATGTTGCCAAAGAATAGTCATAAATATTAAGGATGTGCATGGTAACGCTTTTGTACCTGGAAATAATTTCTGCTTAGAAATGATTTTATTTTATTTTATTCCCAAGAATAATTTATGAGCATTTAAATGTGTTTGGTAACTGTTCAAAATTTTTATTCCTGGATAAAAAGCGTTTGGTAAAACTACCTAAGATTCTTAAGCTTTTTTTTCTTTTAATATTTTAATACTTTTATTAGAATTTTCTTATTTTTTTTTTGTCGTTTTCTTTTTCTATTTTCCTTTTCCTTTCTTTACTTCCTCCTTTATGGTCGGTCGCCACCGCCGGCGGTGACCAGCAATTGTTTGGGCGAGATCCAATGAGCTCGTTGGAGGCTCGCCCGGCCACCGCCGAGCTTGTTGGTCTCACAGAGCCTTGCTAATGGCTAGGTGAGCCTCTAGCGAGTTACTGAACCTCGTCCAGCCACTCACTAGCTACCGCTAGCGCCAGCAATGGTGGCCGGTGGGCGGCAATGGGGCGAAAGTAAACGAGAGGAGGAAGAAGGAAAGGAAAAAAAAAGAGAAGACAAGAAAAAAATTGATTCTAATCGTTCTTGAGAATAAGAAGTAACTTTTTTTATTTATTTTTATTCTATTTCAAATTTATTTTTGGAAATAAATTTGTTCTCGAGAACAAAAGTTTTAACAAATGAATTTCCGTTCCAAATATATTTTTGAGAAAAAAAATATTTTTTTACTTATTGGCAAGTCCCTCGAATGTTTGAGAATCCAATAGTGAATTCAGACTATATGCTGTCCACATTGCCAGACCCATGCGACAAGAACGAAAACGTACGATTGTTTAAGAAAAGAAAAACAAAAGAAAAACAAAAGAAAAAAAGGAAATGGTACGACTGTTTTGACCAAAAAGACAAGAAAGAAACAAAAAGGAAAAAGAAAGGCACGTCTCTATCCGACCAAAGAAGAAGGTACAGCTGATGCGTTGTTGCGCCCATTTTTGAGAACTGGCCCCCGCCTTATTCTTTTTTTTTTTTTTCAAAATACTTCGTGAAATTGACAATATTTAAAAAGTCTTTACAACTAAACTCAACTTGGGAGCATCAAGACATAAAAGGCATAAACTTTAGCGTGTATTTGTTAATTGACAAAATAATATTTAATTATGTTATTTTATTTTCAAGAATAGATTTGATATAGAAATTCATTTAGTAAAATTTTTATTCGGAGAATAAGTTTGCTCCCGCCAATAAATTTAAAGCATAATCAAGAATAAAAAAAAAAAGTCACTTCTTTGTTTTCGAGAATAATTTCAAAATCAATGCCAAATTTTTTTTTTTTCTCTTTCTTTTCTTTTCATTTTCTTCTTCTTCTTCCTTTTGGCCAATCGTTGGTGACCGGCTAGATGAGGGTTGGTGCCCTCATCGGCCTCCAGCAACGTCGAGCCATGGCAAGGCTTGCTAGCCCAAGCCTCATCGGCCCACCGCTAGGCTAGCGTTGCCTAGCCAAGGCGACACCGACCTAGTGGTGGGCTGGTAAGTCTTGCCGATGGTTGGGTGAGGTCGACCTCGCCCAGCTAAGGCGGGGTTGAGCCTCGCCCAGCTCACGGGAAGGCTTGTGGCTTGAGCCTTGTCGTGGCTTGGTGTTGCTGGGGCTGATGATGCTTCGTATGACTGGTTGCTGGCCGCCGGGACTTAAGGAATAAGAAGATGAAAAGGGAAAAAGAAAAGAAAAAAAGAGAAAAATATATTTAAATCATTAAAAAATTAAAAGAAAATATTTTTGACTAGAAATTTTAAGGTTTTCACTAAACGCATTTCTATTCCGAGAATAAAAATTTTGGATAGTTATCAAATACTTTCAAATGCTAAAAAATTATTCTCGAAAATAGAATAAAAATCATTTTCAAGTAGAAATTATTTTCGAACACAAGAGTGTTACGATACGAAGCCTTAATGACCATAAATTGGAAGTTGCACCTACTTTGAAGTTGCCCATACGTGTTTTTTCTTTTTATTGCAAATGGGTTCAAATTCAAATATTTAAAGTATAATATTTTTCCAAAAAGGATTTTACCAACGAATGCCCATTGTTACTGGTTAAATGAAATATCCACACATAAAATTTTTATAATTTCCAAAATACTGTTTTTCCCATATTATACATAATCAATAAAGTCACTTCTTATTTAGTGTGAATTGATTAATAAGCATACAGAGAACATTCGTTAAGAAGAATTTTCTAATAATAGTCCTTGATCGGTCGCCATAGCACGTCCTCTTCACGACTCGGAAGCAAATGTCAGAGGATCTTGTTTTGTTTATTCAAAAGTTAAAAAGTCGATTCAGAACAGACGTCTACTTTGCCAGTGCCGTGTAAAAAGCACGAAGAAGAAACTCCATGCTATCATTTTAATTCATCAACTTTATTGACTCTGAATTTTCTACGGAGAGAGAGCCATGTGAAAAGCACGAAAAAGCAAGGAACTCCTTGTGCTCTTGTCATGGTAATGTCCTCCACCTTATCATTTTAAGTCCATCAACTTTATTGACTGTATTGGACGTGACTGTTTCCAGCAAAAAAAAAAAAAAAAAAAAAATGACGTGACTGCGAATTGGACGCTGCACCTGCTGCGAAGTTGCCCACACGCGTCTTTTATCGCAAATGGAGCCAAATTCAAATATGTGAAACGCAGTACTTTTTAATGAGACATTATGTTTAACTTAGTGCTTCGAGCGTACCGATTAAATTAAATATTCGCACAAATAAATTTTCTTATTTCGAAAGCACTGCCTCCCTCTTTTTATACACAATCAGTGCTTCAATGTAAATATTTATTTCATTAGATATAACTAATAAGTATCCGTAGAATGCTAATTAAAAAGATCTGTCTATTAATGATCCTTGTCGTGGTTATAACATTTCGTGTTCATTATTTGCAAGCAAAATTTTCAGATTTTTTAAAATAAGGCCACCTCTCTCTAGGTTGGAAATTATGTATTACCGATTTTTTATTTTTTTCTGAACCGATCTTATAGACTCCAGATTAAATCCGAATATACCAAAACTCTTAGAATCTTTTGGTCAACTAAGTCAATTTTAATTTTTGGTATTGATTGGTAGTTTGCTCATATCCCGAGTCTTCGTAAAATGAATATTAACTCAGTTAAATATTACCGTCAAGTTGCTGAGTTAAACGACATTTCACAATTGATAAGTTTATCAATTTGATATTTTACTCTTCGTTTGTTATAGAGGTACCTGTGTGTTATTTTTCGTGATTAAACTAACGAATGGTAAATTTGTCACATATGTACTGGTTTGAAATTTTTGATAATTAAAAAATTAATTTAGAGTAAATTTGTTATAGATTTATCAATTTGAGGTTTTTTGTGGTATTGACCCTTTTTAGTTTTTCAAAAACTCTTGTGTCATCATTGAAAGGTGATTCTTTACATAGATGTACCGTGAATGAATGATATTGGACTCCACCTGTAGAAATAGCTACATAACAATCATAAATAATTTAAATGTTTGAGAATCATATATTTTTAATCCTGAAGCCCCAAAGTGAACTCAGAACTGATATTGTCTACCTAGCCAGAGCCATGTAAAAAGCAAGAAGAAGAAACTTGAAAGATGTTGAGCGTGGGAAAAAAGTACACCTGTGTCTCTATGTGTTCTTAGTTCTCCACCTTATTATTTTTAAATCCATCGACTTTATTGACTATTAACCGGAAGCTGCACCTACTGTGAAGCTGCCCGTACGTGTTTTCTATGACAACGGAGTCATATTCAAATATGTGAAGTCTGCTATTTTTCTAATAGTAATCCTTATCTCCGCCATAGCACGTCCTTTTCATAATTGGGAAGCAAATGTTTGAAAACTATTATAAGGCCACCTCTCTAGGTTGGAAACCATGTTTTGTCGTTGATGTCTGCATCGATCTTCCTGTCTACTAATTAGATCCGATTATTCCAAAATTCTTAGAAGCTATTGATCGGCTAAGTCAATTTTAATATCTCGAGTCTTTGTAAAATTAGTAATAATTCAACGGTCCCTCAACAAGTCTTAAAAGTCCTCGTTGTGACCATAGATGAAAGCCCCCGACTTGTACTCAAGAACAGCAAAACGAGAGAGAGAAAGAACTGACCCTGCTAAGCGTGAAGTGAGCTCCTATGGAGAACCCAGAGACAGGAACGAGGACTAACATTCCATTAGGAGGTGAGTATCAGGTCTTCCTGAATTTTAGGGGGTGCGATGTGCGTCGTGGATTTGCCGACACCCTCTATCACTCCTTAGATGATGCCCAGATCCGCATTTTCATGGATGATGCTGAGATTCGCGCGGGTGAAATAATTGGTAACAAGCTTACGCGAGTGATCGATAATTCCAAGCTTTACATACCCATCTTCTCTCCAAATTATGCATCAAGTCACTGGTGCCTCATCGAGCTTGCGAAGACGATGGAGAATATCTCAAAATCTAAAGAAGATAAGAGTAAGAAAGTGATATTGCCCATCTTTTATGACGTGGAGCCTGACGAGCTCAAGCTACCTGAAGAGCACAAGCTGCAGAGGCCGTCATATCGTGATGCCATATTGAATTTGGAGGAAAAGAAGGTGAATCAGGAGAAGAAGTTCAGCACCGAGGATGTAGACAGGTGGCGGACGGCTCTCAGGGAAGTTGATGACAGCAAGGGGTTGAAGCTAAGGGATCATTCAGGGTAATCGTCTAACCGTGAATGGGAAAATTATTATTGCTAATCGGAAGATAGATCTAATACATATTCATTACTAATATTCCGACTCCAATTTCCCTAAATCTATATATACAGTCCCAACTTCTTCTTTAATTATTTTTTAAATCACGAGATATCCAAATTTTGTTCTGACCTTATAGGATTATTGTGATTTTGTCTTTGACCTAATTTTCATTTTATAAAAATTTGGCTTTGCTTCATCTTTTTATACAAAGTTGATCCGTGTATGTATTAAGATTCTTACAGTATGCTAGAGAACTTGATTATGGAACTTTAAGCCGTTGCATCTGTAAAGTTCTTTTCCATGTTAATAGAATTAGATAAAACTATTATTGCAGTAACTCATCACACATTTATATTTTGTTCTACTTGATTGAAAGAACAAACATTTTTCTTCCTCCATTCATCATGTCCTGAAGTTTTGGGGTAACTTTGAATTTTTATGAAGTCTTGTATCCATCTCGGTCGAGTCCCGTTTGTTTCCTGCCCTTGTTCATTGGATAAATTCTAGTTGCCTCTTGACAAGAGAAATACAATAACATGCAGAAATTACAATAAAATAAATATTCACATCAACGAAAACAAAAACTCAATGCTGTTTAGTATTTTCATTTCGGTAAAAAACAAAAACACCTTTTCTTACACTTAATTTTTGTTTTATTTGGTTTCTTACGCGATGGTCTTTTTTAGATGCAATAATGAAGTATAAACTTAAGACTCCTGGCTCCATCACTTAACTGAGTAGAATCTACCTTTTTTATTAGTTTATGAAATTGATCTGCAAAAGAGATGCGAAAAAGGCCTGTTAGATATTTGAATAAGAGTCACTTATTTATATATTCCTTTTCTGTTGCTTTAGGTTGTTTTTGCACAAGAATTGTCAATCTCATAAAATAACAATAATATATTATGATTATGGCATTCGTCCATAATTTTAGCGTTTCCATGGGAACAATGTTTAAGATAATTAGATTGAAATTAGTTGACTTTGTATATGGTTGGTCAACACGCAAGGAAATGAATTTGGTACTTTTTCTCAATCGAAACTTTTCAACTTTGTGGCAGCGATGGGCATCTAAGCAAGTCGGTTGTTAGCGCGGTTGTGAATTGGCTCCAGATAAGACAAAGAAGAGTGCCCGAGGATGTGGTCGGAATCGAGGGTCCAATAGCAATCATAAACGATTACTTAGACATCAGCTCCAAAGATGTGCGGCTTATTGGAATTTGCGGGATGAGCGGTATCGGTAAAACAACACTTGCCAAAATTATCTACAACCGACTATGTCCTCACTTTGAGAATTGCTGCAGCTTTCTTGGTGACATAAGGGAAATGGGAGAAAAAGACGAGGGCTTAGTCAAGCTGCAAAAAAAATTATTTTCTGATATCTCTAATACTACAATGCATCGCAAGATTGATGATAGTGAAGTTGGGATCGAAGCGATTGAAGGTACAATTTGCAACAAGAAGGTACTAATTGTTTTGGATGATGTCAGTGATGGCGACCAAATTCGAAAACTAATCGGAACGAAGTCTTTGTGCTCTGGTAGCAGGATACTTGTCACTACTAAGGAGAAAAGTAGCCTGAAAATCAAGGGACTTACGCCTAAAATCTATGATTTGAATCCGCTGGACTCTCAAGATGCACTTCAACTATTTAGTAGGCATGCCTTCGGTACCAACTCTCCTCTAGCTAATTACTACAGTCTTTCATCCGAACTCGTCTTTATTACTGGTGGACTACCTTTAGCTCTTCAAGCAATAGGTGCATCGCTTAATGGTCAAGAAAACAAAAAAATATGGCAAGAGACTATAGAGGATCTACGCAATAAACCTTTTGTTAATGTCTTGGGAAGGTTAAAGGTTACCTATGATTTCCTGGAATCGGCTCAACAAAACATATTTCTCGATATTGCATGCTTTTTCATCTATAAAGAACAGACCGAGCCAATGTTCTCGTGGGAAAAGATTGGCTTTCACCCTAACTCTGCTATTGATGTCCTTACTAAGAAGTGCATGATAAAGATTCGAGACAACAATACATTTTGGATGCATGAGCAGTTTAGAGCTCTTGGAAGATTAATTGCTAAGGATGAGTGTACCAGGTTGTGGGATAAAGATGACATTATCGACAAATTAAGATCGCCAGAGGTATGACCTAATTTGAATAGAAAATTGCTTGCCCTGTTCTTAATTGAGGATTCACGTTTCTGAATTGGGAGCTAGTCTTCTATTTCATTTTCTCTTCTCTGGATGAAATAAAATTGTGGGATATTGACAAATTCCTGCTCCCGCTCCTCAATGTCATTGGCAGGAAAAGCCAAGCGTTCGAGCACTCTATTTTCCATTGATATGGAGTGACTCTCCTACAATTGTGACTGCGGAGGAAATTAAACGGTTCCCGAATCTGCAGTTTCTTTGGTTGAGTCACGTAAACTTGCAAGGCGACTTCGCTGGCTGTCTTTCCAAGTTGAAATGTTTTTATTTGAGCCACATTAGAGCCGGTGGTGATCGACTGTTTATGCCAACCAGTTTGCATCTAAAAAACGTGGTTGTGATGAATAGTGACGGCTATGAGTGGACAGAAGATGCGGTCATGAGCCTGATCAAGGTATGTTAGAATCCCCCATAGTCTAATTTTCTCATTCAATAAAGGACAAAATTTAATGAATTTACAGTCTAATTTTCTCATTTAGTGAGAGGATCAAATGACAAATGATACTAGTTGGGAGCCTAAATCCATATTTATTTCTTGTACAAACATCTAATTCTCTGTCCTGATGCTTCATCCTCTTCTACAGGAGGCAACGAAGTTGAAGGCTCTCACCATTAAGTTATGTTGTTTGACACATGGGGCACCGACCTTTTTCGAAAACTTAGTTATAGAAAAGTTGAGTTTTCCTTATTGCTCTTCTTTGAAGAAAATTAGTTTCTCTTTTAGGAAACCGAGCTGGCTGATTTGCTTAGATTGCGTCGGTTGTGTGGCACTTGAAAAATTGCCTGAACAAATTGGTGAACTAAAGAAACTTCAGTACCTTTCTCTTAGGAATTGTGGGAGATTGAGGGAACTCCCTGACTCAGTTTCGAAATTAGAGTCATTGGAGGTGCTGGTTGTATCAAGATCGGGCATTAGAAGATTACCTGGGACAATGAGCAAGCTCAGTCGACTCCAGACACTGGAACTAGCTGATTGTGATGAGATTCGAGAGTTGCCGGAACTCCCTAGAAGTTTGACCACTCTGAGGCTTATATCTCGATCGTTGCGGAGTATCCCCGACGTCTTAAACCTGACTAATCCAGTTGAACTGCTCCAATGGGGTGCCTCTGATTGGATAAATCAATCAAATATAATTCCACCTTGCGACTTGCCATGTATTGGGAGGCTACCGAAACTGGAAGTGTTGACCTTGTGCTGTCGGTATTTCGAGAGGTTGGTTTGTCCGTCGGAGGGGGAGCTAGGGTGCAAAGAGCTACAAGCTCCCGAGTTGACTGATGGGAGGAGGAGAGTGTCCTTTGTCTCAAGTTCCCTAAAGATGCTTCGAAATCTCGACCTGAGTTATTGCTCACAGTTACAAGAGATTCAATTTATTTCGACGTTGGAAGCATTGAAACAATTTTCTGTTTTATGTTGCACTTCGTTAAAAAAGATAAGCGGTTTGTCAAACTTGAAGAATTTGATTAGTTTAAGAATTGTATCGTGCGAGAACCTGCAGGTTGTCGAGGGCACTAACGAGTTAGAGTGTTTGAAGATGTTGGAAATTTATGGCAGCAAATTAATGGAAGAGATTATTGATGCATCAATCTCAAGAATACCAAAGGAGTGCTGGATAGTGATAAGTTCTTGTGGGCAGTTACCCTCCACTGATCCATGGCCAAAAGGCATCACTTGGGAGTGTTACAGAGAGATGATTCCAAATGCGAAAACACAAGCGTTGGACGCTGCCATCGAAACAACTGCTTTCGAAACAGGGGATCCTCCAGTGGAACAGGTACACCTTCTTTTTATTCATGGATTCTGCTTTTTATTTTTGCTTTAAAATGTGCAACCATGAAAGACCTCTCGTTAAAAATTCCCATCGTAATGGGAATTTTATTTGCTATACTTGTGTCAACGTCGAATGTGAGGTTAGGATTCTTTCATCACTCACCACTCTCCTTCCTATTTGTGCTTTTAGTTCATTATGTGCTTATCACAATTACTCGAATGACATGGAACCTATTTTTACCCCCAAAAATTGACGATGAAATTTCATGACTCCCTTTTCACTTGAAAAAATCAATATTGTGCAATAGGATCGTGCAATCTAACAAAGTCACAAGATACCAAAAAATTAAATAAGAAATGGATGCAACACATCCCAATTTACGTAGCCTAGTTCAAAGAGTGATCTAAATCTACGAGAAAAGTAGCAATGATACTGTTATAAACTAGGAGATTCTAACATAAAAAGTAATCTCTCAATTCAAGCTCCGATTCCACCCAATCCTCATCTAGTGTTTCGCTCAACCAGTAATGCTGCTTTTCTCAAACTAAAACTCACAAAGAATCTTAATAATTTCCAGAAGATACAATATGTAATAATACCAAAACGATTTGAAAATAGGGTTAAAACGCATCCTATAGCTGGTCTAGGCTCTTGTCAATTAGGCTCGACTCAGTATGGCTTGACTCATCAGTACCTCTGCAAGCATCGCGGATTGACCCTCTGGACGCCCATAGGTGCCCATTTGCATCCCTTCACTTGAATCCAAGCTGACATTCTCGACAAATCTCCACATTGGCTCAAGTTTGCAGCAAAGTCACGGTCGCGATTCGTTGCTTTACATTGCTGTGCTCTCCCAACACCTTCCCTGTGCCGCTTGATTTGCATCATTTTGCCCGCGTCATTCATCCAACATGCCATGCCATCACTATGTCCTTGTCATGTCATATGCCATGTCATTTAGTGTCGGCCATGTTACCTCTTCCGCTTCTTTTGCTTTTTGGCCTCGGTCATTGATGAAATTACCGTGTCTCCTAACAAAGCCTCCCAACTCGTATCACAAACCACAATAGTAACAACATGACAGCTTACAGATCCACCACTCTCTAGGTAGCCTGCTTGACTAGGGTCTACTTCTTACCAAATTACTGCCACACTCCGCGAACTGCTTTCCCTATCATCCCAACGAAATACATACCAGTACTACCAACAGCATGCGAAAGATCAAATCTAGTACTACACGTACACATGGCATACACCTCTAACAAGCAACAGTACTAGCTTGTGAAATACATACCAGTACTAGCTATGACACCAACCTGACGGCATTTTTTTCCACAACCATCATACCAGTACTCGATCCTTGCAAAAATAAAATCCACTTTTGTCTCCAAAATCAGATTTCATATTTTCTAAACCTATGTCACGTCTTGGGAAAGTCACGAAGGAGTAGATCAAAGCCTGAGTTGCTCTGTTCCAATTTTGAGGGAATGAAGATATGTGAATTTGTGAATGCTACTTGATTCTAATAGATTTATTTTCGATTGATGCTTTAGAAAGCATTTTTTAGGGCGATTAAGCGTGAGGAAAACCCGTTATGTTGGTTATTGCTAGGCGCGTGCATTTCGGTGTTCGAACTGATTATTGTCATATGATACTTGGGGAATCTGTTTTCTTCTTTGAGATGCATAATCTAAGGACAACAATGTTCATGAGGTCGTGCAGTCATCTCGCGGGCCTCCGCCAGTTTGTTCTGTGGATGATATCGATGAGAACAAGGATGTCGACGAGGAAGGCAAAGGCAACGGTGAGGGTGATGAGGACAGGATGAGGACGAGGAAGAGGAAGAGAGGGACGATGAAGAAGCCGAAGAGGAGGTAAGAGGCCACGACCACCAAAAACTCAGCTGAAATCTGTTCTCTGTTCATAATTCGTGCTGAATGTTTTGAAACGCTGAAAATGAATCGCGAGCATCCTGCAACTAAAAACCGTGATTGAAGAAATTGATATTGAAACAATCGGTTTACAATCTAAAGAAGGCCTTTCTGCACGTCGTCCTCCCTTGCTTTGCCCTACTTTCTTCGAATCTGAGTACCTACTGATTGAGAGGAAAAGAAAGGTAATATAAAAAGTCATGTCAAAAAATTTTATTGGTCAATTTGGACGCGGCTAAGGGAATATGTTGACTCTTTCTGGTTGCTTGCGTTTGAGTGTTCAAACTGGGGACTAATGTCATACGATATTCGGGGATTTTGACCTTTTCTTCTTAAGATTTCTAATCCTCCTTAAACATGATATTTTCAAACCTCCCTCTCCTCAGCAAGATGACGGTGAATACGATGACGGGGGTGTTTACAATGGCAAGGACGATGGCGGCGACTAGGATGACAAAGCGCAGGAGGGTGTATAGTTGTCTTGCGGGCATCCACAAGTTCATTCTGTGGACAACAATGAAGAGAAGCAGGAAGGCGAGAGGCGAAGGCGAATCGATGGCAACGACGAGAAAGAGGACAAGAGCGTGATGAAGAAGCCGAAGAGGAGGTAAAAGATGGAACAGAATAATGTGCTTGGTTTTTTTTACTCTCCAATTGTTCAGATGTTTAATCAGTCTTTTTTTCCCCTCCATGAAACGACAATGGTGTGCGAGTGGCTCATTTGTGGCACACGTATTTGTTTGGATTTTACTCGTTAATCTGTTCCGATTCAGTATATGCATCTCATCATGTTGAGAGGTGCGCCGTAGAAACATGCTTCATGATTCTGTCTTAGCTGATATTGTTCAAGTCTCATTGGTTTACCACTCCATGACACTGAATAATCATTAAAAACAAGACGAATATTGTTTTCCCAGACCAAATCTTTCGTCCTTGGCCTTTCAGGCAAACAGGTAATTCCCAGAATTGTTCCCCCTTAAGGCTTCTTAATTGTTGATCACATTATGGGCGGACTCCAATTTGTTGTTGAAGGCAGGCTTGACTTGTCCATTACGAAATGTAATTTCACCACCCCCATTCTTACTCGTCTTTAAAGTATTTAAACAAAAGCAGGAACATCTCATTAGGAAAGGAATTCACGAATTCATTCTCATATATAAAACTCTCAAAGTTGATGCGATGGCCTCTCAAAGGACCAATTAAATATGGCAATTTTTATCTAGTGTGACCCTCCCAATGTAGTGTCAGGGAGTGGATTTAGAGGTCATGTAGAGTTTGGCATCCCCAAATAACTTGAGTTCTTATAAACCCTTACTTCTCGTGACATTGGTGTTTACATTTTAAATTCGATTAATCCTAAGAGATTTCTATGTGAATGAGCTGCCACTAGCTTGCTAGGGCCAAATAGGAGTCAAGATTTTTTTTAAAAATTTGGTCATATAAGGGAAAATATTTCACTACCTACGCAATTAGAGATCTAAGATTAGGACATGATTATATTAGTTGCCTAACTACTGCATTTTCAGTACACTAACTTGATTGATCTGTTTACCTAATATATTTATGCGATTTATAACCATTTCATCACTCTAGGCCATTGAATGATGTCCATGTATAAGGGTGCAATCAAGGATAAATAAACAATCATAATTAGTACGATAAAAGTAAAGTATAAGGAAGTAAGCCCAACAAAGTGTTAAGCAAAGAATACACATGCCTGTTTTATTAAGCCCCTAGACAACAATCCCATAAGGTGAATTCAAAATGAGTCTAATTCCTTGTCTAAAAGATAAATCTTTCTAAACCTATTACTAAATCAAAATTAACCACTATAATCCCTAAACTATATATATACACGCACAATAATTAAATGAAACTAAGCTAGGTCATGTGCTAAAACTGAAGCAACCTGATCGAGGTCTTTGTTTAGTCCCATTTTCAATTTTTTATTTTCTCGAATATCCTCTAATTTTTATTATTTATTGTTTTATTACTTTTAAATTTTTATATTCTGAAAAGCAGGGACTCAGGCAGGGCCCAATCCGAACATGGACTAAACCTGGACTCACAGGCTTGGGCCACGGGCACGAGTGGGCTTATTTAAAACAAACCCACTTCGAATAGAAAACCTATCGAAGCCCATTTTGTTGAGACTGATTGCAGTAACCCATTCCCTCATACTTCTTTTCTTTCCTTTGTTATTCTTACTGCAGACTAAAAAGAAACACCTCCAAAATGAACATCACCTCCAGAACATTCGAGGTTTGAATCGATGGTCAGCACTTTCGATCTTTAAGCAGAGAAACCATTTATCCACTGCCGTTAGTCATGTCAATCCATCACTGGGCCGCCATTGTCGACTACCGCCGGCAACCTCCCACCATCACTAGAGCGCCAACGTCAATCATCGGTCACAATCTCACATGAGCACACAAGGCAGAAATGAGGGAAACTAATGCTACTAGGAACTTGATGACAAGCATCACCAGACATCCAAACTTATATTATCCACCCCTCCAGTCATTTCCCATCGGCGAGTGCCATCAACAACCCCCACATAACGCGGAAAAATATGGCAAAGAAGGAACTGAGATTCATGGTCCGTAACCATGATCATATGGAAACAAAAATTTCACCTAGAGGCTACAACACTAACGTCAACATATATAAATCATCAATATACGCTCTGGTTGACCGATATCAAAGCCTATTTCACAAGAATGTTTCAAATGCATTTCATCAAACAGATTGTATTCACTGCAAAGATCGAGTCTAGTTATGAAATCGAAGTCGTTTCTCATTCTCAAATCAGCATTAGAACAACAGTGACATCGCCAATCATCAAGTAACAACTCAGTTTTTCCATCAATTTTCGCATGAGTTTTATGAACCTAACTCAGCACAATAACTCTCCAAAACAGAGCAGAAAAGAAGAGAATAGAATTACCATGTCAATGGACGACGACGAAGCTATCATCCTTGACCAACTCAAGGTTAGAAGCTACGGTTATCACTGCCTGTCGGAATCAAAGTGTATGAATGGATTCCGAGTGCAAATCCATCACTGCGAAACTCCCGGCCGAACAGAAGATTAAAGCAGAGCACATCTTGCATTGAAAGTAAATGAGGTGCAGAAGCAGAAGATAGAAGACAGTAGAATATGAGAAAGATGTTTTTGTATATTCTGTCATTCAATGTACAATTGATGCAATTTATAATACAAGAAGTGTACAAGAAAGGAAATGAATCATGTAATAAATCAGATCCAATATTGAAAAGAATCTTGATTTATTTAGAGTATCAATTCCAATCGCAATCGGATATCGCATATATTCCAACACTCCCCCTCAAGCTGGTGGCTTGTAGATATCCAAGACGCCTAGCTTGCTTAACAGATATGCGTGTTGTCTCTGGCAAAGAGGTTTGGTGAAGACATCTGCGGGCTGCTCTCTAGTTCCAATTCCTCTCGTCTTAATTATTCCCTCTTGGATTTTTTTCTCGAGTGAAATGACAATCCACTTCTATATGCTTCGTTCTTTCATGCACTATAGGATTGGATGCAAGTTTGAGTGCTGCATCATTATCACAGAACAACTTGGTTGGTCCCTTAATCTTCACCCCAAGATCTTGAAGCAATCCTCGCAACCATACTATCTCACAGGTAGTCTTTGCCATGGCTCGATATTCCACCTCTGCTGAAGATAGTGACACGGTTGGTTGTTTCTTTGTCTTCCAAGAGAGTAAGGATTCCCCAAATTTAATACAGAAACCTGTGACGGATCTTTTGCTCATAGGACACGTTGCATAATCCGTGTCACAATATGCCGTCATCTCCATATTACACTTTCTTGAGAGAAGCAATCCAAGTCCCGGACATTTCTTCAAATACTTCACGACTTTCAAAGCAGCATTCATATGTGATTGCTTGGGCTTGTGCATAAACTGGCTGAGTGTTTGTACTGCATAACATATATTTGGTCTGGTCATAGTCAAATATATGAGTTTTCCAACGAGCCTTTGATATTCTGATGGATCTTCAAGTGCAAGGTCTTCATCTTGAGATACCTTCTCATCATAATCTGCCGTAGTGAGCTTTGTGTTTTGCTCGATTGGAATAATAGCCGGTTTGCAACCCGATAAGCCCGTTTCTGATATAATCTCCAATACGAATTTCCGCTGACTGAGAGAAATCCCTTGTTCGGATCGGGCAATCTCGATTCCCAAGAAATATTTGGGAGATCCCAAATCCTTCATATGGAAGGTGGAGTGCAAGTATTCTTTGAGACCCCTTATGGCCTTTTCATCATTTCCCATAATCAGTATATCATCAACATATATCATTAAGTAGATAGATGACATACCTTTAGTCCATATGAAAAGAGCATAATCATACTTGGATTGTTTGAATCCTGCAGCTGTGAGGGAGTTAGCAAATTTGGCATACCACTGCCTAGAAGCCTGCTTGAGCCCATAAAGGGATTTGCGGAGACGACATACTCTATTCTCCCCCTGTCTCCGTAAACCCTGAGGAATATCCATGTAGATCTCCTCATCCAAATCCCCATGGAGGAATGCATTATGAACATCCATTTGGTATAATTTCCAATCTTGGAAAGCTGCAACTGATAGAAAAGAACGGACCGTAACGTCTTTGGCTACAGGGGAGAAGGTTTCATGATAATCGAAACCTTCTTTCTGTGTAAATCCTTTAGCCACAAGTCGTGCTTTGTACCGTTCAATCGTCCCGTCTGCCCGATATTTGATCTTATACACCAATTTGCACCCAATTGGTTTCCGCTGAGGAGGCAAGGTTACAAGTTCCCATGTTTCATTCTCTATTAGGGCTTGTAACTCTACTTCCATAGCTTTCTGCCAACGTGGGTCAGTGTGTGCTTCATAATAACTAGAGGGTTCTCGCTCTTCAGATATGGAACAAATGTATCGTCTATGTTCCGGAGATAATTGATTAAAGGAAACATAAGATGAAATTGGGTATGGGATACCTAGTATATTTATGGCAGCACAAACATAATCCTTGGTCCACGTTGGTGGGCGAGTGATTCGTCCAGAACGTCGAGGTGGATCCTGTGATGGCACATGCGAAGAATCCAGAACATCTTCTGATGCAGGACTAGGAACTTCTTCGTTGGATATATTCTCCGGTACTGGTTCCATCATCGTTGGAGAAGGAATATTATCCGAAATTTGATTGGATGCTAAAGGGCTGCCGGAGCTCCCAGGAGATCTAATCAGAAAATATTCAGACTTTTCATCTTCAGTCAAGGGCGTACCTTTGTTGCTCGACGCTGTCTTGTCTTTCGAAGAATACCCTTTTTCAAAGGGAAAAATGTCTTCGTGAAAAGTGACGTCCTTGCTAACGAAAAATTCTTTCGTGGATGGATCGAATACATGGTATCCCTTTTGTAAACTCGGGTATCCCATAAATATACATCGCCTGGCACAAGGTCCCATTTTGTCCCGAGGTCCCACTGTGGTGGCATAACATAAGCATCCAAAGATCTTCATATGGTCCAATGCTGGCTTCTTCCCAAAAAGGACTTCAAAAGGACTCAATCCGTTGAGGACCTTTGTTGGCATCCGATTGATCAAATACGCTGCCGCTGTTACACAATCTCCCCAAAAATCTTCCGGGATGGATGCCTGAAACTTTAATGCACGTGCAACTTCCAATAGATGCCTGTATTTCCTCTCTACTACTCCATTTTGTTGTGGAGTATATACACATGAACTCTCATGCAAGATGCCATGTGATGAGAAAAGAGAGGAGCAATCATGATTAAAGAATTCCTTTCCATTATCTATCCAAATGCGCTAAATGGGCTTCCCAAATTGATTCTTTGATAAGGAAATGAAATTCCTTAAATTTGGGACGACTTGATTTTTAGATTGCATAAGAAAAATCCATGTGGCTCTAGAATAATCATCCACGATAGTGAGAAAGAAACGAGAACCATCATGGTGTGGTATATGATAAGGACCCCAGACATCAACATGAATCAATGATAAAATGCTATTTGCACGACTTTTGCTAAGAGGAAAAGGTGCATGTGATTGTTTTGCTAAGGGACAGATAGGACAATGATGGAAAGGGAAAAAAGAACTATGACCCATTTTTGAATGCAAAAGAAAGTCTTTATCATTGGTTGTCAGATTACACAATGATTGTTTATTCAAGGGATTGCAAGACAAATCTAAATTTTTTGGAAGGCCGGTCCAAAAAAATAATCCTTCAGAGAGATTACCCAAGCCCATCATTTTGCCCGGTCGAAAGGGCCCGAAAGAAGCGGTATCGGCATTGAATAGTACTTGACAGAAATTTTCTTTGCGAGGCTCTAGACACGAAATAAGGTTGAACTGGAAATGCAGGACATAAAGAACATTTTTCGAGTAATATTCGGATGAGATTAACTGTCCCTGTTGTGGTGACAAGAGTAATATTCCCATTTGGTAGTTGAACAGAAATAAGAATATCTAATTTTCTATGAATATCAGAAAATAAATTCTCATTGCAGACGATATGGTCACTAGCCGCTAAATCAATTATCCAAGCATTTCTGGAAATCGAATTTACCAGGCAATGAGAAATACCTGAGAAACTGCTTCCTTTGTTGGAAATGTCCAATTTTTGCAATGCCTGCATAATTTGCTGATACTGTCCATTTGTAATATGCTGGTTTAAATTTGAACCAGTGACTTGATATGTTGCTGCCGAAATTTCCTTCCCCCTTTTTTCCTTTTCTCCGGGTTTGCCATGTAGTTTCCAGCAATTTTCAATTGTGTGGTGGGGCCGCTTGCAGTAGTCGCAAAATAATTTTCCTTTTCCTTTTGAAAATTGCCCATAGCCCCTTGATCCGGCCGAAAATTGCCCATTGTTGGATGCCTTTGATCCGAACGCATTGCCACCGTCAAATTCGGGCGCTTGATCGAACGCCTTGGAACCGTCCGATCGCTGCATCCGATCTGAGCCGTCCGTTCCGGACCCTTTAAAGGGTCGCGAACTCGCAAACCCTAATCCTTCGGATCGCCCTTCTCTCTCCCGATCTAGGGTTCCTTGGCTCGATTCCTTTCGCTCCCCGCGAGCTGCGAGCGCGATGCTCTCTCCTCCTTTCGTGCTTTCCGGTGAAATAAGTCGCTGATTCTCCTCTTGGACGGCCAATTGAAAGATGCGGCCGAGCGGTGGTATCGGGTCCATCGCTAGAATCTGCGATCGGAAGGTTAGGTACGAATCGTTCAATATAAGGAGAAATCGAGTTGTTTTTTCTCTGTCTTTGATGGCCCTGTATTGCTTCAATGTTGCCTCGGGCCCGTCGAGTTTTTCTTCGGCTGCTTCTAGTTCATTCCAGAGAGCGGAGAGTTTATTGAAGCATGCTGTAACACTCATGTTTCCCTGTTTTAATTCGGAAAGTGCTTGCGTGAGTGAAAAAATCTTTGCTTGATCTAGTCTTCCATACATTTCCTTTATGTTGTCCCACATGATTTTCGAGTCTTCTGTGGGTGGTAATCCGGCTGCAATCTCTGGGCTTATGCAATTTCCTATCCACGTTCGCACTAACTGGTTACACTTTCTCCACTGTCGTGCCATTTTTTCGTCGGTCGGAACGGCGACAGAGCCATCAATGAACCCGTCCTTGTCTTTGGTAACGAGAGCTCATCGAAACTCTCGTGCCCAGGCCGCATATCCTTCGGATCCCGTGAGAGGGTGGCTTATAAGCCGCAACTCCGGTCCATCCGTGGCGGAGACGAACAAGGCGTCGCCGGGTTACGTCGTCCGGTGATGGCCGCGATGGAATACGGCAAGTAGCGGGTTGAAAAGTCGGGTAGGGATTTGCGCCCATACCGGATTCACGGATCCGCCCGGAAAACCCGCATTCGGTCCTCCCGACCCGTGAGTTTGACCCGCATCCATGATTGGAACTTCGGCTGCTCGTCTCGTGAAATCCCGGCCCACCCGTGAAGCTTGCCCGTTCTTGGTTGGTGGGCTTTCATTGGGCTGAGCGAATCCCTGGTAGCCCACATTCCCAGGCAATGATGGATTTGGGCTGGGCCCAAAATAAAATGGGAAAGGCACCCACTGGTAAGGATGGCCCCCCATGGGCTGGCCCGCAATGGGCTGCTGGCCCACAATGGGCTGGCCCGTGATGGGTTGCCCTAGACTTGTCTGAGCCTGGGTTTGCTGTTGGTCACCAGGGACTTGGGCGGACGATTGTTGATCTTGAACTTCAGAGGAGATTACTTGCTCTGAATCTGATGGAGAATCACGAGCCATTATGGGTAAAGGAAGAATTCTGACTTCTGCCTCTTTAATAAAAAATTGATTCATTTGCCGGAGTGTTTGTTCTGTTTGCAGGTCAGAACCACCGGTCAACAGGCAATAAAAAACGGAAGCAATTAAGAGCAGATCGGCTGCTCTGATACCATGAAAGTAAATGAGGTGCAGAAGCAGAAGATAGAAGACAGTAGAATATGAGAAAGATGTTTGTATATTCTGTCATTCAATGTACAATTGATGCAATTTATAATACAAGAAGTGTACAAGAAAGGAAATGAATCATGTAATAAATTAGATCCAATATTGAAAAGAATCTTGATTTATTTAGAGTATCAATTCCAATCGCAATAGGATATCGCATATATTCCAACATGCATGCCTCCGGATCCGATTGATGGCGGTGGGAATTGACGGTCGGCTCCGCTCGATGAAAGAGGTTTTCAGAGATGACGTAGCCGAGGATCAGAGCCGGCGGTGGTGTGCCGAGCAGGAACGGAGGTCCTCAAGTATTCGGATGGCAGGGTAGTTCGTGGCACGAGGTCGGGACCGGCGGAAACGGCGTCGTCGGTTGTCGATCATTACTTGACAGTTATAATTTTAACTGGGCTTTGACTATTAGCGTCGGGCTCAATCCCAGCTGGGGACCCCGTTCGATTTTTCATGGATTATCATAGTCTATTTAAATTTTGGAATGGTTTTTTCGTGCATTTCTTTGATTAGGTTTAATAACCGTCGGATTTGTTATATTAATATTAGAGATGTAGGCACGGGTGAGTAGGGAATTCTTTCATTAAAAATTTTGAGATGGAAGTTATCATTGGATTTTTCTTTTAAATGTTTTTTTATGGTCGATATGAAATTGAGCAACTTTTACATTCGTCTCATTTATGTAACCGATCTTATAATTTGAGTCCCTTATAAAGCTACTAAAATCGATGATCACACGAATCTAGTGTGTCTAATAACTTCAAAATGTAACAAATCAACATATCTAAGTAGATCATATGTCTCGTATTGGTACATGTTTAGCTACCATAGCCATATCTCTTTTTTTCCAAAATTATCGAAACTAATTTGTACGGATAGATATGTGTCAATATACCTTCCTTAACTGACATTGTAAGAGAGCTTGGAAAAAGCATGAACGCCCATTTTTTTTATTTCTAAGAATTGTGGTCATATGATACTGTGGATTAGTTCTCATACATTAGATTTAATTTAGCCTTGTAGTCCCATCAAAAAGGCGGGAATGCGACTTTTGAGATTTGCGAGGAGTTTCTGTAGAGCCGCTGGCCTAGCCCATCGGATTGCACCAAGCTACAGCTACAACATGGGTTTTTCAGAA
Source organism: Corymbia calophylla (assembly GCA_014182845.1). Lineage (NCBI taxonomy): Eukaryota > Viridiplantae > Streptophyta > Magnoliopsida > Myrtales > Myrtaceae > Corymbia > Corymbia calophylla. Next base: position 47,317,916 of record CM024700.1, on the reverse strand, counting down.
AATATAATACTCGTGATTCTTATTTTTTTAAAAAGAGATCGATCATCCCTATGTAAACAAGATAAATTAACCAAACATATCATCTTTTAGGTCAAGACACGTCATGATCCATTTTCCCCTAATAATTTTGACGAATGAGATAACTTGAACTAAATATTTTGAACGGGAGAACTCATATCCTCCCCAAATAATTAGTTTTCATTCAATCAACTATTATCATTTGAACAAGTCCCATATATCTACTCCCCCTTCCCCCCCAAAAAAAAAAAAAAGAAAGGACTTCAAGTGTGAACAAAGTAGGAAAAAGAAATCTATTTCATAAGGGAACCAAATTTTATATATTCTTCAATAACCTTTTGCAGAAGTACTGAAATCCCTACAATTTGTAGAATCACGTGTTCCACTTCTCCTCGGATTTCACATAACCAAAACCCCGTTGACTAAATATGAAAGTAGTCACAGCGAAGAAGGTACTCATAGATCTGTATTCCTGGCCATGTCAACTTCGATCTTGCTGGCTCCATCATACAAAACCTGAAATAGGAAGCTAAGTTGAGTACGGTCCCTGTAAATTTCTCAAGTAATTGTCATGGCTTTGGTACGCTGACTCGATTCCTGTTCGAGAAGTTTCGCATGATATATATGAGTTCAAGTTGAAGAAGAGAGAGAGAACCTGTGTGCGAGTGACGGCTGGGCTGTTCGATAAGCAAGCGGAGATGTACGCAGATGCGAGGCCGAAATATCTAAGGGAGTGGTACCAGAAGCTGGCGGCTCTCACCTCCGGCCACGCCTTGGCTACGGATGTCGGCACCGGCAATGGTCTTGGGGTTTTCTCTCTCTCTCTCTCTTCTCGCGCGGATTCAAATGTGTTTACGCTCTTACACAAGACTGTTTTCTTCTTCGTTTAAACTAAAACCTTTCGATTTATTGTTAAGCTAGATGAATTTTTTTCATTTCAACTTCCCTTTTTATGAACCGCTAGCTACATAGCCAATAGTAAACAGTCTATTATTGTCTAAGAAGCATTGATATTGATATGTGACACGTAACACGACACGATACGACACGCTGATGCGCCATTTATAAAAAAATAGAGAATTCCAATCACTTGGGATACGTTGTATTTAATATATATATGAATCATAATCAAATCAATTAGATTCAAATTCACAAATAAATAATTAATAAAAAAGAGTATAGAATGAATTTACACTAAAAACATTTATCCATCGTTTGTTAATATTATTCATTATTTCAATTCGACAAATTCAACTACATTTCAATTCATAAAACTTGAAGGGAAAAAAAAAACCAAGCAATCCATATTTTGGACTCACACGTTGGAAAAGAAGAGAAAAAAAACTTGAGGAGAATTGTGTGTCACGGGAAGTAAGAGACAGAAGATAAGAAAATATTAGGTTTTTGTTTTTGCTCTCTTTATAATTTTTATTATTTCATTATTTTTTTTTACATATTTATATTTTAGCTCATCATTTATTGAAATTTTTGAAAATTGATCCTATATGTGTCGGAATTCCAGACTCGCGTGTCAGAAGAGTTGATCACGTGTTGGATTTTCCAACACCTGTTGACCGTGTATCGGAGCGAGTTGAAATATGTTGAAGCGTGTTGGACACATGTCGGATACGACATGAAGGCTCTTGTAGAGTGTTGGTGCGCTTTAGATGATTGTATGCAGACAATTAAATTATTCTGTTCTAAGAAAACATATTTTTTCGCGCAGGTAAAATGGAACTTGACATGCCTGGGAATCCAGACTAGTGCTGTTCCTCAGCCATTTGTTTCCTTTGCTTCATTTCCCTTGCCAAATGTAGGTGGAGGAACATTATCAGCAAGTGACTACCACGGACGCGAGTGAGTCGCAGCTAAATTATGCCATCCCGCATCCCCGCGTTCGGTACATTCACACTCCGCCATCCATTTCTGATGATGAACTGTTAGCCATGATTGGTGGTGAGAACTCGGTCGACCTTATCTCTGTGGCTCAAGCCATACATTGGTTCGACCTCCCCAAATTTTACTCCATCGTGAACCGTGTCCCTCGTAGGCCAGGAGGCGTGATTGCAGTTTGGGACTATCAAGCCATCCATGTTAGCCCTACCTTTAATCCGTTACTAAAAAAGTTCCTCGATGCGATGCTTCTGTACTAGAATCCTAACATCGGGTACGTGTTTGACCAATACAAGACATTGCCATTCTCTTTCGAGAGTGTTGGTTTAGGATCCGAGGGGAACCCCGAAGGGAACCCAGTGACACTCGACATACCAAAGGAGGTTTCTTTCGAGGGAATCCTAGGGATCTTGAGATCACGGCCCGCAGTGATGACGGCGAAAGAAGATCCAAAGAAAATATTGTTTTAAATAAGGATTTGAAGTGACTAATTCAGTCTCAAATAAGGACCCAAATTTACCAGTTGGCCAAATCTTATTTTCGGCCAAATGATATTTACCAAATTCACAAAATCTCAAATGATGGAATGACTTTCCTTCTTGCAGATGATGTTACCAAATTCATGAAATCTCCTCTTCCATGCCACGGTTCGTATCTGGATTTGAAATTGGTATTTCTATCATCATCATTGGTTGGAGTCGATCACAATGTTGAACTCGGAAGATTTTTTCTTGGAAATCTAATTATCCCGTCCAGATGCCATCTACAAAGCTAGAGGGATTTCATCTCATGCGATTTAATGGACACATCATGGAATAAATTGCCATTTTGGTCATTGTGGTCATTTTCGTTCACTACAACGGCGGCTCTCAAATGCACCTGCCTCCCACCATTTCCCAGAGAATGCACACAAGAGCCATTCACCTTCATGGATCCAGATGCCGCATTATTTTTCCCAGTCACGCTGCTGCTAAATCCACCTCCGCCCTCAGGCCCACCATCCATTCGGTGGCTCGAGGCGCCACCACCGTCGTCGCCAACTCCACAAACAAATTGAAAACCGCATTCGAGAAATGCATCGATAACTACACGTGAGAAGCCAAAAGAACCATGGAAAGCACACCAAAATCATCCCGGCGTGGAGAAGCCAACTCGAAGATGTGGGTTCAGGGAGGGTCAAGTACCGTATGAGGAAGCCGCCGCCTACGGCTAAGCATAGCAATATGAAGGAAACAACGAGCCATATGAACGCCCTCCCTGCCCTCGGGTCTCCTATTGGCATTTATTTGTCTTCTCGGTCGTGGACCCAAAATCAAGATTTCAATAGAGAAGAGAGAGAGATTTTGTCTTCGTTGTTGTTATCATCCATGCTCTTGATCGTGACTCCAATGCACAAGTCTCTCTACGTGATGTGATCAGATGGATCAAACGATGTTGATTTCGACAAGGGTTGCTCCAGCTTCTATCGTTGCATGAGATCTGTCATGCACGAGTTCATGATCAGAGGGAAGACATGTTCAAAAGTTGTCTACGAGAAAAAAGGTTAGAGACAAAACATAACCCACAGAAAGAGAGAGAGAGAGGATTTGTTGTCATCTTATAGGTGGCAGTAATTAATTTGCAGCCTATAAATACCAAAGATCGGTACATTAACTTTGCGTCATTAGTTGTCTTCATTTAATACATAGTCCTTGGCTTGCTGGACAAACCTACGTCATGGTAAAAAAGATAATGTTTAAACATATGATCGTTTAGAGAATATAAACACAGATTGTTATAAGACTGGGAAGATGAGTGACTTACGGAATGCTTGATGATTATGTTGACTTCAAATTGGGAAGTTAGAAATAGCTATTGATTACTTGAATGAAAAGAGTTAAAAAAATATCAAACTTTTTGTATTTATATCAATTTAGTCTGAACCTTTTGATCTAGTCTAATTTAGTCATAAACCTTTTAATTTGGTGCCAATTCAATTCCTCCGTCTAATTTTGATAGAATATTGCTGACATGGATGCTTAGACCGAACTTACATGACACCGTCGGTTCTAACGTGGACAATTTTTAATAATATTTTAATTTTTAATATTTTTTTTTGGTTTTTTCATTTTTCTTTTCTCTCATTTCTTCTTCCTTTTGCCAGTGGCCGGCCACCGGCCATGGCTAGGGAGGCTAGCCTTGCATGGCCATGGCAAGGCCGAGCCTTGGCAAGGGCTCCCCTTGCCAAATTTGGTGAGGTTGGCCCTCGCTTAGGCCAAGGTGGCCTCGCTAAGCGTCACCCAAGCAAAGGCGACACTCAACAAGGTCACCTTGGCTTGGGCTGGGGTTTAGCGTTGCCAAATCTAGCTTGGCGAGGGGAGCCCTTACTAGGGCTTACCCTCGACTAGGCAAGTGTCAACCTCGCCAGGCCAAATTAGGTGAGACTAGCCCTCACCCAAGCCATAGCAGCCTTACCGGGCGTCACCTTTGCCCAGTGAGGGCAAGCCCCCAGGCCAGATTTGGCGAGGTCAAGCCTTGTTGCGGGCTTGGTCTCGCCACGAACCCACTTTACCATGGATGGTCATCGGCAAAAGGAAAAAGAAAGGAGAGAAAAAAATCAGAAAAAACAATAAAAAATCGAAAAATTAATGAAATAATATTAAAAATTGTTCACGTCAAATGCCGATAGTGCCACATAAGTTGACTAATGTCTACATCAGCAATATGCTAATGTCTACATCAGCAATATCTAACCCAAATTAGCCAAAAAGACTGAATTGGCACCAAGTTAAAAGTTTTAGGATTAAATTAACACAAATATAATATGTTTAGGGCTGAGTTAGCATTAACGCAACGGATAGACAACTTTTCTAACACTTTTCCCGATTACTTGATGAATCTTAATTATCGTAAATTACTCAGGAAAAGTGTCAAAAAAGTCATAAACCTTTTGCATTAGTGCCTATTTAGTCGTAAAATTTTTGCATTGGTGCCTATTTAGTCCTAAACCTTTTATCAGTGCTAATTCAGTTCTAAAATTTTTGACTTGGTGCACAAATTTTTCCTAAACCTTTTATTAGTGCCAATTTAGTCGTAAAACTTTTAACCCAGTGCCAATTTTGTCATTCTAGCTAATTTTGGTCGGATTTTGCTGACGTGGATGCTGGTCGGTGATGTGGCACAGCCGACGATTGACATGGGCAACTTTTAACTATATTTTAATATTTTTTGAATTATTTATTTATTTGTTTATTTTCTTTCATTTTTTCCTTTTATTTTTTTTCCTTTTTACTCCTCTCTCCAACTGGTCGCCTACTGGGCAGTCGGCCAAAGGCAAGGGTCGGTGAGGTCAAGGTCGACCTCATTGGTCACTGGCGAGGCTCAAGCCCTCCCTAGCGGCCGCGAGGGTGGGCAAGGCTCAGCCTCGCTAGATCAAGTTGGGGTCGAGCCTCACCAAATCTAGCGAGGTTGGGCCTTGCCCATGGTTGGCTAGCAAGGCTTGACCCTTGCCGGATCTGGTGAGGGCGAGCCTTCGCCTGTCCGGCGTGAGGCTACCCTAGGTGCGTTAGAGGCGGCGAGGTCCACCTTGACCTCGTCGGCCCTCGCCTCTGCCCAGTTGCCTAGCCGGCGACCGGCTGGAGGAAGGAAGAGAGTAGGGGAAAAAAAAGAAAAAGAAAAGAAAAAAGAAAAGGAAAAAAGGGAAGAAAATAAATATATAAATAAATAATTTGAAAAATATTACAATATTATTAAAAGTTGTCAAAGTCAGCCGTCGGCCGTGCCATGTCAGTCAGCCGGCGTCCACGTTAGCAAAATTTTGCCAAATTTACCTGGAAGGACCAAATTGACACTAAGCTAAAAGTTTTAGGACTAAATTAGCACTAAATTAAAAAGTTTAGGACTAAATTGACACTAATAAAAGGTTTATGACTAAATTAGCATTAAGTTAAAAGGTTTAGGACTAAATTGACACCAATACAAAAGGCTTAGAACTTTTTTAACACTTTTCCCTAAACTATTCTTTTTGTTCATCTATAATCATATACATTATTATTGTTTATTTAGATTTAGACATGGTTTCTCATGGGTTAGTTTGACGAAATTGAATAAGCGTTGGATTTGTTATATTAAAAATAAAAATGTAGGCGCGGAATCATGGGGAATTTTTTTCATAAAAAGTACAAGATTGAACTTACCATTGGATGTTTCTTTAAAATGTAAAGATAAGTTTCAAATGTTTTCTTTTTACTTGATAAGTTCCAGTTATGGACATCAATGTAATTGAGCAATTTTCACATTCATCTGCATTGCGTAAGCTATCTTATAATTTGGGTCCCTTGTAGGTCTACTAAAGTTGATGGTTCACATGAATCGGCTGTGCCCAATAACTTTTAAATGGAATAGATCAACACATATAAATAGGTGAGATGTCTCGTGTCGCCATATGTCTAGTTGCCACAATTATAAGTGTGTTTTCCCAAAAAGCTATTAAAACTCATTCCTAAGGGTAGATATGTGCCAATATACATTCTTTAACCACGTTTGTAAGAAGCTTCTAAAATGATGAACAATCCATCTTATTATTTTCGAAAATTGTGATAATATAATATTTAGTATTAGTTTTTGTACATTAGACTAAATGGTATTTAGTTGAGAAAAGTACCAAAAAAGTTGTATATTTATTACATCAGTACTAATTCAATTATAAACCTTATAATTTAACCAATTAGTCCTATATCTTTATGTATTGAGTTCATTCGGTCAATTTTAGTTGGAAATTGCTGACGTGAATATTAACCGTTTTATGTGGTACGACTAACGACGTCGACATAGATATTTTTAATAATATTTTTTGAATTTTGTATTTTGGTTTGTTTTCTTTTCTGTTCTTTCTATTTTTTTGAAGACAACCTTTGATTTCCCCATCAATGCTGCTGCAGCTTACAGCGAAGATGGTGCAGGTTTTTTCACCACGTATCTTCTTTCTCTTAACATTCTCTCCTACAAGACTGTTTCGAACCTACGAATTCAACAAATCCACAAGACTGCTGTAAAAATATAGATTAATAGAAGTGGACCCATAAGCATTTGGAGTACTGACCCTAGGTCTGGCTCTGGTCCGTTCCTCTTCTTCGCGACGCTTGGCCACAAGCCTGTCGTACTCGTCCTCTTCGACCAGGCCGTAGATTGGATACTCGATATTGATCTACACAGCGGACTCAGCTCTCAGGCTGCCAACGCGGAGGACATTGAGGCACTGCAACTCCTCCAAATGCGCTGTCGAGGTGGCTCCTAAGTTCTTTCACTGGCTGGGGACTCTTTGTCGCTTTCTTCCAACTCTCTATGGACCGGCTTTCACTGGCCACGTCGAGGGCATCGGATCAGGGCTACCACACTCTCATCGACCATAGCAAGGGCATTGCGTAGCCGACCAGGGCTGTGATGGCCTCGCCCAGTGCGGGCGAGGGTCAACTAGCAGCCCTTACTGACCCTAAGCAAAATAATGATAATAATAAATAAATAACAGAAAATAAAATAAAAAAAATTATATAAAAAATTCAGAAAATTATTAAAATATTATTTAAAAATATTCACGTTGATAATACCATGTCATGTAGAAAAGCTGAAGTCCATGCTAGCAATTTTTAGCCAAAATTGACCAGACAGACTCAATTGATATAAATGCAAAAAGGTCTAGGACTAAATTGCCTAAAACATTTAATTATTAATTTGTCATATGTTTTATATTATCCAATGGAATTTGAATTTCCACCTCTACCTTGGCCTCGTCCACAACTTCGAGCCTCCTCAACTTGATGAAGCGATCCGACTTTGCAATGCTTGCTTGGGATATGAAGCAATGGACTTTTGATTCATTTTTTGCTCATGCGAGTACAATGAATCCATCAATTCCTCCCACGATAGGGTTGACACATTATTGCCCTTCCTCGATACCTGCAATCATGTAGCCAAATCTTTCCGTCAAAGACCTCAAGATTTTTTCTAAGACTTGTACATTTTGGAGGTCTTCATCATTGACGTTTAATTATTTAAAAATAGTTTGCATGCGATCAAAATATATCGAGATTGATTCATAGTCATTCATGTGTCAAGACTCGAAATCACCTTAAAGTGTTTTAAGTTGCACTTGTTTGACACAATGGTTGCCTTTTTAAGAGTTTTGCAAAATATCCCACACTACTTTTGTGGTCTCCACACTCAATGTTTTTTTAAATATCGTTTGCTTTACGGCTTGAAAGATTGCATTAATGCGTACTAATCTTTCCTCCGGGAAGCCACCAATAAATCATTATCCTCCTTTTTAAAAGCATTAAATGCTTGAGCATTGGCCACTTCGATGTAACCATTTTCCACCAGATTCCATAAATCTTACAATGTGAAAAGAATATTCATTTAGATAGATTAGTTGTTGAAATTTCTTTCATTTATCTTTGTGAGGTGCAATTGAACATAATTGGTGAATGTCATTTTTAGCTCTAATATCAAATGTTGGAACCAAAAGAAGAATAACTTTGAAAATTTGGAACAAGAGCACAAATGAAGACTAGAGGGAGGACTTTCCTATTGAAATGCAAATGCTCGTACTGCAACTCTCTATTTCTGAAGCTAATATTTATAGCTAAATATTTAGTATTGGAAAGTGCTGCATCCTATGACTATTTGCTCTAATACAAACATTGCATTCAGTGGAGAAGAAATTTTTCTAGGTGCCCCCAATCTTTCCTTTTGACTTCTTTCTTTTTCGTGCTCCCGCTAGCGATTAATAAGGTCTTCACAAAGAGGTCTTCATTTTTTAGTTCAAGTAGTCTATCATAAATCATGCCTGTTGATTTCTTTTTGTTTTCATGAAAATATTGTTAACACATCAATCAATTTTATTAATACGAACAAATGGAGGTTTCTTTCGAGGGATCCTAGTGATCTTTGAGGTCGTGGTCTGCGGTGACGATGGTGAAAGAACGGCAAGTGGAGTTGTTGAGTGAAGGAACTGGTGGGGACTTTCAGATGGCTAGTGGTGGTACGAAGCTGGTGAGGAATGTGCTTTCATAAAGCCTTTGTGCTTGCAGGGAAAGTGAAGAAGCGACCTTCGTTGTATGATTGGGAAGGGCATGTTTGTAAATTGCTTCAAATATTAAGGCCATTTCACGTTGTTTATTAATCTTAGCTATTCCTCTTAACATATTATATGTTGCTTACTCATTTCTTTGGAGCGTTGGAATAAAGCCAACGCTCTACTAGTGAGCTATATATTTAATGTTTGTCCCTTCTTTTCGAGTTAGTCAAAAGTGGGCTTTATAGGGAAAAAAAAGAAGAAGGAAAAAGAAGATCCACAACGGGAAAAGGAGAGTACGTGGAAAGCATGCAAAGAAGAAAGAAAGGGAAAAAAAGGGCCTTGCGCCTACTACACGCCACGGGACCTCACCAAGTAAGATTTACTTTGTTTCATAACACTCGATGAGGACTCAAGCCCTTCGTTCTTCTACTTAGAGTTGTTTTCAGGATTTTTGGAAATTAATTGAAATTTGAATTGCGATATCCAATTTTAGAGTTGTCAAGTCGTGGAATTCATGGAAATTATGAATTAGGGAGTTGTGAAGCCGTAAAGTTTGAGGGGAGTTTATTTGAAATAACAATTTAGTTGGAGCAAAATTTTAGAGTTTCACGTGCGAGATCCACATTGTGGATAGCTTTGGGGGAGCAATTTGTTGATTCGTGGGAGTTATTTTGCTAGAGCATAGTTCCGTTGAATTGTTATTTAAAGTAATGTTTTAGAAGAGATGTATTACTCATTGAACTATGATTGCTCATACCATTCGTGTTAGATATTTTTTAGGTTCTCTAAATAGTGGTAAATAAAATGAGAGCATTAGCCTTATCACCAAAGCATTTAGTTGGGTATGAGTTAAGTTAGTTGTGTATTTCTTTTCTGAATATGACTAGGATGAGTTTGCTAGATTTAGTTGTTAGTTGGAGATATACATATCCTTTTTGATAGATTATAGAAACTCTGGTGTTGTAACTAATTTGCTAATTTATTGTACACATATATATCAAAGGTTGTTGATCTTTATTGGCATTGACATTACAATATTTATATGATGATTTCGTGTGGCTAGATTTGATTTGATGATTGATCTATATGAGAACAGTATTTTATAAAGTTAGTGTTAATCTAGTTCGAATATCAGTCTATGATTTCACTATATTTTACTATGTTAGTACCTAAGATAAAGTTACTCTTGTGGACATAATGGATTACATCTATGTAATTAAAAATCAGCACCTACTTTAGCACATGTCACCATAAAGTATTTGGGACAAAGAAAATGTGGAAGCAAAAAGTAAGCTTAACAAAAAGTGTGCATTTGCTATGGTAGCTTTATGTGTTTTTTTATTCATAAGCTTAGCTGTATGTATTGGTCAAGTCAAATAAGGTGGGCGTTCGTTTTTTATTTTTATTTTTATGAATGATAAACTAGGAACAAGTCTCAAAAGTCAGTGGGACTAGCTCACAGGCAAGAACGGAGGCAAAGTGCGTATACATGTTCAAGGCACACCAAAAAGGGCGATTAAGACGGAGAAAGACAGAGGTCAAGTTAGAGACCATCTATTGTAAGAGCATTTTGTTCAAATAAGTAATAGTTTTAGATTAGATCAAATTGAACATTACTATAGAGTACTTTGCATATTATGATTTTTTGTGTGTTGCCACCACTACGATCATGCCGAAATACTCAACAAGTAACAATATCTGAGTAAGGTCATGAAAGTCCACATCCAACATTAAAGCCAAGCTTCCTTATCCAACACTATAAGACCAAATAAGTATGTTATAGATAAGGTTATCAATGTAGGATTTTCCAAATGATAAGATTGACTAATTTTTTTAATTACATAATTTATATTCAAATTAAGATACACATATACTTATGTACATGTAAATGTCTATTTTAATGTCAATAACCTCAAGATTGCTTGCTTAAATTAATTATTCTATTGTAGGAGTAAAGTCTAACTAGATACCACACGCAAATATGTGAATTTTGAGGGAATAAAATAATAAAAAGTTTTTTTTATCCTGAAAATAATAATTATTAGAGGTGAGAAAAAATGGTCAAATCGGGAAACCAAATCTAACCAAAGAGTTTTTGCCCTTCGGTTCGGCTTATTGGTATTTTTGAAAAATGAAGAAGAAAAAGACGGTTTGCAAATCAAAGGGTTTTAGTTTTTTTTTCAAAACCAATCCAACCGTGAAACCATATTTTATAAACCGTTAATTTTATCAATTATCTTTACTACTTATATATAAAGTAGCCAACTGAAATAGTTTTGTTTTTCATTTTGGGGGAATTTACAAATTATTGTGAGTGTAGAATTTGGTTTCTTCATGAAATCACAAAAGTGATGATAAAAAAATGAAAGAAGAAAGAATGATTAAACCAAATCAAATTGCCAAACATGGCTCCACTTAGTTTTTTACCATGATATGGTTTCGTTTGGTTTTTACTTTTCTTATAACAATATTTATGCAATTTGATTTGGTTTGACATCCAAAATGCATCATGCTGACCTCCTAATAATTATCATATGGAAATGAGTGTTGTAAAAGATTTGCGTACTCATTTGCTTTTTAAAATAAAGGTACATTTTATGAGAAAATTTGACTAGTTAGATGCAATTAATTACAACAAAAGGCAAGTCATTAAGGTGAAAATATCAGGAAATATACTCCCCAGTGAATAGTAAATATATGATTAAACAATGCTTAGTTAGAGCATCTTTGTCGACAATGCAGCAAATCTAATATTTTCAAAATGAAGGAGATTTTTTCAGTAATCCAAAGTCCCATGTGTTATATAGAGAGGTGATTCGTTAGGAATATTTTGTTGTTATTATGTATTTATATAGGTATATTGTGAATTTACAATGTTGCACTGGGATTTTAATTATGTCCAACTATAGATGTTGCCAGAGATTAAATGTTTGAGAATCCAATAGTGAATTCAGAGCAGATGCTGTCCACATCGCCAAACCCATGCGACAAGAACGAAAAGGTACAATTGTTTAAGAAAAGAAAAAAAAGAAAAAAGAAAAAAAAGGAAATGGTACGACTGTCTTGACCAAAAAGACAAAAAAAAAAAAGGCACATCTCTATCCGAACAAAAAAGAAGGTACAGCTGTATGCCTTGTTGCGTCCATTTTTGAGAACTGGCCCCTGCCTTATTCTTCAAAAGGCCCCAATATTTGTTAATTGAAAAATAATATTTAGTTTTATTATTTTATATTTAGAAATAGATTTGACTTTGATAAAATTTTTATTCTCAAAAATAAATTTACTCCTGTGAATAAATTTGGAACATAATTAAGAATGAAAAAAAGTTACTTCTTTTTTTAGAATCAAGGCCAAATTTTTTTTTATTTCTCTTTCTCTTTTCTTTCATTTTCTTCCTTTTGGCCGATTGCTGACGACTGGCTAGACAATGGTTAGTGCCCTTGTCAGCCTCAGGCGACATCAAGCCATTGTGAGGCTTACTAGCCCAAGCCTCATAGGCCCACTACCAGATCGGCATTGTCCAATCAAGCTAACGTCGACCTGGCTGTGGGCTGGTGAGTCTTGCTGGTGGTTAGGCGAGGCCGACCTCACCCAGCCAAGGCGGGGTTGAGCCTCGCCTAGCTCATGGGGAGGCTTGCAGCTTGAGCCTCGTCGTGGCTTGGCGTCGCCGAGGGTTGATGATGCTTCGGTGAGGGCGCTGGCCCTTGTTTGGCTGGTTCTTTGGGATTAAGGAAGAAGAAGATGAAAAGGGAAAAAGAAAAGAAAAAAAAATATAAAATATAAAAAATTAAAAGAAAACATTTTGAATTAGAAATTTTAAGGTTTTACTAAACGTATTTCTATTCCGGGAATAAAAATTTTGAACAGTTACCAAACACCTTCAAATACTCAAAAATTATTCTCGAAAACGAGAATAAAAAAAATCAAATTTGAGTAAAAATTGTTTCCGGACATAGGAGCATTACCATGTGCATCCTTAATGACCACAAATTGGAAGTTGCACCTACTTTAAAGTTGCCCATACGCGTTTTTTCTTTTTATCGCAAATGGGCTCAAATTCAAATACATAAAGTATAATATTTTTCTAATAAGGATTTTACCAACGAATGAATGCCCATTGTTACAGATTAAATGAAACATCCACACATAAAATTTTTATAATTTTCAAAATACTATTTTTCCCATATTATACATAATCAATAAAGTCGCTTCTTATTTAGTGTGAGTTGATTAATAAGCATATAGAGAACATTCGTTAACAAGAATTTTCTAATAATAGTCCTTGATCGGTGGCCATAGCACGTCTCTTCACGACTCGGAAGCAAATGTCAGAGGATCTTGTTTTGTTTATGCAAAAGTTAAAAAGTCGATTCAGAGCAGACGTCTACTTTGCCAGTGCCGTGTAAAAAGCACGAGGAAGAAGAAACTCCATGTGATCTTGTAATGGTAATGTCCTCCATCCTATCATTTTTAAATTCATCAACTTTATTGACACTGGATTTTCTACGGACAAGCCATGTGAAAAGCACCAAAAAACAAGGAACTCCATGTGCTCTTGTCATGATGATGTCCTCCACCGTTATCATTTTAAGTCCACCAACTTTATTGACTGTATTGGACATTGGACGCTGCACCTGCTGCGAAGTTGCCCACACGCGTCTTTTATCGCAAATGGAGCCAAATTCAAATATGTGAAACGCAGTATTTTTTAATGAGCATTATGTCTAACTTAGTGCTTCGAGTGTACCGATTAAATAATATTTACACAAAGAAAATTTTGTTATTTCGAAAGCACTGCCTCCCTCTTTTTATACACAATCAGCGCATTGATAATATAAATATTTATTTCATTAGATATAACTAACAAGTATCCATAGAATGCTAATTGAAAAGATCTGTTTACTAATGATCCTAGGCGTGGTTATAACATTTCCTGTTCATTATTTGGAAGCAAATTTTTCAGATTTTTTAAAATAAGGCCACCTCTCTCTAGGTCAGAAATTATGTATTACCAATTTTTTTTTTGTTTGAACCAATCTTATAGACTCCAGATTAAATCCGAATATACCAAAACTCTTAGGATCTTTTGGTCAACTAAGTCAATTTTAATTTTTGGTATCAATTGGTAGTTTGCTCATGTCTCGGGTCTTCGTAAAATTAATGTTAACTCCATTTAATATTACAGTTAAATTACCGAATTGAACGACACGTAACGGTTGACGGGTGTATCAATTTGAGGTTTTACCCTCCGTTTGTCACAGGTGTGCTGGTGTGTGATTTTTCATGATAATGGAAACTAACGGAGTGTAAATTTGTCACACATGTATCGGTTTAAAATTTTTGATAATAAAAAAAAATTAATTTAAAGTAAATTTATCACAGATGTATCAGTCTGATATTTTTTGTGGTATTGACCCTTTTAGTTATTTAGAGTCTCTTATGTCATCATTGAAAGGCGATTCTTTACAGAGATGTACAGTGAATTAATGATATTGGACTCCAACTATAGAAATAGCTACATAACAATCATAAATAATTTAAATGTTTGAGAATCATATATTTTTAATCCTGAAGCCCCAAGGCGAACTCATAACTGATATTGTCCACATAGACAGAGTCATGTGAAAAGCAAGAAGAAGAAACTTGAAAGAAGTTGAGCGTGGGAAAAAGGTGCACCTGTCTCACTATGTGTTCTTAGTTCTGCACCTTATTATTTTTAAATCCATCGACTTTATTGACTATTAACTGGAAGCTGCACCTACTGTGAAGTTGCCCGTACTTGTTTTCTATGACAATGGAGTCATATTCAAATATGTGAAGCGTAATATTTTTCTAATAGTAATCCTTGGCTCCGTCATAGCACGTCCTTTTCATGATTGGGAAGCAAATGTTTCAAAACTATTAAAATAAGGCCACCTCTCTAGGTTGGAAACCATGTTTTGTCGTTGATGTCTGCACCGATCTTGCTGTCTCCTAATTAGATCCGAGTATTCCAAAATTCTTAGAAGCTATTGATCAGCTAAGTCAATATTAATATCTCGAGTCTTTGTAAAATTAGTAATAATTCAACGGTCCCTCTACAAGTCTTAAAAGTCTTCGTCGTGACCATAGATGAGTCCCCCGACTTGTACTGAAGAACAGCAAAACAAAATAAGGGAGAATACTTCACTTCCTACGCAATCAGTTATTTAAGATCAGAAGGTGATTATACTAATTGCTTAATTGAAAAAAAATTATTTTCAGGAATAAAAATATTACCAAACGCACGCTACATCCTAAAATAAAACCTACTTCCATTTCTTTCCTTTGTCATTCCTATTGCAGACTGAAAAGGAAAACCCCTAAGAAAATGAACACTAACTCCAGAACGTTCGACGTTTTAACTGATGGTCGACACCTTCGATCTTTAAGCCGAGAACCATTTATCCACCACGTTAGTCATGTCCATCAGCCACTGGTCCGCCAATGTGACTACTGCAGTCAACCTCCCACAGTTACTAGAGCGCCACCGTCGATCGTCGGCCACAATCTCACACGCGCACGCACAATGACATCGCAAATCATCAAAGCCTAGTCCACAAGAATGTTTCAAATGCATTTCATTAAACAGATTGTAGGCATTGAAAAGATCGAGTCTAGTTATGAAATTGAAGTTGTCTCTCATTCTAAAATCAGCATTAGAACAACAATGACATCGCGAATCATCAAGTAACAACTCATTTTTTTTTTCAGTAATTTTCACATGAGTTTCATGAACATAAGTCAGCACAATAACTCTCCAAAACATTAGCAGAAAAGAAAAGAATGAAATTACCATGTCAATGGATGACAATGAAGCTATAATCCGTGACCAACTCAAGGTTAGAAGCTTCGGTATCACTGCCTGTCGGAATCAAAGTGAACGAATGGTTTCCGAGTGCAAATCCGTCGCCGTGAAATTCCCAGCGGCACAGCAGAGTAAAGCAGCTCCGAAGTCGATTGATGGCGGTGGCGATCGATGGTCGGCTCGATAGAAGAGGTTTTCAGAGACGACGTAGCCAAGGATCAGAGCCAGAGGTGGTGTGCTGAGCAGGAACGGAGATCCTCAAGTATTCGGACAGCAAGGTGGTTCGCTCTCGCTCACCCCTCCTTCCTCGGGTTCATTCCTTCGCCAGACGACAGCTACTCTCAAGATCTCACGCGCGTCCCCAGAGATGATTTCTCCCAGGAACAATTTTTGATTAGAAATTTTTTATTTTTATTTTGCTCACAACAATAATTTCTGAGTATTTAAGGTATTTGATAAACTAGTTAAAATTTTTATTTTAGGAATAGAAATGTGTTTGATAAAAATTTTCAATTTTTTGATTCTTTTAATTTTTTAGTACTTTTTGTTATAATTTTCTTATATTTCTCTTTTATCTTTTCTCTCATTCTTCCTCTTCCGGCCACCACCACCGATGGTGGCTGGCAAGTGGCCATACGAGGCCTGGCAACCTTGCCGGTGGCCGGGTAAGGCTCGCCTCCTAGATTTGGGCGAGGCGAGGCTCGCCCAGCCACCGGCAAGGGTCGCCCGGCTGCCCAGTCGGTGCAAGGCTTGGCCTCGCCGGGAAGGCGAGTCGACCTTGCGTCACTCGACTATTAGCGAGGCTTGGCCTCGCCCAGATCTACGAGACCGAGCCTTGCCGGTGGCCGAGTGAGGCTTCGGCGAGCTTGCCGGACTTTGCCCTAGCTTGATGGGGCTCTGGTGAGCTTGCCGGACTTCACTCGGCCACTCGGCAGCGGCGGCCCAAGGGTGGCGATGGGGTGGTAGGGGTTGGGAGGAGGAAGAAGAAAGGGAAGGGAAAAATAGGAGAGAAAAAAAAAGAGAGAAAGGAAAAATTGATTCTTAAAATTGTTCTGAAGCGATAATCAACTTTTTTTTTTTATTCTCGATTCTACTTCAAACTTATTCCCTGAAACAAATTTGATCCCAGTAATAAAAAATTTACCAAACGGATTTATGTTCAACGGAATCAGTTGTTCCAGAGAGTGTTACCAAACAACCCTTAATTTCCTTAAAATAAGTGATTTGGTTCTAAATTCTACTTACGGCCTGTTTGGCCTTCGTTTTTTTTTTTAAAGTAAAAATTATATAATGACATTGAAGGAAAAACTAAACTTTGTTAAATTTAATTTGAAAAAATAATCAGATGTTTTCGAATGGCCTATCTGTCCCCATGGATGGATTTATAAATTTTGTTGTTAAATATAATAAGTCAAAGGTTAATTGCTAGAAAAAAGTTATTAGAAAAAGCATCATTCAAATATACTCTACAATGTGAAATATGGAGCGGTATGTACACATCGAAATTGAGTACTAGTAGTTGATTCAACAACATTTGGCTTGATGCTTAAGCAAGTTGTCGCCTAATTTATATGTTGAAGGAAATGAGAAGCACCCTTTCTTAAAAAAGAGCACAGAAATTTGCGTATGAAAAGAAAGTGAATATCTTAAGAAAATATGGCACGTAGAGACAATGGCGCGTGAATTGTGCGTGTTATGCTTGCTGTATATGTTTTTTTGTCATAAAGCTTTAGTTGCATGTAGTAATATTTTGTTATTTTTATGTCTTAATATTATTGTGAATTTACCATATTGTACTGGGATTGTAGTTATGTCCAACTGTAATATAGCTATAGAACAATCATAAAGATCTAAATGTTTGAGAATCATATCATTTGTAATCCAAAAGTTCAAAAGTGAAATCAGAGCAGGTCCATGTGACAAGCACAAAGAAGAAACTAAAAAAAGTTGGGCGTCTGAAAATGTTACAGCTATATGTGTTGTAATCCGTTTTTCTATTTGGTCTTCACCTCATTAATTTTTAAGGCATCAACTTTAATGACCATAAAATGGACTGCTTCGAAGTTGCCTATCTTAGTTCGTTATTTATTATTATTTTTTTATGGCAAATGGGGTCAAATTCAAGTATTTAAACTGTAATATTTTTTTAATAAGGATTTTATCGACAACCGCCCTAAGTTACTGGTTAAATTAAACATCCACACATGAATTTTTGTCATTTTCAAAATACCTTTTTCTTTTTCATATTATGCACAATCAATAAGACCACTTCTTAATTGGCATGGGGTGGCTAATTAGTGCTTTGAGAGCATTCATTAACAACAACCTTCTAATAATAATCCTTGGTCGCCATAGCATGTCCTGTTCATGATTTGGAATCAAATATTTTCCAATTTTTTTGAAATAAGGCCATTTCTCTCTAAGTTGGAAACTATGTAGTATTATCATTGTTGTTGATGTCTGAACCGATCATATGATCTCCATATTAGATCCGAATATTTCGAAACTCTAAAGAATCTTTTGAACAACCAAGTCAATTTTTAATTTCCCCAAATCATATCTACAATCTTTGTGAAATTTTTAATATTTCAAAGGTCCCCTAAAAAATTGAAAAGTCTTGGTCGTGACTTTAATATTAAAGTCACCGACTTGTATCGAGCTCCGCAAAACATTGTCGACTTCGTGCGAAATCGCCTAACCCAGTACAATGTGCTAGATGAAAAAGTATTTCTGCATTGCCTATTAAAGAGAGAGAAAAAGAGAGCTAGGTCACCTTGCTAAGGGTGAACTTAGCTCCTATGGCGAATTCAGGAAGTAAGTATCAGGTGTTCCTCAATTTTTGTGGTAAAGATACTCGCCGTGGATTCACCAACAGCCTCTACCATGCCTTGATAGATGTTGGGATTCGTGTTTTCATTGATGATAAAGAGCTTCCACCAGGTGAAATATTTAGTAGGAACCTTTTGGAAGCAATTTACGAATCCAAGCTTTACATAACCATCTTCTCCCCAAAATATGCTTTGAGTCACTGGTGCCTCCGTGAGCTTGCGAAAATGGTGGAGAACACCTCTCAACCTGAAGAAGATGGGAATAAGAAGGTGATACTGCCAATCTTTTATGATGTGAAACCTGATGATGTGAAGCTCAAAACGGATTTGTATAGCAAGGCCATATCCGAGTTGGAGCAAACGGAGAAGTTTAGCACAGAGGAAGTAGAGACATGGAGACGGGCTCTGAAGAAAGTCGATGCCATCCAGGGATGGGAGCTAGAGAAATATCAAGGGTAATCATCTTACTGTAAACATGAAAACTATTTTTTTACAATTAGGCGATAGATTTACTAAAAGTTCTTTAATTATCCGCAAACTATAATTTCTCTAAATTTAAATAGGAAGTCTCAAGTTCTTCTATGAACTTGTTTTAAATCATTGGATATCCAAAAAATTTCTGACCTAATAGGATAATTATAGTTTCGTTCTTTACCTCATTTTCAGTGTATAAAAATTTGCTTGGCTTCATCTTTTTTATACTAACTTGATTCTTTCGTGTTAAAATTCATACTGTATGCTAAAGATTATGATTATGGAACTTTATGCAATTACATTTGTAAAGTTTTGCCTAGTCGAAAAGAAATAAGTAAATCTAATATTGGCATAATTCATCATGCATTTATCTTTGATTCTCCTACTTTTTTTATTTTTTGCATAAATTTTGATTCTTCTACTTGAGATCAAATATTTCTGTTCCTTCATTCTTCCAACTCAAACTTGTAATGGATGTTCAAGTTTGCAATGCATCATGTTCCTCAAGTTTTGAGGGTAACGTATTTGTCGATCTTTAATCTATCTTGGTCCAGTCCCATTTATTACGACACTTAAATTCTTGTTTTCAATGAAATAATAATGCAGTGAATAAATTTGTGTGTCTTTGAACACGATGAACATTCAAAAAATGAACTTACAAAACTTAATGCTGTTTAGTATTTTTATTTCAGTAAACAACAAAAACACTTCTTCTTACACTATTTTTTCATTGGTTGCCTACACGGTGTTCTTTCTTACACCCAAGATTAGATTCCTGGTTCCATCACTTGACTAAATAGGATCTATCTTTGATTCTTCTATGATATTGATCTACAAAAGAGATCCGACGAAGACTAGTTCGATATTTAAGTAAGAAGCACTTGTTTGCGTACTTTTTTTGGTCCATCTCGTAACATAAAATAATATATTCTGATCATGTCATTCATTCATAAGATCAAAGTTTCTTATGCGGGAAGAATTCACAGGGCGGTGTTTGGATTAACAATAATAAAGATAATCAGATTGAAATTAACTGGCGTTTACATGATAAGTTGTTTCCCTCCAAAGAAGTTTTCACCTCGCGTTCCCGCCCGATTACTGTGTAGATGCTTGGTCAACATCCAAGGAAATGAATTTTTTTTTACCTTTTCTCAATTGAGACTTGTTCAACTTTGTGTCAGCGATGGGGATCTCAGCAAGTCAATTGTTGAAGAGGTTATGAGTAGGCTCCGGACAAGACAAAGAAATGTGACTGAAGATTTAGTTGGGATGGAGGATCGAATGGTAGCCATAAACAATTTATTAGACATCGATTTCGATGATATGCGGCTTATTGGAATTTATGGGATGGGTGGCATCGGTAAAACAACACTTGCCAAAAAAATCTTCAACCAATTACTTCCTTGCTTCGGAAAAAACTGCAGCTTTCTTGATGACATAAGGGAAACGGCAAAAACCTCGGGCTTAGTCAAGCTGCAACAACGACTCTTGTCTGATATCTCTAATCCTAGAGGGGCTCTTGACATTGGTAATGGTGATCATTTGATCTATAGGATTAGAGAAACAATTCGCAACAAGAAGGTACTAATTGTTTTGGATGATGTGGATGAGGGCAACCAAATCCCAGAACTAATTGGAACGTGTTTGTTTCCTGGTACGAGGATACTTGTTACCACTAGAGACAAAGGGGTTCTGAAAATTAGAGCATTTAAGTACGATATCGTGCCCTATGAAATGAAGGAGCTAAGCGGCAAAGATGCACTTCAACTTTTTAGTAGGCATGCCTTCAATGTCAACTCTCCTCCAGCCGCTTACTACACTCTTTCAAAACACATTGTCTCTCGTGCGGGTGGACTACCTTTAGCTCTTCAAGCAATTGGTTCATCGCTTTTTGGTCAGGAAGAGAAAAAAATATGGGAAGAGGTGCTGAAGGAGCTGAGGAAAACACCTCATGATGATGTCTTGGGGAAGCTAAAAATTTCCTATGATATCTTGAAATCGGGTCAACAACAAATATTTCTCGATGTTGCATGCTTTTTCATCGGTTCTAATAAGATTGATCCAATCTACATGTGGGAAGATTGTGGGTTTAGACCATATTGTGCTATTGATGTCCTCATTAATAGGTGCATGATAAAGGTTCTAGACAATGATACGTTTTGGATGCATGATCAGTTTAGAGATCTTGGAAGGACAATTGCTAATCTAGAGCGTAGCAGGTTGCGGGCTAAAGAGGACATCATTCGCCAATTAAGGTCCAAAGAGGTAAAGTATGGCCAAATTTGAATTGAAAATTGCTTAACTTGTTCTTAATTGAGGATTGACGTTTCTGAATAGGGAGGCATTCTTCTGTCTCATTTTTTCTTCTCTTGGACGAAATAAATTTAGGGGATATTGACAAATTCCTGCTTCTGCTCTTCAATGTCATTAGCAGATCAACAATAGCGTTCAGGCACTCCATTTAGGGTCAAGAAAACAACGTCGAATGACTGTGACTGCGGAGCAAATTAAACGGTTCCCACATCTTCGGCTGCTGAGGTTGCGGAACATAACCTGCCGAGGTGATTTTGCGGGCTGTCTTTCTGAGTTGAGATGGATCCATTTGCGTTACAACTATGAATACTGCACACGTCATCCGCAGTTTATGGCGACCAATTTGCATCTAGAAAACGTGGTTGTGATGTATATTGGTGGCAACGAGTGGACGGAAAATGCGATCAGGAGCCTAATCGAGGTATGTTGGAATTCCCCTTATTCTAATTTTCTCATTAATGAAGGACAAAATTTAATGAATTTACAGTCCAATTTTCTCATTTAGTGAGAGGATTAAATGACAAAAGATAAGTCGCAAGCCTAAATCCATATCTATTTCTTGTATAGACATCTAATCCTTTGTCATGATCTTTCATTGGCTTTTGTAGGGGGTAAGGAAATTGAAGGTTCTCACACTTCAAAATGTTCACTCGTTACACAGGACACCAACCTTTTCCGAGCACTTAGTTTTAGAGAAGCTGACTATTTTTGAATGCAAATGTTTGAAGGCAATTGATTGCTCCATTGGGAAACTGAGGCGGTTGACTAACTTGAGTGTCAAGTCTTGTAAGGCACTTGAAAAATTGCCTGAACAAATTGGTGAACTAAAGAATCTTGAGCACCTCTCTCTTAGGGAATGTAGCATGTTAAGGGAACTCCCCAACTCGGTTTCGAAATTAGGGTCGTTGAAGAATCTGGATGTATCATTCACGAGCATTACAAAATTACCGGATTCCTTTAGTAGACTACAAAGCTTGTCATCTCTCTATGTATCACACACAAAAATAGTGAAATTGCCTTGGACAATGAGCAAGCTTAGTCAACTCCATACACTGGATCTAGATAGTTGTCAAGAGATCCAAGAGTTGCCGAAGCTCCCCGAAAGTTTGACCACCCTAAAGCTTAGATCTGATTCGTTGCAGACTGTCCCTGACCTCTCAAATCTTACTAATCTAGTTGAGCTGCTCCTATCTGATGCCAATGATATTAATGGAAAATCAAATATAATTCAACCTTGCGACCTGCCGTGGATTGGGAGGCTATCCAAACTGAGGAAGCTGGAGTTGTACCTTCTAGATGTCAGCGCATTGCCTACGGAGTGGGGTTCCCTTCCTCTACTCGAAGAAATTACTCTCTATGGACTAGACTTGCAGCCGCCGAAACAACTTTCGTCAAACTTGAGAGTTCTAGAGCTCTGTGACACTCGAGTGGAACAAGTAGAATTCGATGGGCTTCCTCACTTGGAAACGTTGACTATCAAAAGGTGTGAACTCGTCACAAGCATATCCATTACATCAAGTTTGAGAAAACTGAGAGAAGCCGATGTGGATTCTTGCAACAAGCTAGTTGAAGTTCAATTTCTCGGTGTCTTAATATCGTTGCAGAGATTACATATTGAGAAATGCAAATCTTTGGAGAGGTTGGTTTGTCTGTCGGAGGAGCCAGGGTGCAACGAGCTACAAGCTCCCGAGCTGACTGATGCTTGGAGGAGAGTGTCCCTTGTCTCAAGCTCCCTGAAGATGCTTCAAAACCTTTATCTGTCGAGGTGCCCAGAGCTACAGGAGATTCAATTTGTTTCAGTGTTGGAAGCATTGAGACAATTTTCTGTTCACGAGTGCATTTTGCTAAATAGGTTAGGCGGGCTATCAAACTTGAAGAATTTGAAATTTTTAGGTATTGGATGGTGTGAGAACCTGCAGGTTGTCGAGGGCATCAACGAGTTAGAGTTTTTGCATTCGTTGCATGTTGATCAGTGCAGATCAGTGGAAAGGATTTTTGATGCATCAAGCTCAAAAATACCAAATGAGTGCGACATAATAGTAAGGAATTGTGGGAATCTTCCCGACACTTATTCACTTGATGGAACCTATTGGAAGTATTACAGACAGAGGATTCTGAATGGAATAACACCAGCATCGGAACGTGAAGAACTTACATCGGAACGTAAAGTACTTACATCGAAACGTGAAGTACTAAGTTCTTTCCTCAGGAGACGGTTAAAGTTGGCCCGGGACCAGCGTCTTACATCGGAACGTGAAGTACTTACATCGGAACGTGAAGTACTAAGTTCTTTCTTCTGGAGACGGTTAGGGTTGGCCCGGGACCAGCGTCTTACATCGGAACGTGAAGTATTTACATCGGAACATGAAGTACTAATTTCTTTCCTCAGGAGAGAGTTAAAGATGGCCCAGGACCAGCGTCTCTCTGATTTATCAGGTACATCGGAACGTGAAAAATTAATGTATTCCATCTTGGAAGGGTATGCTAAGGTTCTCTCTCTTCTCAGGTACGCCTTCTTTCAATGCATAGATCATCATTATATGTTTGGCTCTATTTGCTTTCCATTTCTATAACAAAAAGACCTTCCCTTAGTAGGATCAGGCAAAAGCAGAAGAGGATCACTCTCTCAACAAAGGTCTCAAATAGGAATGTCTTAAAGATAATCAGAGTCCCGCGGAATCGGAATCAACCTCGGCCTCTGCCCCCGCCCCTGCCCCCACCACCCATTCGGTGGCTCGAGGTGCCACCGCCATGGTCTCCACCTCCACAAACAAATCGAAAACCGCATATTCGAAAAATACATCGACAACTACATGGGAGGAGCCGAAAGAACCATGGAAAGCACACCAAAATCATCCCGGCATAGAGAAGCCAACTCGAAGATGTGGATTTAGGGAGGGTCAAGTACAGTATGAGGAAGCCGCCGCGGATGGCTAAGCATAGCAATATGAAGGAAGCAACGAGCCATATGAACGCCCTCCCTGCCCTCGGGTCTCCTATTGGCATTTATTTGTCTTCTCGGTCGTGGACCCAAAATCAAGATTTCAATAGAGAAGAGAGAGAGATTTTCTCTTCGTTGTTGTTATCATCCATGCTCTTGATCGTGACTCCAATCCACAAGTCTCTACGTGATGTGATCAGGTGGATCAAACGATGTTGATTTCGACAAGGGTTGCTCCAGCTTCTATCGTTGCATGAGATCTGTCATGCACGAGTTCATGATAAGAGGGAAGACATGTTCAAAAGTTGTCTACGAGAAAAAAGGTTAGAGACAAAACATAACCCACAAAACGAGAGAGAGAGAGAGAGAGACGATTTGTTGTCATCTTATAGGTGGCAGTAATTAATTTGCAGCCATAAATATCAAAGATCGGTACATTAACTTTGCGTCATTAGTTGTCTTCATTTAATACATAGTCCTTGGCTTGCTGGACAAACCTACGTCATGGTAAAAAAGATAATGTTTAAACATATGATCGTTTAGAGAATATAAACACAGATTGTTCTAAGACTGGGAAGATGAGTGACTTACAGAATGCTTGATGACTATGTTGACTTCAAATTGGGAAGTTAGAAATAGCTATTGATTACTTGGAGGAAAAGTGTCATAAAAGTCCTAACTTTTGCATTTGTATCAATTTAGTCCTAAATCTTTTAACTTAGTGCTAATATAGTCTTATACCTTTTAACTTGATACTAATTCAGTTCTTCTGTTTAATTTTGGCTGAATATCACTAACATAGATACCGGGTGGCTTATGTGGTACCGCTGGTTCTGACATGGATAATTATTAATAATGTTTTAATAAATTTTCAATTTTTTATTTTTTTCTGATTTTTTATTTTTTCCTTTCTTTTTTTTTTTTTTTCTCTCATTTCTTCTTCCTTTTGCCGGTGACTGGCCCCCAACCATGGCTAAATAGGCTAGCATTGTCTGGCCATGGTGAGGCCAAGCCTCAATGAGGGCACCCCTCGCCAAATTTGGTGAGGTCGGCCCGAGCGAAGGTCAAGGTGGCCTTGCCAAGAAATCACTCGAGTAAGGGCGACACCCTTGGCTCGAGCGAGGGCCGGCCTCACCAAATTTGGCTTGGCGAGGGGAGCCCTTATTAGGGTTTACCCTCGACCAAGCAAGTGTCAACCTTGCCAAGCCAGATCAGGCAAGGCTAGCCTTCACCTAGGCCATAGCAGCCTTGCCGGGCTTCGCCTTCACTTGGTGAGGATCGGCCTCATCAGAGGGCAGCCCCCTAGGCTAGATTTGGCGAGGCCAACCCTCATTGGGGCTTGGTCTCGCCATGAACCCATTTGGCCATGGATGATCACTACAAAAGGAAGAAGAAAGAAGAGAAAAAATCAGAAAAAATAATAAAAAATTGAAAAATTATTGGAATAATATTAAAAATTATTTACGTCAGAGCCAGCGGTGCCATGTAAGTCGACCAGTGTTTACATTAGTAATATCCAATCCAAATTAGTTAGAAGGATTGAATTGACATCAAGTTAAAAGCTTTAGGACTAAATTGACACAAATACAATAAGTTTATGATTGAATTAACACTAACGCAATAGATTTAGGACTTTTCTAATACTTTTCCCAATTACTTGATGGATCTTAATTATTGTAAATTACTCTTTTCTTCATCTATAATCATATACATTGTTGTTTATTTAGATTTAGGCATGGTTTCTCATGGATTAGTTTGACGAAGTTGAATAACCGTTGGATTTGTTATATTAAAAGTAAAAATGTACGCGCGGAACCATAGGGAATTTTTTCATAAAAAGTACGAGATTGAACTTACCATTCGACATTTCTTGTCAAATGTTTTCTTTTTAGTTGATAATTTCCAGATATTGACATGAATGTATTGAGCATTCACCTTATTTACGTAAGCTATCTCATAATTTGAGTCCTTTGTAAATCTACTAAAGTTGATGGCTCACATGAATTGGGTGCGCCCAGTAACTTTTAAATGTAATGGATTAATGCATATAAGTTGATCAAATGTCTCATGTTGCCACATGTCTAACTACCACAATTATATGTGTGTTTTCCCAAAGCTATTAAAACTCCGTTTCTAAGGACAGGTATGTGCCAATATACGTTTTTTTAACCATGTTTGTAAGAAGCTTGTAAAAGGATGAACAACCCACCTTATTATTTTCAAGAACTATGATCAGATAATATTGTGTATTAGTTTTCGTACATTAGACTAAATCTAGCCATTCAGTCGGAAAAAGTACCAAAAAAGTTGTATATCTATTACATTGATACCAACTCATATCCAAATCTTTTGATTTAACTAATTTAGCATAAATCTTTATATAGTTGTATCAATTGAGTTCATTCAGTCAATTTTAATTGGAAATCGCTGATGTGGATATTGGCCCTATTATGTTATACGACTGTTGCCAACGGAGGTATTTTTAATAATATTTTTTGAATATTCTATTTTTTTTCTTTTTCTGTTCTTTTTATTTTTTTGAAGACAACCTCTGCTTTCCCATCAATGCTGCTGCAACATACAGCGAAGATGGCGCAGGTTTCTTCACCACAAGACTGCTGTTAGAATAAAGGTTAATAGAAGTGGACCCATAAGCATTTGGAGTTCTGATCAGGAGCAATTAGTTCCGGCTGTGGTCCGGTCCTCTTCTTCGCGACGCTTGGCCACGAGACCGTCGTACTCGTCCTCTTCGACCAGGTCGTAGATTGGATCCCCAATCTTGAGCTGCACGGCGGACTTGGCTCTTGGGCCGCCAGCGGGTAGGGCCTTCAGGAACGGCAACCCCTCCAGATGCGCTGTCGAGGTGGCTCCTTAGTTCCTTCACTGGCCGGCGACTCTTTGTTGCTTGTCTTCCAACTCTCTCTCTCTCTCTGTGGCCAGGCTTTCACCAGCCACAACGAGGGCATCGGGTGAGGGCCGCCCCGCTCTTGTTGACCATAGCGAGGGCGTTGCGGCCCCTACCGTGAGCCGGTAAGGGCTGTGATGCCCTTGCCCAGTGCCGGCGAGAGTCGGCCATCGGCCCTTTCTGGCCCTAAGAAATAAAATAAAATAAAAATATAAAAGAAAAGAAAAAAAATTAAAAAATCCAAAAAAATTATTAAAAAAATTCAGAAATTTGTTAAAATATTATTTAAAAATGTTCACATCGGCGTTGCCATGTCTTGTAGAATAATTGAAGACCATGTTAGCAATTTGTGGTCAAAATTGACTAAATTGACTAAATTGATACAAATGTAGAAAAGTTTATGACTAAATTGCATAAATTTATATGATTATTGATTTGTCACGTGTTTTATATATTCCGGTGGAATTTGAATTTCCACCTCTACCTTGACCTCCTCCACAACGTCAAGCCTTCTCAACTTGATGAAGTGATCCGACTTTGCAACACTTGCTTGGGATTTGAAGCAACGGGTTTTTGATTCATTTTTTGCTCATGTGAGTACAATGAACCCATCAATTCCTCCCACATTGGGGTTGACACATTTTGCCCTTCCCTGATCCCTGCAATCACATAGCCAAAATTTTCAATCAAATACCTCAAGATTTTTTCTAAGATTCATACATTTTGGAGGTCTTCATTGTTAACCCTTAATTGTTTAACGATGGTTTGCACACAATCAAATATATCAAGATTAATTCAGAGTGATTCAATGTAAAGACTCGAAATCGCTTTGAAGTGTTAAAGTTGCACTTGTTTGACACAATCATTGCCTTTATAGGAGTTTTGCAAAATATCCCACACTACAATCATGGTCTCCACACTCGATATCTTTTCAAATATCGTTTCCTCTACGGCTTGAAAGATAACACATAATGCATACTAATCTTTCCTCCTGGACTCCACCAATAAATCGTTCCCCTCTTTTTTTAAAGCATTGAATACTTTAGCATTGGCCACTTTAATGTAGCCATTTTCCACCAAATTTCACAAATCTTGTAATTTGAAAAGAACATTTATCTAGATGGACCAGTTGTTGAAATTTATTTCATTTAGCTTTGCAAGTTGCAATTGAATGTAATTGGTAGATGTCGTTTTTAGCTTTGATACCAAATGTTGGAAACAAAAGAAGAACAACCCTAGAAATTTGGAACAAAAGCACAAATAAAGAGTAGAGGGAGGACTTTCTTATTCAAATGCAAATGCTTGTCTATTTTTGAAGCTAACTTAGCTTCTTCTTTTTTTGGCTTGCTTACAATGATTCACAAGTGCTCTATTTATAGCAAAATATTTAGTATTGAAAAAGTGTCGCACCCGAAGACTATTTGCTCTAAGACAAACATAGCATTCAATGGAGAAGAAATTTTTCTGGGTGCCCCCAATCTTTCCTTTTGTCTTCTTTCTTTTCCATGCGCCCGCTAGCGATTAATAAGGTCTTCAAAAGAGGTCTTCATTTTTTAGTTCAAGCGGTCTATCACAAATCACGCCTGTTGGTTTCTTTTTGTTTTCAAGGAGGTGTTGTTAACACATCAATCAATTTTATTAATATGAACAAAAGGAGGTTTCTTTCAAGGGATCCTGGTGATCTTTGAGGTCATAGTCTGCGGTGACGATGGTGAAAGAACGGCAAGTGGAGTCGTTTATTTTTCGTTTTTTTGGTTGAAAGTGGAGCTATTGAGTGAAGGGATTGGTAGGGAGTTTCGGGTAGGAGTGTGCAACAAGAACCACCCAACCCCGAAACTACCCAAACCAGATCGGATAGGCCAGTTTTGGGCGGTTCCCATAGCCAGCAGTTTGGTTCCGGGTTCCTATTCTTGGAACTGGTTGCCTGTCGGTTTGGTTCGCGGTTCCAAGGTGGGAACCGGATCAACCGGACCGGACCGGTAGTTTTTAATATATATATTTTAAAATTTCTTAAGAATTCGAAAAAAAATTCTTAAGAGTCTTAGGAAAACACAATTACATATAGATTAAAAGGATGAATCAACAAAGCAGTGTATAAATGAAATGGGTTGTCTTTGAGAACGTACTATAATATTAACAAATTTTTTCCCGGAAAAGAAAAAATACTGGTTCCACCGGACCAGTCGATCGGTCCGGTTCCCAATACTAGGACCGGCCGGTCTGGTCCAAGGTCCCAGCATTTGGGAATTGGTCCTCACGGTCCGGTTCCTGGTTTCACTTTGGAACCGGACCAGATCAGTAACCGATCATCCCTAATTTTAGATGGCCTAGGGTGGCATGAAGCTGGCAAGGAGTGTGGTTTATAAAGCCTTTAGGCTTGTAGGGAAAGTGAAGAAGTGACCTTCTTTGTATCATTGGGAAGGGCATGCATTTCACATTGTTTATTAATCTTAGCTACTCCTCTTATCATTTATACGTTGCTTACTCATTTCTTTGGAGCGTTGGAATAAAGCCAACGCTCTACTAGTGGACTATATATTTAATAATTATCCCTTTCTTTTGGAGTTAGTCAAAAGTGGGCTTTACAAAAAAAATTGCAAAAAGAAGATGTATAAAGGGGAAAGGAGAGCACGTAGAAAGCACGCAAAGAAGAAAGAAGAAAGGAAAGAGAAATAGGGCCTTACGCGTATATGCCACAGGACCTCATCAAGCTAGATTTACTTTGTCTCGTAACACCTGGTAAGGACTCAAGCCTTTCGGTCTTCTAATTGGAGTTGATGTCAAGATTTTTGGAAATTTTGTGAAATTAAGTTACAATGTTCAATTTTAGAGTTGTTAAGTTGTGGAATTCATGGAAATCATAGATTAGAAAGTTGTGGAGATAACGATTTAGTTGGAGCAAAATTTTAAAGTTTTGCATGCGAGCTCCAAGTTGTGCATAGCTTTGGGGGAGCAATTTGTTGATTCGTAGGAGTCATTTTGTTATAGCGTAGTTCAGTCGAGTCATTATTTAAAGTAATGTTTTACTTAGTTTTGATGTCGATTATTGCTTAGAAGAGATGTATTATTTACCGAGCTGTGGTTGCTCATATCATTCATCTTAAATATTTTTCATGTTCTTCAATTAACGGTAAATAGAACAAGAGCGTTAGCCTAACCACCGAAGCATTTTGATAGAGGGATTATTGGGTATGAGCTAAGTTAATTATATATTTCTGAGCTGAATATGACTAGGATGAGTTTGTTGGGTTTCATTGTTAGTTGGATATATTCTTTTTGATGGATTAGGGAAACTCTGATATTGTAATCAATTTGCTAATTTATCACACATACACACACATTGATAATAAGTTGTTGATTTTTATTTGAGACCACGTTCTTTGGCTTAAAGAATAGCCGTGTCATCCCTCATTCTTGTTGGTTTTCGATGTGTGACAATATAAGGGTCAATTGCTTTATGTGTTGGAATATAAGAGGTACATTGATTTGGGGCATGTTGCCATCTCTAACTAATCATAGTTGGGTAGAGAAAATGAAACTTTACGCTCTTGAATTGAGTCAAATAAAAATGGAGGTACGGACCCTAGGAGTGCCAAAAGTTGGCACGGAGGGACACTTAAGTGCCAAAAATTGCAAACGGTACACTTAAGTGCTAAAATTGGAGCAAAAGGGATCACTTAAGTGCCAACGGCGAGAAAATCCAGCCAAATTGCCACGTGTCCATTTTCCGGCGACTTCATTTGCCGACGAAGCATTTTTTTTTTCAAAATAAAAAATTCCACGTGGCAATTTTGATAAAAAAAATTGTCCACGTCAGATTTTAAAAAAAATTAAAATCGATTTTATTAAAAAAAAAAAACAGAAGGGGATCGGCGAGGGGCGTGGACCTGCTTTGCCGCCACCATCGCCGGGAAGGGCCGGCGACGGTGGGGCAGCAACGGTGGCGGCGGCGAGGGCTGCACAGCCCTCGCCGATTTCCCTCCCCCTTCTTTTTTATTATTATTTTAAATTAATCAATTTTATAATAATTTATTTTTTAAATTTTTTAATATTATTTAATTAATAATTTTTAAAATTCACGTCGCCGCAAACATGACGTTGTTTTGCATTGATTTTTCGTCGTTTCAATTTCCGACGAGCCACGTAGGCAAAAAAATTAATAAAAAATTGCCACGTAAGATTTCCGACAGGGTTTCGGCGACTTGATACTTAAGTGATTCATTTTTTTTGAAAAGTGGCACTTAAGTGTACCGTTTGTAAGTTTTGGCACTTAAGTGTCCCTCCGTGCCAAGTTTTGGCACTCCCGCTGTACTTTTCCCAATAAAAATGCATAGGCAATTTTGGAATATAACAAAGTGATAAAACTCTTTGTACTTGCATATTTAATTTATATTTAAATAGACCGTGTTCGTTTCCTCCCGGTGAATCTTGTACTTCTAGGCTTGAGCAGAGAAAATGAAACTTATGGAGATTGAATTATGTCAAGCAAGTGAATGGACATTGACATTGCAATATTGATATTATGATTTTGTGTTTGGCTAGACTTGATCTGATGATTGATCTATAAAAGAACATTATTCGAATGTCAATCAATGATTTTACTATATTTTACGATTTTAGTACCCATGGAAAAGCTCCTCTTATGGATGTAATGGATCATATCTATTTAATTGAAAATCAGCACCAAACTTTAGCACGTGTCACCATAAAGTATTTGGGATAAAGTAAATGTTAAAACAAAAGGTATACTTAACAATAAGTGTGCATTTGCTACGGTAGCTTTATGTGTTTTTTTTTTTTTCACAAGCTTAGCTGTATGTATTGGCCATGTCAAATAAGGTGGGCGTCCCTTTTTTTTTTTTAATGAATGATAAACTAGGAACAAGTCTGAAAAGATCAGTGGGACTAGCTCCCAGGCAGGAACAGAGGTAAAGTGCACATCCAGGTTTGAGGCTCACCAAAAACAGGAGATTAAGACAGAGAGAGACAGAGGCTAAGTTAGAGACCATGTATTGTAAGAGCATTTTGTTCAAATTAGCAGTAGTTTATTTATATTATTTTGTAGATTAGATCAAATTGAACATTACTATAGAGTGCTTTGCATATTATGATTTTCTTTTGTTGCCACCACTACGACCATGCGAAAATAATCAACAAGTAATAATATATGAGCAAGGTCATGAAAGTCCACGTCTAGCATTAGAGCCAAGCTTCCTTATCCAATACTATAAGACCAAAAAAAGTATGCTATAATGTAGAATTTTCCAAATGATACGAGTGACGATTTTTACTAATTACATAACCTATATTCAAATTAAGATGCATATATACTTTTGTACATGTAAGTGTCTATTTTAATGTCAATAACCTCGAGATTGCTTGCTTAAATTAATTATTCTATTGTAGGAGAAAAGTCTAACTAGATACCATACACAAATATATGCATTTTGAGGGAATAAAATAATAAAAAGTGTTACTTTATTCTGAAACGAAAAGTTATTAAAGGTGAGAAAAATGGTCAAATCATTAAACCAAATCTAACCAAACATCTTTTGCCCTTCGGTTCGGCTTACTAGTACTTTTTGAAAAAGGAAAAAGACGGTTTACAAATCAAAGGGTTTTAGTTTTTTTTCAAAATCAATCCAACCGTGAAACCATATTGGATAAACTATTAATTCTATTAATTATCTTTTCTACTTATATATAAAGTAGCCAACTGAAATAGGTTTGTTTTTCATTTTCAGGGGAATTTACAAACTGTTGTGAGTGCAGAATTTGGTTTTTTCATGAAATCACATAAGTGAAGATAAAAAAATGAAAGAAGAAAGAATGATTAAACCAAATCAAATCGCCAAACATGGCTCCACTTAGTTTTTTACTATGATGCGGTTTAGTCTGATTTTACTTTTCTTACAACCATATTTATGCAGTTTGATTTGGTCTGACATTCAAAACGTACCATGCTCACCTCTTAATAATTATCATAGGAAAATGAGTGTTGTAAAAGAATTGCGCACTCGTTTGCTTTTTGACATAAAGGTACATTTTATGAGAAATTTTGACTAGTTAGATGCATTAATTACGAAAAGATCACGAAAAATACTCCCTAGTGAATAGTTTTATTTATGATTAAACAGTGCTTAGTTAGAGCATCTTTGTCGACAATTCAGCAAATCCAATCTTTGCCATATGAAGGAGATTTTTCCAATAATTTAGGGTGTGGCTTTATAATTATTCTATTTCCGTTCCAGATTTATTTTTTTATTTCATATTTTTTTTTGAAATAGGAATACATTTGGTAAAACAATTTCATTTTTCTATTTTTAGAATAGTTTTTTACTTTAAAAATAAGTTTGAAATAGAAATTAGAAGTAAAATTTTTTAACTTTTCTATTTCTAAAATAGTAATATTTGTTTCTTTCTTTTTTACTTCTCATCCGAAGGAGTTTCTTCCTAACCCTTAGCTGTCTGTCGCCACTCACCACAGATGCCCACCACCCTTGTCACTGCCCGCTGCCATCGCCCATTGTTGTCCATTGCCTGCCGCTACTCAAGTGGAAAATTTTTTATATTATTATCAAACGAATTTCTATTCTGAGAATAGAAAGTTTGCGTCGTTGTCAAACCTGTATTTTTACTTAGAAATTCATCCAATGATAAAAATAGAAAAATTATTTTTATTTTTATTTCAAAAATAAATTTTTAACCAGAAATTTTATCATTTGTACTCTTAGAGTCCCATGTGTTATCTTGAGAGGTGATACATTTGGAGCATTTTTTTTATCATTGTGTATTTATATAAATACACTGTGAATTTACAATGGTGCTGGGATTTTAATTATGTCTACCTGTAGATGTTGCTGGAGAACAATAATAAAAGATTAAGTTGCCCATACGAGTTTTTAGAATCCAAAGGTACAAAAGTGAATTCAGAGCAGATGCTGTCCACATTGCCAGACCCATGTGACAAAAGCGAAATGGTACAA
This sequence comes from Corymbia calophylla, assembly GCA_014182845.1. Taxonomy (NCBI): domain Eukaryota; kingdom Viridiplantae; phylum Streptophyta; class Magnoliopsida; order Myrtales; family Myrtaceae; genus Corymbia; species Corymbia calophylla. Next base: position 47,283,678 of record CM024700.1, on the reverse strand, counting down.
TTATTAAAGAAAAGAAAAAATAGAAAAGGTACGACTGTTTTGACCAAAAAGACAAGAGGTAATGCTACGAAAAACTCTAAACTTTTCTCTATGTGACACATTGTCGACTAAATTTTTTTTTGACACAAAAATCTCAAATTTTGCATGCGTGACACATTTACCCCAAACTTTTACCCCCGTCTGTGTGACACATTTACCCTAAACTTTTTTTTTGTGCCACCAAAAACCCTAAACTATGCCACTTCGTGACAATTTTACTGAACTATATTACTTATGACAAATTTACCCCAAAGTTTTTTTGGGTGAAGGGCATTTTCGTCATTTTCTATTTTTCTTTTTTTATTGAAGAGGGGAGTCCGGCAAGGTCGCCTGGGCAGCCCTCGCCGGCGTAGGGCGAGGGCGGCCTAGGCTTGGGCGACCCTCGCCTGCGTCGGCGAGGCGCGCGCAGCCGGATCCGGCTCGGGCCGCTCTCGCCGGACGCCGGCAAGGGTCGCCCTCACCCGATCGGCCGGCGGCCCTCGCCCGACTCCGGCGAGGGCGCCCGAGCCTCGCTAGGCGAGGGCGACCCAGCTCGCGCGAGGGCCCAGTGAGGCTCGGGTGGTCCTCGCCTCGGGCGGCCCTCGCCGGCGTCGGGCAAGGACCGCCCGGGCCGAGATCGGGAGAGGGCGACCCTCGCCGGCGTCCGGCGAGGGCGGCCCGAGCGGATCTCGGCTCGCGCGGCCTCGCTGACGCCGGCGAGGGGGCCCAGCAACCCCGCGCCGGACTCGGCGCCGGCGAGGAGATGGCCTCGCCTGGTTTCCTCTTCAATAAAAAAAAAGAAAAAAATAGAAAATGACGAAAATGCCCTTCGGCTTAAAAAAAAATTTGGGGTAAATTTATCATAAGTAATATAGTTTAGGGTAAAATTGTCACAAGTAGTATAGTTTAGGGTTTTTGGTGGCACAAAATTTTTTTTAGGGTAAATGTGTCACACGAGGCAAAGTTTGGGGTAAATGTATCACATATGGTAAAGTTTGGGGTTTTTTGTGTTACAAAAAAAAAGTTTATGATAAATGTATCACAGGGGTAAAGTTTAGGATTTTTCGTGGCATTATCCCAAAAGACAGAAAGAAAAAGAAAGGTCCATCTCTATCCGACAAAATAAGGTACAGCTTTACGTGTTATTGTGTCCATTTTTCTAACTGGTCTCCACCTTATTATTTTTAAAGGCATCAACTTTAATGAGTAAAAATTGGAAGTTGCACCTGCTTCGAAGTTGCCCGTACGAGTTTTTGCTTTTTTATCGTAAATGGGGTCAAATTCAAATATTTAAAGTATAATATTTTTCTAATAAAGATTTTACCGACGAATGCCCATTATAAAACACCTACACATAAAATTTGTCATTCTCAAAATACTATTTTTCTCATATTATAATGTCCTCCATTTTATTATTTTTAAACTCATCAACTTTATTGACTCTGTATTTTCTACCGAGACAGAGCGATGTGAAAAGCACGAAAAAAGAAGGAACTCCACGTGATCTTGTACTGATAATGTCATCTACCTCATCATTATCAGTCCATCCTTATCGACTGTAAATTGGACGTGACTGTAGATTGGACTCTGCACTTGCTCCAAAGTTGCCCATACGCATCTCTTGTGGCAGATGGAGTCATATTCAAATATGTGAAGTGTAGTATTTTTTTAATAAGCGTTATATTTAACTAGTGCTCCGCGGGCACCGATTAAATTAAATATTTACATATAAAGAAGGTTTTGTTATTTCGAAAGCATTGGCTTAATTATAATATCTCGAGTCTTTGTAAAATTAGTAATAATTCAACGGTCCCACTCCAAGTCTGAAAAGCCTCCGTCATGACCATAGATCAAAGTCCCCGACTTGTACTCAAGAACAGCAAAACAAGAGAGAGAGAGAGCTGAGCCTGCTCAGCGTGAAGTGAGCTCCTATGGAGAACCCAGAGACAGGAACGAAGACTAACATTCCATTAGGAGGTGAGTATCAGGTCTTCATAAATTTTAGGGGGTGCGATGTCCGTAGAGGATTCGCCAACACCCTCTACTACTTCTTAAATGATGCCGGGATCTGCATTTTCATGGATGATGCTGAGATTCGTGCGGGTGAAATAATTGGCGACAAGCTTATGCAAGCGATTGATAATTCCAAGCTCTACATACCCATCTTCTCTTCGAAGTATGCATCGAGTCACTGGTGCCTCATCGAGCTTGCGAAGATGATGGAAAACATCTCTACATCTAAAAGGGGGGATGTGAAGAAGAAAGTGATGTTGCCCATCTTTTACGACGTGGAACCCGCAGAGCTCAAGCTGGAACCTGAAGAGCACGAGCTGCCGAGGCAGTCATACCGTGATGCCATATCTGATTTGGAGGAAAAGAAGGTGAATCAGGAGAAGAAGTTCAGCTTCGCAGATGTAGACAGATGGCGGAGGGCTCTCAGGGAAGTTGGTGCCCACGAGGGGTTGAAGCTAAGGGATCATGAAGGGTAATCGTCTAACCGTGAATGGGAAAATTATTATTTCTAATCGGAAGATAGATCTGACAAATATTCATTACTAATATTCCAACTCCAATTTCCCTAAATCTAAAAATGTAGTCCCAAATTCTTCTTTAATTATTTTTTTAATCACGAGATATCCAAATTTTTTTCTGATCTAATAGGATTATTATGATTTGGTCTTAGACCTAACTTTCATTTTATAAAAATTTGGCTTTGCTTCATCTTTTTTATACAAAGTTGGTCCGTGTATGTATCAAGATTCTTACTGTATGCTAGAGAACTTGATTATGGAACTTTATGCCGTTGAAAAGTTCTTTTCCATGTTAACAGAACCATATAAAACTGTTATTGCAGTAACTCATCACACATTTATATTTTGTTCTACTTGATTGAAGGAACAAACATTTCTCTTCCTCTATTCATCATGTCCTAAATTGAGTAGAATATACCTTTTTTTTATTAGTTTATGAAATTGATCTACAAAAGAGATGCGAAAAGGACTTATTAGGTGTTTGAATAAGAGTCAATTATTTGTATACTCCTTTTCTGTTGTTTTAAGTTGTTTTTCGCAAGAATTGTCAATCTCATAAAATAACAACAATATATTATGATTATGTTATTCGTCCATTTTTTTTAGCGTTTTAATGTTTAAGATAATTAGATTGAAATTAGTTGACTTAGTATATGGTTGGTTACCATGCAAGGGAATGAATTTGTTACTTTTTCTCAATCGAAACTGTTCAACTTTGTGGCAGCGATGGTGATCTAAGCAAGGCAGTTGTTGGCGCGGTTTTGGATTGGCTCCACCTAAGACAAAGAAGAGTGCCCAAATTTGTAGTTGGAATGGAAGGTCCAATAGCAGCCATAAACAATTTATTAGACATTGGCTCCGATGATGTGCGGCTTATTGGAATTTGCGGGATGAGCGGCATAGGTAAGACAACACTTGCCAATATTATATACAACCAATTAAATTCTCACTTCAGGAATTGCTGTAGCTTTCTTAAGGACATAAGGGAAAAGGAAAAAAACGATAGGGACTCAGGTAAGCTGCGAAGAAAATTATATTCCGACATCTATAATGCCTCAAAGGCTCGCGGCATTGATGACAGTGGTACAATTTGGAAGAAGAAGGTACTAATTGTTTTGGATGATGTCAGTGATGGCAACCAAATCCGAAAACTAATCGAAATGATGTCTCTAGGTCCGGGTAGTAGGATACTTGTCACTACTAAGGATGAAAGTAGTCTGGATATCAAGGGACTTATGCCTAGAATCAATCAATCCAAGGGACTTACGCCTAGAATCTATCAATTGCATCAGTTGGGCAGCGAAGACGCACTTCAAATTTTTAGTCGGCATGCCTTTGATGTCAACTCTCCTCCCGTCGATTACTACACTCTTTCAGAAAAACTTGTCTCTACTATGGGTGGACTACCTTTAGCTCTTGAAGCAATAGGTGAATCGCTTTATCATTTTCGGAATGACAAACAAAGATGGCAAAAGATGATGATGGAGCTAAGTAGTAAACCTCATGATGATGTCTTGGGAAAGTTACAGATTACCTATGATGCCTTGACATCGACTCAACAAGACATATTTCTCGATATTGCATGCTTTTTTATCAATGAAGACAAGACTAAGCCAGTCTTAATGTGGGACGATGGTACGTTTAGCACTGATATTGCTCCTGACCTCCTTATTAAGAGGTGCATGATAAGGATTTTAGACAACAATGAATTTTGGATGCATGAGCAGTTCATAGCTCTTGGAAGAGCAATTGCTAAGAAAGAGCGTACCAGGTTGTGGGATCGAGACGACATCCTTTGCCAATTCTATTCGGAAGAGGTAAAGCATGACCAAATTTGAATAGAAAATTGCTTACCCTGTTCTTTATTGAGGTATCGCGTTTCTGAATTGGTAGCTACTCTTCTATTTCATTTTTCTTCTCTCGATGAAATAAAATTGTGGGATGTTGACAAATTCCTGCTCCTCAATGTCATTGGCAGGATAAGTCAAGCGTTCAAGCACTCTGTTTTAGACAGCCATTAGGCTCTCAAATGACTGTCACTGCGGAGCAAATTAAACGGTTCCCGAATCTACGGTTTCTTAGGTTGACCAACGTAAACTTGAGAGGCGACTTTGCTGGCTGTCTTTCCAAGTTGAAATGGTTGGATTTGGCCTATTACACGAGTGACGACAATAATCAACCGTTTATGCCAACCAATTTGCGTCTAGAAAACGTGGTTGTGTTACAGACTTGGCGCTATAACTGGACAGAAGATGCGGTCAAGAGCCTGATCAAGGTATGTTAGAGTCCCCCATAGTTTAATTTTCTCATTCAATAAAGGACAAAATTTAATGAATTTACAGTCTAATTTTCTCTTTTCGTGAGAGGATCAAATGACAAATGACACAAGTTGAGAGCCTAAATCCATATTTATTTATTGTACAGACATATAATTCTCTGTCCTGATGTTTCATCATCTTCTGTAGGAGTCAAAGAGGTTGAAGGTTCTCATCATTGAGCATTGTCGTTCGACACATGAGACAACAACCTTTCCCGAATACTCAGTTTTAGAGGAGTTGAGGTTTCTTCAATGCTGTTATTTGAAGACAATTAGTTGCTCTATTGGGAAACTGTGGTGCCTGACTTACTTAGATTTTGAGAATTGTGCTGCACTCGAAAGATTGCCTGAACAAATTGGCAAACTAAAGAAGCTCCAACACCTCTCTCTTAGGTATTGTAAGAGCTTGAGGGAACTCCCTAAATCAGTTTTGGAATTAGAGTCATTGACGAAGCTGGACCTATATGGTTGCTCTAAGATTCAAGAGTTGCCCGAGCTCCCCAAAAGTTTGATCACCCTGAGGCTTGAATCTCAATCGTTGCAGAGTGTCCCCGATGTCTCAAACCTTATTGATCTAGTTGAACTGCTCCTATCAGATCTCTTTGATTGGATTGGTCAATCAACTATAATTCGCCCTTGCAACTTGCCATGTATTGGGAGGCTATCCAAGCTGAAAAAGTTGAAATTGTGCCTTTTTGAAGCCCACGCAATATCTACAGAGTGGGATTCCCTTTCTTTGCTGGAAGAACTTTATCTCTCTGGACTAGACTTGCAAATGTTGAAACTTCCGGCAAACTTGAGAAATCTAAGGCTCCAACATATTGAGGTGAAACAAGTAGAACTCGGCGGGCTTCCTAGTTCCCTAAAGATGCTTCGAAATCCCGACCTGAGTTGTTGTGCACAGCCACAAAAGATTCAATTTATTTCAACGTTCGAAGCATTGAAAGAATTTTTGTGTTTTCCATTGCATTTCGTTAAAAAAGATCAGCGGTTTGTCAAACTTGAAGAATTTGATTAGTTTAAAAATTGGATTGTGCAAGAACCTGCAGTTTGTTGAGGGCACTGATGAGTTAGAGCGTTTGGAGAAGTTGGAGATTTTTCATTGCGAATCAATGGAAAAGATTATTGATGCATCAATCTCAAGAATACCAAATGAGTGCCGGATAATGATAAGGTCTTGTGGGCAGTTGCCCTCCACTGGTCCATGGCCAGAAAGCATCACTTGGGAGTGCTACAGAGAGATGTTTCTGAATGCACAAACACAAGCGTCGGACGCTGCCATCAAAGCAACTTCTTTCGAAACAGGGGATCCTCCATTGGAACAGGTACACCTTCTTTTTATTCATGGATTCTGCTTTTTATTTTTGCTTTATTCTAGTGAAGAGAGACAATAAAATGATTCTAAAATGTGCAAACATGGAAGATCTCATTAAAAATTCCCATCGTAATAGGAATTTTATTTGCTGTACTTGTGTCAACGTCGAATGTGAGGTCAGGATTCTTACATCACTCACCACTCTCCTTCCTCTTTGTGCTTTTAGTTCATTCTGTGCTTATCACAATTACTTGAATGACATGGAACCTATTTTTACCCCCAAAAATTGATGATGAAACTTCACGACTCCTTTTTCACTTGAAAAATCAATATTATGCAATATGATTGTGTAATCTAACAAAGTCACGAGATACCGGAAAATTAAATAAGAAATGGATGCAACACATCCTAATTTACATAGCCTAGTCAAAGAGTGATCTAAATCTACAAGAAAAGTAGCAATGATACCGCTATAAACTAGGAGATTCTAACATAAAAAATAATCTCTCGATTCAAGCTCCTATTCCACCCAATCCTCATCTAGTGTTTAGCTCAACCTGTAATGCTGCTTTTCTCAAACTAGAACTCACAGAGAATCTTAATAATTTCCAGAAGATACAATGTGTAATAATACCAAAATGATTTGAAAATAGGGTCAAAACGCATCCTATAGCTGGTCCAGGCTCCTGTCAATTAGGCTTGACTCAGTATGGCTTGACTCATCGGTACCTCTGCAAGCGTTGGGGATTGACCCTCTGGACGCCCATAGGTGCCTATTTGCATCCCTTCACTTGAATCCAAGCTGACATTCTTGACAAATCTCCACATTGGCTCAAGTTTGCAGCCAAGTCACTGTTGTGATTCGTTGCCATACATTGCTGCTCTCTCCCAACACCTTCCCCTGGCTGCTTAAGTTGCATCATCTTGCTGCGCCATCATGTAATGTCATATGCCACGTCATTCATCCTACATGCCATGTCATCACCTATGTCATGCCATTGCCATGTCATTGTCTTGTCATATGCCGTGCATTTAGCATTGGCCATGCTACCTCTTCCCCTTCTTTTGCCATCACCATATTTGGCCTCCATCATTGATGAAATTACCGTGTCTCGTAATGAAAAATTCCAACTCGTATCACAAACCACAAGAGTAACAACATGACAGCTTACAGGTCCACCACTCTCTAGGTTGCCTGCTTGACTAGGGTCTACTTCTTACTAAATGACTACCACGCTCCGTGAATTGCTATCCCTATCATCCCAACGAATTACTGGAGGACCCATTCCATGCATGACAGGCTGATCATAAATTACCAACAGTATGTGAAAGATCAAATCTAGTATTACACGTACACATGGCATACACCTCTAACAATCAACAGTACTAGCTTGTGAAATACGATATATATGCTCCACCTCCATCCCGATGCACAATGACATCGTAAATAATGTCTTAAATGTGTGGCAAGAGGTGTAATTACAAATCTTACTAGTTACATGTTGTGGTGCTTCGAACTTGTCTCGCGTAACTCCTCCAAGTCATTCGCAACATTCCAATTTTCCTTATCTCTTCACATCTCTATATGCGACACCTCCTCTGCTTCTCCCAAATTCCCCAATCAGATTTCCTTATTTTCATAACTTATGTCAAGTCTTGGGAAAGTCACGAAGAAGTAAATCAAAGCCTAACGGTTGCTCCGTTCAATTTTGAGGGAATGAAGATATGTGAATTTGTGAATGCTGCTTGATTCTAATAGATTTTTGTTCGATTGATGCTTTAGAAAGCAGTGTGAGGAAAACCCTTTACATTGATTCTCGCTAGGCGCTTAAGTTTGGGCGTTCAAACTTAGGATTATTGTCGTATGATATTTGGAGAATCTGTTTTCTTCTTTAAGATGTTTAATCCACCTTTGATATGATATTTTCGAGCCTCCCTCTCCTCAGCAAGATGACGGTGAATATGACGATGGGGGCGACTACAACAGCGCAGGAGGTTCTATGGTCGTCTCACGGGCCTCCACAAGTTCATTCCGTGGACAACAACAAAGAGAAGGAGGAAGGCAAGAGGTGAAGGTGAATCGACGGCAACAACGAGAAAGAAGACGAGATCGATGATGAAGAAGCCGAAGAGGAAGTAAGAAATGGAACAGAATGATGTGCTTGGCTAGAGAGATGACTATGACTAATAGCTGAAAGAGTGTCAATGCCCATATCCTTCCGGTCTCGAGAGCTGATCGGCGAAACCACCTCAGTTTCTCATCTCTTTCATTTCTTATCAGCTTTTGTTCATTTACTTTTCCATTGTTCAGATGTCATTCACTCCTTCCTTTTCTCTCCATATAACGACAATGGTGTGCAAGTGCCCTATATATGTCACACGAATTTGTTTGGATTTTACTCGTTAATCTGTTCCGATTCAGTGTATGCATCTCATTATGTCGAGAGGTGCCCCATAGAAAGATGCTTCATGAACCTGTCTTTGCTGATATTGTTCAAGTCTCATTGGTTTACCACTTCATGACACTGAATAATCATTAAAAACAAGACGACTGATCTTTTCTCAGACCAAATCGTTCGTCCTTGGCCTTTCAGGCGAATAGGTAATTCCCAGAATTGTTCTCCCTTAAGGCTTCTTCATTGTTGATCACATTATGGGTCGACTCCAATTTGTTGGTGAAGGCTGGCCCGATTAATCAAAGGCTTCTTGTCCATTACGAAATGTAATTTCACTACCCCCATTCTTACTTGTCTTTGAAGCATTTAAACAAAAGGAGGAACATCTCATTAGGAAAGGAAATCACGTATTCATTCTCATATACAAAACTCTCCAAGTTGATGTGATGGCCTCTCAAAGGACCAATTAAAGATGGCAAATTTTACCTATCGTGACCCTCCCAATGTGGTGTCAGGTAGTAGATTTAGAGGTCATGTCGAGTTGGCATCCCCAAATGACTTGAGTTCTTATAAAACCTTACTCCTCATGACATTGGTGTTTACAAGTTAAATTCGATTAATCCTAAAAGATTTCTACGTGAATGAGCTGCCACTAGTTTGCTAGGGTCGAATAGGAGTCGAGTTAGATAAGAGAAAACATTTCACTGCCTACACAATCAAAAAAAAATCTAAGATCGAACATGATTATATTAATTGCCTAACAAGTGCCTTTTCAGTACACTAACTTGATTGATTTGTTTACCTAATATATCCATACGATTTATAACAATTTCATTACTCTATGCCATTGAATGATGTCCATGTATAAATGTGCAATCAAGGGTAAGTAAACAATCATAATTAGTATGATAAAAGTAAAGTATAAGGAAGTAAGTTCGATAAAGTGTTAAGCAAAGAATACAAATGCCTAAGTTATTAAGCCCCTAGACAACAATCCCTTAAGGTAAATTCAAAATGAGTCTAATTCCTTGTCTAAAAGATAAATCTTTCTAAACCTATTACTAAATCAAAACTAATCACTAAAATCCCTAACTATATATGTATATACTAATTAAATGAAACTAATCTAAGTCTTGTGCTAAAACTTAAGCTACCTGATCAAGGTCTTTGTTTCGTACCATTGTCAAAATTTTATTTCTTCGAATATTCTCTAATTTTTTGTTTATTTTATTCAGTATTTCATTACTTTTAAATTTTTATATTCTGAAAAACAGACTCAGGCTAGGCCCTTGGGCCCAATCCGGCATGGACTAAACCTGGACTTCCAGGCTTGGGCCACGGATAGGAGTGGGCTTATTTAAAACAAACCCAATTGGAATAAAAAAACCCATCGAAACCCATTTTGTTGAAACTGATTGCGGTAACCCGTTTCCTCATTTTTTACTCCTTTTATTTCCTGTGGACTAAAAAGAAACACCTCCACAAAGCACATTCCAAAGTTTAACCGATGATTAATACTTTCGATCTTTACGCCGAGAACCATTTATCCACCGCCGTTAGTCATGTCAATCTATCACTGGTCCGCCATTGTCGACTACTGCCGGTCAACCTCCCGCAGTCACTAGAGCGCCATCGTCGATCATTGGCCATGGTCTCACGCGCGCACGGGGCAGAAATAAGGGATACTAATGCTTCTGGGAACTTGATGACAAGCATCGCTAGACATCCCAACTTGCATTATCCACCTCCATTCATTTCTCATCGGCGAGCATCATCAACAACCACTGGAGCACATAAAAAAACGCAGAAAAATACGAAAAAGAAGGAACTGAGATTCATGTTCCGTGACCATGATCATATTGAAAGAAAAATTTCACCTAATGTCAATAAAATTAACATCAACCTATATATGACATCAATATACGCTCTGGTTGACTGATATCAAAGCCTATTCCACGAGAATTTTCAAATGCATTTCATCAAACAGATTGTAGGCACTGCAAAGATCCAGTCTAGTTCTGGAATTGAAGTTGTTTCTCGTTCTGAAATCATCATTAGAACAACAATGAAATCGTGAATCATCAAGTAAAAACTCAGTTTTTATCAGTAATTTTCGCATGAGTGTCGGGAACATAACTCGGCACAATAACTCTCTGAAACAGAAGCAGAAAAGAAGAGAACGAAATTATTAGGTCAAGGGTCAATGGCCGACGACGAAGCTATATTCCGTGACCAACTCAAGGTTAGAAGCTTCGGTTATCACTGCCTGATGGAATCAAAGTGAACGAATGGATTCCGAGTGCGAATCCATTGCTGCGAAATTCCCCACGGCACAGCAGAGTAAAGCAGAGCATGTCTTGCATGCCTCCGGATCCGATTGATGGCATGGTTTTTCATAAATTACTTTGATGAGGTTTAACAACCGTTGGATTTGTTATTTTAATAGTAGGGATGTAAGCACAGGTTTATAGGGAATTCCTTCATTTAAAAGTTTGAGATCGAAGTTACGGTTGGATTTTTCTTTAAATTGATTTTTTGGTAGTTGATATGTAATTGAGCAACTTTTACATTCACCTAATTAATGTGACCTATCTTATAATTTGGGTCCCTTGTAGGACCACTAAATTTGACAGCTCACACGAATCAGGTGTGACTAGTAACTTCAAAATGTAACATATCAACGGACATAAGTAGATCATATGTCTTGTGTTGCCACATTTCTAGCTACCATAGCTATATGTGTTTTTTTTTCCAAAGCTATTGAAATTCATTTATATGGATAGATATGTGTCAATATATATTCCTTAACTGAAATTGTAAGAACATTTGGAAAATGGATGAACAACCCATCATTTTATTTTGGAGAATTGTAGTCATACAATGTTACGGATTAGTTTTCGCACATGAGACTAAATTTAGCCTTTTATACCCATCAAAAAGTGGGATTGCGACTTTTGAGATTTGTGAGGATTTGCTTTAAAACCATTGGCCTAGCCCACCAGATCACGCCATACGCCATTTAGGACAATTTTACTGTGAATTTTTTTTTTTTATGCTATTAAAAACTCTAAACTATGTCACTTGGAATAATTTTATTCTAAAATTTTTTCTATGCTACCAAAAACCCCGAATTATGCTACTTGGGACAATTTTATTTTGAACTTTTCGCGCCACAAAAAATTCTAAACTATGCAACTCAGGACACATTTACCCCAAACTTTTTAACTAAATGGCATTTTTCGTCTTTTTACTTTTTACTTTTGTTTCTTTCCTTTTTCCCCCTCTACCGGAGGGAAGCCAGTGAGGGCCACCTTTGTTGGCGGCACTGTTTGATGAGGGTAGCCCTCATCGGGGAGGGTCGCCCTTGATTGGGCGAGGGCTGCCCTCGGTTGCCTGGCGGGGGCGGCCCTCGCTGGATCTGGTAGGGGCGGCCCTTGCTTGGCTTAGGCGATGGCCACCCTCGTCCACTCGGGCTAGGGCCGCCTCGCCCGACGTCGGGAAGGGTTGCCCTCGCTCGACGTCGGGGAGGGCCGCCTTGACCGGATGTTGCCACTGGTGAGGGTGGCCCTCGCCAAGCCATGTCAGAGGGAAGAGGAAGAGAAAAAAAAGAGGAAAAGAAAGAAAGAAAAAAGATGAAAATGCCATTTAGTTAAAAGTTTGCAAATGTGTCCTCAAAGTGACATAGTTTAAGGTTTTTTATGGCACAAAAAAAATTTCAGGTAAAATCGTCTCGAGTAGCATAATTTGAGGTTTTTGGTGGTACAAAAAAAAATTTATGATAAAATTGTCCCAAGGGGTATAATTTGAAGGTTTTTGGTGCCATTTTCTCATATATATTCCTTAATAGAAATTGTAAGAACATTTGGAAAATGGGTGAACAATCCATCTTTTTATTTTCGAGAACTGTGATCATACAATGTTGTGGATTAGTTTTCGCACATCAGACTAAATTTAGCCTTTTAGACCCATCAAAAGGTGGGATTGCGACTTTTGAGATTTGTGAGGATTTGCTTTAAAACCATTGGCCTAGCTCACTAGATCGCGCCAAGCTACAACATGGGTTCCCAAAAAATATATTACAATACTCTTCATTCTTATTTTTTTAAAAGAAATCAATAATCTCAATTTATACAAAATACGTTAACCAAATATATCATCTTGAATTAAGTATGTTACAATACACGTCATGATCCATCCTCCCCCCCCATAATCTCGATGGATAAGGTAACTTGAATTAAATAATTTGAATGGGAGAACTCATAACCTCCCTAAATAATTAGTTTTCATGCAGTCAACAATTATTATTTGTTCGACCAAAAAAAAAGTATTATTATTTGAACAAGTCCCATATAGCTACTGGCCAAAAAAAAAAAAGGAAAAGAAAGGACTTTCTTATAGGTGGTAAGCTTCAACAAGGGGAGGTACCATTCGAGCAAAGTTTAAACAAAGTAGAAAAAAGAAATCCATTTCATAAGGGAACCAAATTTTATAAATTCTTCGATCACAGACCTTTCGCGGAAATACTGAAATCCCTACAATTTGCAGAATCATGTGTTCCACTTCTCCACGGATTTCACATATCCAAAACCCCCTTGACTAAATAGATCTGGATTCCTAGCCATGTCAAGTTCCATCTTGCTTGCTCCACTGTAAAAAACCTGAAAGAGAAAGTTAAGTCGTGTACGGTCCCTGTAAATTTCCCAAGTGATTGTCATGACTTTCGTATGTTGACTCGATTCCTACGCGAGAAGTTTCGCATGATATATATGAGTTCAAGTTGAAGAAGTGAGAGGGAACCTGTGTGCGAGTGATGGCTGGGCTGTTCGATAAGCAAGCGGAGATATACGCGGATGTGAGGCCGACTTATCCGAGGGAGTGGTACCAGAAGCTGGCCGCTCTCACCCCCCGCCACGCCTTGGCTTGGGATGTCGGCACGGGCAATGGTCAAGCTGCTCTTGGGGTTTTCTCTCTCTCCCTCTCTTCTCGCACGAATTCGAACGCGCTTACTCTCTTATGCAAGACTGTTTTCTTCTTAGTTTGAACTAAATCCTTCTGATTTATTGTTAAGCTAGATGAAATTTTTTCAGTTTCATTTTCGTTTTCATGAACCGCTAGCTACATAGCCAACAGTAAACAGTCTATTACTGTATGCAGACAATTATACTGTTCTGCTCGAAGAAAACATATTTTTTCGTGCTGGTAAAATGGAACTTGACATGCCTGGGAATCCAGACTAGAGCTGTTCCTTAGCCATTTGTTTCCTTTGCTTCATTTCCCTTGCCATATGTACGTTGCGGAACATTATCAGCAAGTGATTGCCACGGACGTGAGCGAGTTGCAGCTAAATGATGTCATCCTGCATCCCCGTGTTCGGTACATTCACACTCTGCCATCCATTTCTGATGATGAACTGTTAGCCATGATTGGTGGTGAGAACTCAGTTGACCTTATCTCTGTGGCTCAAGCCATACATTGGTTCGACCTCCCCAAATTTTACTCCCTCGTGAGCTGTGTCCTTAGAAGGCCGGGAGGCGTGATTGCAGTTTGGGGCTATCAAGCCATCCAAGTTAGCCCTACCTTCGATCCAATACTAGAAAAGTTCCTCGATGTGACGCTTCCGTACTGGAATCCTAACATCAGGTACGTGTTTGACCAATACAAGACATTGCCATTCCCTTTCGAGAGTGTCGGTTTAGGATCCGAGGAGAACCCGGTGGCACTTGACATACCAAAGGACGTTTCTTTCGAGGGAATCCTAGGGATCTTGAGGTCATGGTCCGCGGTGACTACGGCGAAAGACCGGGGAGTGGAGTTGTTGAGCGAGGGGGTTGTTAGGGAGTTTGAGAGGGCTTGGGGTGGTACGAAGCTCGTGAGGAATGTGGTCTATAAAGCCTTTATGCTTGCGGGGAAAGTGAAGAAGTGACCTTCCTCGTATGATTGGGAAGGGCATGTTTGCAAATTGTTTCGAATAACAAGGCCACTTCACATTATTTATTAACCTTGCTACTCCCTTTATCATTTTCTATGTTGCTCACTCATTTCTTTGAAGCTTTTGATTAAGGTTAATGCTCTACTAGTGAACTATGTAAGGTTCAATTCGCTTTAGGTGTTGGAATATAAGAGGTACATTGATTTTGGGCATGTTGCCATCTCTAATTAATTATGGTTCTTCAAGTTACCACCGGCGGAGCTAGGGCTGCTTGCTTCACTCGATTGAAAATGGAGGATCAATGGTGTAGTGTTGAAGGAAGGCAATGGTGCGAATGACTTGGATCGAAGCTAATCCTGCGAGGCAATTAATTGCATGTCCAAAACCGGGGCAGGACTTCTGAATTGTTAAATTTTTGGGCTTCCGCATTTGAAATTGGGTGTTTATGTTTGGGTGTGTACTCGAGAGATTATCCATTACATCAAGTTTAATTATTCGGTGTTTTAAGATCCATGAAGAGCTTATATATTGTTGACTGCAAATATTTCGAGAGGTTGGTTTGTTTGTCGGAGAGCTACAAGCTCCCCAGTTGACTTATGGTGGGACGAGAGTTTCCCTTGTCTCAAGCTCCATAAAGATGCTTTAAGTACCCGCTGTCGGGGTGCCTACAGCAACTGGAGATTCAATTTGTTTCTACGCAGAAATCATGGGAAAAATCTTATGTTTGTTGACGCCAAATAATCACTAACTCTTCAAATCGGCGAGTAGCAAGCTCAGTCCATGAGAACAAAGCTTGATGAAAGCATACGTCACTAACGAATAAAGCAATCAACAGCTCGAAGGGGATCGATGAGGGCCTTCACCAGCCGATGAGATTCATCGATAGCCAACCATTGCATATTTTGCCGAGTGCTAAGTGTCTTCCAAGCTTCTTTTTCCGTTTGTTTTCTTTTCAAATGTGCTTCTCTTCCCTTCTCTTTGCTTTATGATGGTAGATCCTTCACCAATCTCAATTTCTTTCATCAATACCAGATCATTCGTCAAGTACAGCTCTGTTCATATGACCTGCATTTCCTTGTAAAGGTGATCGCCCACTGATGCAAACGCGGCCCAGCTAAAATAGGCGATGCAGCATTTTCGGGGCCGCTATGTCCACAACCCAATGCCTATCTTCCAACGACAAAGTCTTGCCCTTAACCGGGGGCGAAAATTCAATGGATTGAATTACGGTGGCTCAAGCCAGGCACTGGTTCGACCTCCCAAATTTCTGCTCCCTTGTGACCCGTCTGCTCTGGAAGCTGGGAGGTGTGACTGCAGTGGGGTGCCGCAATGATCTTGAAGTGAGGCCTACATTTGATCCAGCATGAAACGCTTCCACAACACTACACTGCCCTTCTGGGACCCCCAACATAAAGTACTCAATTGATGGCTACAAGAAACTTCCTTTCCCATTTTAGAGTGTGGGGTTGGGATGCGAAGGTGAGCCATTGCAAATGGATATACCGAAAGAGCTCTCTTTCAGAGGGATTTTGAGGATGTTAAGGTCATGGTCTGCAGTTACTACAGCTCAGGAACAAGGTCTTGATTTGTTATCTAAGGTATGGTGCGAGAGCTTTAGGGTGATCTTGATTTGGTCAGGTGCATTGTTGTGCAAGGCTTTCATGCTCGCCGGCACAGTGTAAGCTGTAAATTGCCGTGTCCTCTTTGATTCCATTGGAATACAATTGAACACGAAGGGCAGTTCAAATTATCTTTTTAGTTGCCATTTTGCACAAGCTGAGAACTTATGAAACCTTAGCTCATACCTCGTGGCGACCTAATCGCATATACTGTGTCATATCTCTGTAAGGCATGTCAAACTTGGCTTCCTTTTCCCTTGAAAACTTGTGGCGAGAGTGTTGGATGAGCATTGGATGCCCATATCCTTCCAGTCTCGAGAAAAGGCGTGAAACCACCTTAGTTTTTTCCGTCTCTTTTGGTTCTTGTCTGGTTCTGTTCTTTTTCCGTCTAAATTTTTCAAATCTTAATTTGCCCCTTTTCTTCCTACCATTACCCAGACAATGGTATGTGAGTGCCTTGTTTATTTCACAAGTTTGTTTGGACTTTACTTAAATGTATAGGCATGCCACTCCACGACACTTAAAATTATAAATAGCATGACTCATATTTTCCCAGACGAAATCCTTCTTCCTCGGCCTTTCAAGCAAAACAGGTCGCAAAATTCTTCCCCTTGAAGGCTTTTTATGCGCTGATCACGTTATGGGCCTACTCAGATTTTCCTTGGAAGGCTGGCCCAATTACTTAGGGCTTCTTGTCCAGCGCGAATTGTAATTTCACCTCAACGCTTGCTCGTCTTTGAGATGTATATACAAAAACAGGAACATCTCATTAGGAAATGAATTAACGCAATCAATCTCATATACTAATCCCTCGACGTTGATGTAATTTCACGCTAAAGCATTGCTACCTTCGATCTTTGGTGTTGCTAACACTACATTCACTTCCAAATACCAATGATATTTGAGCAAAGTCACGAGAGTTAACGTCTCGTATTAGAGCCAAGTTTCCTTATTTAACACTATAAGACTATTCCAACAAATATAAACAGACCATATATAATCTTTCTAAAAGTGCGATTTTTCAGATGACGTGATCAGTGACTTTTTGTTACATAAATGACATCAAATCAATAAATTGATGTCAATAACCTCAAGATGGCTTGCTTAAAATATATTCAAATGTAAGAGTATAGATAGATAATGCATATCAACATTCGCTTTGTTCGGGAATAAAATAATCAAAAGAACTATTTTTCCCCAAAGGAAATAATTATTAGGGATGAGTAAAAAGCGGTTCAACCTATTAAACCAAATCTAACCAATTTTTTTTTTTGGCGGTTCAGTTTAGTATAAGAACACTGTTTGAAAAAAAACCCATTGTTTTATGAGGTTTGATTTGGTTTTAACTCTTTTTAGGACTAAACCAAATTGCGAAACCGTACTGTATCAATTATTAATTTTGTTAATTAGTTTTACCATCCATATATTAAGAAGCTTGTTGAATTAGGTTTGATTTTCATTCTGTGTGAATATATGAACCATTGTGAGCATAGAATAAAGAAAGTAAAAGAATAAAGAAAAATTATACCTAATCAAACGGGAAAAGCAAGTTTGGCTTTGTGGGTTCTTAACTAGGAAATGATTTAGTTTAGTATCACTTTCCTTTGAACCATACTTATGAAGTTGGTTTGATTTAACATCCAAATCGCATCAATTGCGTCACTCACCTCTTAATAATTCCCAATAAAGAAGTAAGTGTTGTAAAAGAACGTCGAGACAACTACATGTACACAAGCACTCCTGTTCATAACATTTATAAGTCCATTAAGTTAAAAAGTCATATTATGTTATTTGTAATGAAATTCATTCACTTATTTACACAAGAGGAGTCACATGGGCCTCATTTCTTGAAGAAATTCTTCCCGGCGGTCTGTCGGAGGACCCAAAAACCAAGAATCAATAGCAATTACTGCAAGTACGACAACTAGGGTCTCCAATTGTTCACGAGGTCGTTCTGCCTCGCCGGCTTGACCACGACGCTTTGCATTTCTCACATGACCAGGTGGCTTCGGGGGAGGCTCACCATGCTCATCGCCCAGGTCTTCTTCATCCTCGGGTGTTTAACGCCGCATCTCACGAGCAGGTCATGCTCATTGCCGAACAAATTGAGTGCAGCTTTGGCTTCAGAATTAGTTTCAAATGTATACATGTGCGCCCACAAGAAATTGCGATAATGATATCTACCATGTGGTTGTGATTGCACTTTGAAATGTGGACCAAAATGGTCGTCGTTATGCTGCGCTTTTAACTGCCGCATTGGAATCTTTATTAATGATGATCCAACAAGATGTGCAATGTATTGTGAGTGCTTTAGTTGTTGTATTGGAATCTTTACTAATAATGATGTGGAAACATATGAAAAATATCACGAGTGGATTGTGGAAATTTTGGCCAAGCAAAGGACAATTTATTCATAAATACAAGCTATTTTTTTATTAAGAAAGAATGGGAGGTGATATTTCACCATGAGATAAGAAAATGGTTTTTATGTAAAGTTATTCTCTTTTCTTAAACTGGACATGATTTTTGGCCTGATAACAAGAAATGCATCAATTATTTCATTTTTTATCTTTATTTTGTTTGAAAACAAAGTCATTAGTTCCTATATATATTCTCACGAGCAGGTCATGCTCATTGCCGAACAAATTGAGTGCAGCGTTGACTTCAAAATTAGTTTCAAATGTATACATGTGCCCCCACAAGAAATTGCGATAATGATATCTACCATGTGGTTGTGATTGCACTTTGAAATGTGGACCAAAATGGTCGTCGTTATGCTGCGCTTTTAACTGCCGCATTGGAATCTTTATTAATGATGATCCAACAAGATGTGCAATGTATTGTGAGTGCTTTAGTTGTTGTATTGGAATCTTTACTAATAATGATGTGGAAACTTATGAAAAATATCACGAGTGGATTGTGGAAATTTTGGTCAAGCAAAGGACAATTTATTCATAAATACAAGCTATTTTTTTATTAAGAAAGAATGGGAGGTGATATTTCACCATGAGATAAGACAAGGCTTTATGTAAAGTCATTCTCTTTTCTTAAACTGGACATGATTTTTGGCCTGATAACAAGAAATGCATCAAGTATTTCATTTTTTATCTTAATTTTGTTTGAAAACAAAGTCATTAGTTCCTATATATATATTCTCATGAGCAGGTCATGCTCATTGCCGAACAAATCGAGTGCAGCGTTGATTTCAGAATTAGTTTCAAATGTATACATGTGCCCCCACAAGAAATTGCGATAATGATATCTACCATGTGGTTGTGATTGCACTTTGAAATGTGGACCAAAATGATTGCCGTTATATGGCGCTTTTAACTGTTGCATTGGAATCTTTATTAATGATGATACGACAAGATGTGCAATGTATTGTGAGTGCTTTAGTTGTTGTATTGGAATCTTGACTAATAATGACGTGGAAACATATGAAAAATATCATGAGTGGGTTGTGGAAATTTTGGTCAAGCAAAGGACAATTTATTCATAAATACAAGCTATTTTTTTATTAAGAAAGAATGGGAGGTGATATTTCACCATGAGATAAGAAAAGGGTTTTCATGTAAAGTTATTCTCTTTTCTTAAACTGGACATGATTTTTGGCCTGATAGCAAGAAATGCATCAATTATTTCATTTTTTATCTTAATTTGCTTTACAGTTTTCCAAAATATTCATGGCCAAATAATCTATCTAAGAAAAACTACTAATCTACTAAACAACGCTTTTGTCACTGTATTGGGAGACACTGACTCATTGTGTGAAGAGTTTCCTGTCATCGAGAATTCTGTTACAGCCGCGGGTTATCTTCCATCTATTCCTTCTGCCAAACCTACTTTCTTACTTTTATATCATAGGCCTTCGTCGGGCTTTCATTCGTCCTTCAGACATAAGTAATCCCCTGCTTCTTTAAGTCTCACATCCCGCGAGGAAGACAGCTTCTGTCCCAAATGAAGTTGTTCTTATTGGTATCATAGATGTGTTATAAGAACTGGGCAATGCCCCCAGATTGATTGATATCGAAGCATTAACATTCATCGATGGAAAATGAAAGATGTCGATTCTTTGGAGTGGTGGAAGAGCCTGGCCCATATCTCCGAAATGCTTTCCCCCAAAAATGATCGAGGAGGAGGAAATTCTTCATCTCCCCGCTCGTCTGATCCTCTCTGTCGGCCAATACCTCAAGACTGCCGCTATGCATTTGATGGTCTTTTGGGGTGGCGATCTCTCATTGGCCAATAGTGCACGTGGGGGAGTTGCAGAGAGGCTGACTCTGGAAAGCACCGGAGTGCCACACGTTGGGAGATATCGGAGGAGCTTGTATGTTACTATTCCAGCTTCTTGTTGATCGTCTGTCCAAATTTCTTTCTCATTATACAATTAAGCAAACACAACTTAAATGGACATGAGATAACAATGGGATTCCATTTTCCAATTTCGTTGTGGTCTTTTCTGGGTCATCTTCCTCGAAGTCCTAATCACCTTTTTAATTTTTTTTTCCTCATATAGAAGTCGTGACCCTAAATAATTGTTCTTTAAACTTAATCAGCCAATACTTCCATCAAAATAAAAGATAGATTCTGTTAATTTGCAGCTTTTCCACGCGATGGCGACATTTCATTTTTTTGCGTGGGACATCGACTGTCTTGGAATCATCCATTGAAGCCGACAAGTCCAGTGGGTACATGTTTTGATAATTTTACCTTCAGAAAAGCCCTTTTGGCTTTTGGTTTGATTGAACGTGGCTCTGAGAAACTTTGTGTCCAATCCAAAGTTCAGACCTTTTTCTTTTAGTTTATACTATTCCATTTTCCCTCGGCTCAAATCTCAGAATTCAATTCAACTGCCTACGAAGAATCTCTTCTCGCACGCCTGACAAATGATTATTTGATGTTGCAGGCCATGGGAGTAAAAATTAAGTGATTTAATCTAGCAAAATCAATGTGGGAAGTTCCAATTAGACCACCTACTGTGATTCTGATGATTTGGGGGTTAAAAATAATTATCAAAGACCATGCTTAGCATGGCTACTAATTAATCCATTGCCCCAAAAAGAAATTTTCTCCATTTCGGAATAAAAAAATTCCTACTATATTTTATTATTGCAAATTTACATACTCTTTTGAAAAAATCACCACATTTAGTTAAAGTAGGTCGCAGGGATTTTCATCGAATAGAGGATCATATCTTCATAAGGACAAGCAGTCTTTTTAATTATAGAAGAACATAAGGTGATATTTGAACAATAGGTAAGAAATGTTTTTTTTTTCCCTTTTTATCCTTTTTTGATAGGAGTTCAGGAGAAGGAGAAGGAGAAGGAGAAGGAGAGAGGGAGAAGGAGCTCTAACACGTTAAATCAAGTAAACTTATTCTCCTTTTGATAAGCCAGAGTTAAATTTGACATAATTTTTGGACCCTGATAACATTTACACGAAACAGATCAATTATTTTATCTCTTTTCTTAACTTCTTTTGAAAACAAAGTTGTTGGTTTCTAACATATACAATTTTTTTTTCTGTTTTCTATAGTATTCAGAATTAAGAAAGGTTTCTTTACCAGCTTCTTTTAAGTGTCTGACCAGATTTCTTATTATACAATTAAGCAAACCCACTTAAATGTACATGAGATGACTATGGAATTTCCAATTTCGAATTTCGTTATGATGTTTTCCTAGTCCTGCTTCCTCGAAGTCCCAATCATCTTTTCATTTTTTTTACTCTAGATATAGCTATCGTAACTCTAATTAATTGTTCTTTAATTATATGCTGCCAACTTTAATAACGATTGAGATACATTCTGTTAATTGGCAGTGTTCCCATGTGATTGCGACATTTATTTTTGATTTTTCCTGCTTTATGGTCCGAGAGAACATCTCATTGGACATCGATCGTCTTGGACTTATCCAGATAAAGCCAACACGTCCCTTTAATACCCGCGAAACTTTGTGTCTATTCCCTCTTTCAAGTCCAATCTAAAGTTTGGGACCTTTTTATTTCATCTTATCCGATTTTCACTGACTCAATGTTAATTGTTGACGACTATGGAAAATATTAGTTATTTGATCTAGCAAAAATAAATGTGGCAAGTGCCTAATTAGACCACCAAATATGATTCCAATATTTTTGGGGTTAAACATAATCATCAAAGACCATATGTAGCATGGCTACTAATTATTAGGATTCGCCACACAATTTTAAAGAAAATAGAGAGTAAAAGCGAGAAAGAAAATTTGAGATGCAATGTTTTATTATGATTCACCTTTAAACTATGTTACATTCAACTGGGGATTTTACTATAATTAGTACCTCACACCTTTTTATTGCATTCCTCAATTATAAAAGAAAGAGTATGTATGTATGTATGTATGTATGTATGTATGTATGTATGTATGTATATCCATTAACTATTCATGGATCCAGGTCTAAACTACTAATAAAGTACAGGTCCAAAATATAAATTCACGGCTTTCATATTTTGGAAACCAAATCAAACCACAGAACCATATGGTATAAATGAAGCCGCCTATTGGAATAGTTTTGATCTTGCAAATTTACGCATTGATGTGAGTGTAGAATTTGATTTTTTCATTTAATTACAAAAGACGGAGAGAAAATAGTGAAAGAAGAAAACAATGATTAAACCGAATCAAACCACAAAAGAAAAAAAAAAAGGTTTAGCTTTGTGGGTTCTTGACAATAATTTGGTTTAGCTTAGTAATACTTCTCTTTAAACCGAATTTATGCTGTCTGGATTGGACACTTCTATTCATAACAATTATAAGTACATTATGTGAAAAAGTTATAAATGCCGATGTTACTTTTAACGAAATTCATTCACTTATTTACACTAGTGGGAGTCACATTGATCCCTGATTCCTTGAAGAAATCCTTCCAGATTGTCTATCCGAGAACCCAAGAACCAAGAATCAACAGCAATTACTGCAAATACGATTAAGTAGGGTCTCCAATTGTCCACGTCATTGTTGTGCCTCCCCAGGCTAACCACGATGTTATTCGCGTCCTATATGACCAGGCGGCTCAAGAGGAGGCTCACCATGCTTATTCTCGTGATCTTACTCAGATCTTCCTCAGGTGTTCAACGCTGCAGCCCAAGATCTGGCCATGTTCATCTTCGAAAGAATTTTGTTTGGGTACAATGTCGATTTCGCTTATTTGTCCGAACTCATACATGTGCGCACATTAAAAATTCATAATTATGATATCTAGCCTGTGCATTGTGAATGTGTTCTGAAATGTGGTCCAGAAAGGGTGGCGTGATGTCGCGCTCTAGTTGTGGGATTGGAATCTTGATTAAAGATGACGTGGAAAGATGTGAATTATATCGTGAGTGGCTTGTATGGATTGTCGTCAAGCAAAGGACGAATAATTCATAAGGACGAGCTGTCTTTTTATCTAAGGAAGAGCATGTGACATTTTAACATCAGGTAAGAAATATTTTTCCCCTTATTTTGATAGGAGTTCCTATAGAAGAAAAAAAGAAGAAAAAACAGATCTTAGGAAAATTCATGCTTGTATGCTAAAGGATAAAATTGTAAGCTTTAGTATCGGATGGGTCAAAATGGACAATATCTCATGTAAGTGAATCTATGAACAACACAATAAAATGTTAGAGTAGGGCTTATAATGACCTGATTTGATGAGGGCGAGGATTGATCCCTAGGGTAAAGAGCCCGAATAAGGAGCGACTCTTAACAAGTTTCTAAGATAGTGAATGGGGCATGGATGAACCAAATTGCAATCTAATGACTAGGAGGGAGGGGTGGGCAAGTGTGCTTAGATATATATATGAAAAATAAAAGTTCCTCATTGAGGCACCTTTTAACGTAACAACAAGCTTTGAAACTCCAAAATTAAGCTTGCTCAAGCTAGAGTATTATTAGGATATGACCTCCTTGGAAAGTGCCTATTTATATGCCAAAGGACAAAATCACGAGATTCGGTATGGAACAAGTTAAAATGGACAATTCTTCAAGTGAGCTAATCTAGGTATGTCACAATATGGTATTAGAGCAAGACCCCCTCCAATGAATATGTAGTTCGGGGAAGAATCATTCGGAAATTGGTGGGCTCTGTAACGACTCGATCCAACAAGGGCTAAGAGTGATTGCTAAGGCCAAAGGACCTGAATAGGAAACGGCTCATAGTAGGCTTCTAGAATGGCCATGGAGGCACAACTGAATTACATATCGAATAGGGGGAAAGTGCACCTAGTGTGTATGTGGGTGTGTGTGTGCGCGCGCGCGAAAATTAAAATTTACTCACGAGGGTATCTTTTGATGTAGTGGCAAGCTTTATTTTATAACTCCAAAATTAAGCATGCTCAGGCTAGAGTATTATCAAGATGGGTGACCTTTTGGGAAATTGTTTACATGTATGCCAAAGGTAAAATTGTAACACTAAGTATGGGACGAGCTAAAGTGGGCTAAAGCAGACAATCTCTAAAGTGAGTTACTCTAGGGATACCACAATTATGACTCGTGTTTTTACCACCTTTTTCACACTGAAACATTTGAGAAGTGGTATTTGAGCAACGTCTGACACTCAACGTTTGATATTAGAGCCGAGCTTCTATTTCAATCACTATGGCTGCATTTGGTAGTTAAAATAAAACTCAAATCAAGATAGAGTAAAGTCGGATATAAGAGGATATTGATTGGATAAAATTATTCCATGAAGAAAGTAAGATAAAGAAGGATTATATTTTTAATATCCATAATAAGAAAGTTATTTTTCTCAAATTACGAACTTATTAAATTAACAAAATTGAAATTATATTGCAATATAAATAATATATGAATTCTAATATAAGAAATTCAAAATAAAAAAAATAACAATTTAGTTTTTTATTTAATCTTATTTTTATTGTATATTTGACTTTAATTATATTTTATAGTATAAATTTAATATATAAATATAAGGATTAATACCACAAAAAAAAACCTCAAACTTGTATATCTATGACAAGTTTATCCCCAATTAATTTTTCTAACAATGAAAAATCCCAACTTATACGCCCATCACAAATTTACCCCAATTAACCACAAAAAATTCCAAATTTTTACACTTTGGACAAATTTACTCTAAAACTAATTTTTTGACGGTTGATAATCCCAAACTAGTATATTTCTGTTAAATTAGATTAATACAACAAAAAATCATAAAACTTGTATAATTGTGATAAACGAAGAATGGAATCCCAAATTAGTATATCAAACAAGTGTCACGTGTTATCCAACTCAGCAATTTGATAGTAAAATGTAACAAAAACTAACAAAGAGTAAAATTGTGATAAGTTTATCAGTTTGAGGTAAATTTATGAAATGTCTACCAGTTTGTGGTTTTTAATAATCAAAAAATTAATTTAGGGTAAATTTGTCATAGGTGTACTGGTTTGGGGTTTTTTGCGATATCAACCCTTTATAAATATCTAAATTTATATATGTTACATATTTTAGGTACTTTTGTGTTTTAGATATTTAAGTATAGTTTACTATTTAATAATATTTTATTATAGAATGATGGAGGGTAATAAATAAATAAAAAATAAAATGATTAAAAAAAGAAAATAAAAATAAAATAAAGCAAATAAAAATAAATTAGGCAATAGCTTTGCGAAAGTTTTTTACCATCTTTGTTTGTGAATTTTTAGGTTTATTTATACTAATATGCCGTTTGTACAAAAAAAAAATACATTATATGTGAATATATCCGATTTTATTATTGTAATTCACCAAACAATGACTAATGTATAGCAAAATTTATATATTTTATATTCTCTCCTATCTAGTCATCTCCCGATTAGGAATTTAGATGACTAAACATAATCTTTAAGACTAACTCGAATTGATATAAACATACTATTTATAGACATTATGCTTTAAGAATCATTCTGCCTTTTGGAAAGTCTTTTGTCTTTTTGGTTTGAATGAACATGGTTCGGGGAAACTTTGCAAGTCTTCCATCTTTCGAGTCCAATCCAAAGTTTCAAACCTTTTTCTTGATTTAATCTTATCCCTTTTTCACTTGGCAAAACCTCAAAATTCTATTCAACCACCTACGAAGATTGTCTTCTCTTACAATTGTTTGATCGAGCATGCCATGTGAGTCGACAATAAATGCTAATTATTCGGTTTAGCAAAAGTTAATGTGGCAAGTGTTGGGAGATTTCAAAATTATCATGATAACGATAGATATTCGTGATGATATCTAAAGGAAAGTGATGATAGCCATGATTGCTATTGAACTTAGCATAAGCCAGCTGTAAAGATGAAGTTGAAAAGATATGGACAAATAAAATATGACATTATGTTCGTACGGATTTGGAGAATCCATGGTCCATCTTCAAACGCTATAGTGTCTCCGGTAGTTGATTTGATCAGTCATTTATTGGAAATCAAATCGCAAGTCATTATCATAAAACTTGTCCGTAAACAGCATCAAGTGACCGTAATAATATGCACATGACGATTATGGATAATAGATGTGTGAATATCAAGTCATTGATGATGCTGGTGTAATGTTCATCTGAGGATGATCGCTTGAAACAAAATTATAGATGTTGGCTACTGTAGCGGCAAATCAGAAGAATAAAAAATTGTCATAGAAATAAAACAGCTTTTGTCTAAATAGTTAAAATGACAGGCAATGTGACAACAGCAGTAAAATCCATTTCGGGAAACCTTACTGATGCTCATGCAAAAAAAGAAGTATGAGCAAATGATTCCAAGACAGCAGTCCCAGCGAATCCTAACAGCTCTTTGCTCCTCAAGACGATCTTCAATGGGATTGAAGATATCTATATAAGAGGGAGTCATTCAAGCCAAAAAAGGCTGGGTGGAAATAAAACAAGCTAAGACAAGCTGAAGGTTGGTTGGAAATAAAAAGATAAGGTATGTGGAGACCTACATCATCTTTTTCAATTGTTAGCTCTATTTGTACTGTTGGAGAATGCGCCTAAACTGTTGTACTTCATATGCTCTATAATACTTATATTTTAAATAAAAAGAAAAGGAAACTTATTTTACTAGCTGTGGCTAACAAGTGCCCTCGCTTAACAATATGCTTCAAATAATAAACCTTGGGATCACCATGGCATGTCCTGTCCAAAAGCAATATGTATATTTTTTTAATAAACCAGAAGAATAAATCGTTGGTTTATTATTAAATTAATTAGAAATCTTGAAATTATAAATAAATGTTGATATTTTTCAAAACCAAACAAGATAAAAAGTTGCTTAGTGACTAATTAATTGGTATTTATTGAATGTTTTTTTTTGGTATATCAGTCAAACTAAGTTTGGCGAAATCGAATAATAGCTAGTAACTTTAAAGGAGTTGGTAAGTCACAGGAATAGGAATTGGTAGATTATTAAAATAATTGCCAATCTTCTACGTATAAATAAACGTTGATACTTTTCAGAAAAGTGCATAAACGTGTGGCACCAATATCCTCGGTTCGTGCGAAATTACTTATACCCAGTACAACGCGCTAGATGAAAAAGTATCTCAATCGTGCCTATTTAAGAGAGAGAGAGGTGACCTGCTAAGTGCGAAGTGAGCTCCTATGGCAAACTCAGAGACAAGAATGAGCACCGACAATCCATTAGGAGGTGAGTATCAAGTGTTTCTGAGTTTTAGAGGGCCCGACACTCGTCGGGGAATCACAATAGCCTCTACCATGCTTTGGTAGATGCCGGGATACGCGTTTTTATGGATGATGAAGAGCTTCGGCCAGGAGAAAGAATTAGTGGCAACCTTCTGCTAGCAATTGACGACTCTAAGCTTTACATACCCATCTTCTCCCCAAACTATGCTTGGAGTCATTGGTGCCTTCGTGAGCTTGCAAAAATGGTGGAGAACATCTCTAAATCTAAAGAAGAGGGGAATGAGAAGGTGATACTGCCCATCTTTTACAACGTGAGACCTGCTGATGTAAAATTGAAAACCCGTTGTACTGTGATGCCATATTGAATTTGGAGCAAAAGATGGAGAATCAGGAGAAGAAGTTTAGCTGCGAGGATGTAGAGATGTGGCGCCAGGCTCTCAGTGAAGTTGATGACACCAAGGGGTGGGTGCTGAAGAAATATTCAGGGTAACTATCTAACCTTGAATGTCAAAATTATCTTTTACACTCGAGCTATAGATCTTATAAAGATTCATTAATTATATTCCAACTCTAATATTTCTAAATCTAAAAGGAAATTCTCAAATTCTTCTTTTATTTTTTTTAATCACGAGATATCCAAATTTATTAGGACCTAATAGGATTATCGCAATTTTGCTTTTGACCTAATTTCCATTGTATAAGAAATTAGCTTTGCTTCATCTTTTTTTACACCAACTGGATCCGTGAATGTATTAAAATTTTTATATTTATTTTCTTATCACTTGTGGTACTTACAAAGCGTCATATTGAAAAAAATTGAAAAATTAAAAAAATGATTAAAAGATTCTAATAATAGAAATGAGGAGGGATAAGGATAAAAAGATAAAGATGCAATTTTGTTAAAAGCAAAATAAAAATAAAAATGGCAAGCCATCGGAATTTCTCTCTCGGAATGTTATGATGGTAAGGCTCCATTCGTTCAAGAAGATGATCGTTGAGAAAAAAATTAGATTGTTCGTACAAAGCCTAAGCCTCAGATTCTGAAATAAGATTTGTTCCGAGCTCATCTCATTAAGCTGCTCCGCTTACACCAATTTCATCAGTCAGACCGCGGCTATCAACGCTTGTTGAGCAACAATAGTGCAGCTGGTCACTGAAGCTGTCCATGGTCGCCGGCAGCCGTTGCCTCAAGCACCTGCTGCTACACTCACCACCACCTACTGCCCTGCCGGCTACCCTTGCACTTGAAGACAACCACCATGAAATCATACACCACCCCCACCACAACCAAATCCGGCCTCCACAACCAACTTCGCACTTCACCACCACCAAACTCATCCCTTACCACCGCCTAGCACCTTTAAGAATTCGACCAACTTTGCCAAACTCGTCCCCCACCGTCACCAGATCAGGTCGCCACCACCACCATTATGGTTCACCACCATTTAAATCGTGCAGCACATCACCACGCACGGAAAGAGTCGGGTTTGAGTTTGGGTCACAATCCCCGCGTGGAACCTCATATCTGAGGTCACACGACCTCCAATTTGAAGATGTTCGGCCTTAGACACCATTGAGAACTCCAATGGAGGCCGCTTGCCTTGGCCTAAGCCCGGAGATGGGGAGAGAGAGAGATCTGGTGCTTGCAACCATGGCAGCTGGAGAATGTTCGAGCTCGCAGCCATGGCCGCCCGAGCTTCATCGAGTTTGGCCATGGCTGCTAGAGTTTAGTCGAGCTTGGGGCTAGGGTCGCTTGAGCTTCATCGAGTTTGGTCATTCAGCCATGGTGGTTGAGGCTTCTTCGAGCTAGCAGCCGTGGCCAGTAGAGCCTACATGTACTTTTTCAAACTTCCATCTCAAAAACTCGATTTAAAAAACCATGGAAAGTTTCAACAAATGATCAGGTTGGAGAAAAAAGTTACTGGGGATGGGAGCAAGCGAGATTTCTTTCGACTGTTCTTCGTGCCTTTTCTTTTATTGATTTTTTTAGTTTTTAGTTTTTCAGCCTATTTTCTGATGCCGGGACAAGTTAATGGAACAATTTGATTATATTAATTTGATAAATTTTAATACTTGATTGTATTTTTTAAAATTTTAGTACTCAATTGCATTTTTGAAACAAGTTTTAGAATTTATGGTATATTTATCCCTTTAAAAATCAAACATTTCTCTTTCTCTATTTCTATAACTTAAACTGGAAATGGATGTTGAGATTTGTAAATTAATCATGTTCCCAAAGTTTTTAGGGTAACGTAATCAGTCTTGGTCCAGTCCCTTTTGTTTCGTGCCCTTTTTCATTGGATAATTGCTGGTACCTCTCGCGCCGCCACCCCCCTGCCATGAGTCAAAAATGACGTAGAAATAGTACATATGTATAGAATAAACATGTGATAACCCGAATGACTTCTAGGTAGAGTGACCATGAGAAGTAAACTGCTGGGTAAACCTCCAATGAGAGCGTGCCACGTGCCTGCGTGCGTGTGTATGAGTGAAATAATGACGTAGAGTTAAAGCTCAGTGTCTTTGAACACGATGACCATTCAAATAAACTTAGTATTATTATTTCGGTAAAACACAACTGTACTTTTCTTGCACTATTTTTATATTGGTCTCTTACGTTGTGTTATTTCTCACATGCAATGATGAGGTGTCAACTTTTGATTCCTGGCTCCATCACTTAACTGATCCAGTATCTTTCTTTTGATTAGTTTATGAAATTGATCTACGAAAGAGATACAACAAATAATTGTTTGATAGTTGAATAACAACCACTTATTTACATACTCCTTTTCTGTTCTTAGATTTTCCTTCCAGAAAAGTTTTAATCTTGTGTTCCCACCCGTTTACTAAGTAGATGGTTGGTTAACATGCAATCTCAATTTTCTCAATTGAAACTGTTCAACTTTGTGGCAGCGATGGGGATCTTATCGAGGCTGTTGTTAATGAGGTTGTGGTTAGGCTCAAGACAAGACAAAGACAAGTGACTAGAGATTTAGTTGGAATGGAGGATCGAATAACAGCCATAAACAGCTTATTAGACATGCAATCCGGGGGTGTGCGGGTTATTGGAATCTATGGAATGGGTGGCATTGGTAAATCAACACTTGCCAAGATTATCTATAACCAACTATGTCCTCGCTTTGGGAAAAACTGTAGCTTTCTCAATGGTGTAAGAGAAATGGCAAAAACCAAGGGCTTAGTCAAGCTACAAGAACAATTGTTGTCCGATATCTCTTATTCTAGAGTGGCTCACAACATTGATAACATTGATCATGGAATCAATATGATTAGAGAAATAATTTGCAACAAGAAGGTACTCGTTGTATTGGATGATGTTAATGAGGGAAACCAAATCGAATACCTCATCGGAATTAATTCTTTGTACCCTGGTACTAGGATACTTATTACCACTAGGGACAAAAGTGTTTTGAAAATTAGAGGATTGAAGTATGAAATTGTGCCTTATGAAATGGAGGTGTTGAGCGACAAAGACGCACTTCAACTTTTTAGCAAGCATGCTTTTGATTCCGACTTTCCCCCAGCTGATTATGACACTTTTTCAAAAGACATTGTCTCTACTACGGGTGGACTACCTTCAGCCCTTCAAGCAATAGGTTCATTGCTTTTTCTTCAGAATGAGAAGAAAATATGGCAAGAGATGCTAGAGAAGCTAAGGAAGACACCAAATAGCGATGTCTTGGGAAAGCTAAGGATTACCTATGATGCCTTGGAAACGGATCAACAACAGATATTTCTCGATATTGCATGCTTTTTCATTAGAAAAGACAAGACTAATCCAGTCTTTGCATGGAAAGATTGTGGGTTTAGTCCCGAATATGCTATTGATGTCCTTATTAATAGGTGCACAATGAAGGTTTTAGAAGATAATAAGTTTTGGATGCATGATCAGTTTAGAGATCTTGGAAGGGCAATTGCTAATCAAGAGCATTCCAGGTTATGGGCTACAGATGACATCATTCGTGAATTAAGATCAACGGAGGTAAAGTATGACCAAATTTAATTTGACTAGAAAATTACTTATTGTGTTCATAATTGAGGATTTGCGTTTCTGAATTGAGAGCTACTCTTCTATTTCATTTTTTCATCTCTTCAACGGAATAAAATTGTATATTATTGAATTCCTGCTATTACTCCTCAATGTCATTGGCAGATCAAGAGAAGCGTTCATGCACTGGATTTGACAAATTGGCCAGGGACTGATAATAACTTAATTGTTACTGCGGAGGAAATTAAACGGTTCCCACATCTTCGGCTGCTGTGGTTGCATAACATAACCTGCCAAGGCGACTTTGCGGGCTGTCTTCCCGAGTTGAAATGGATCAGTTTGTTTTACCCTGATAGAAGTTCTGAACGTCATCCACGTTTTGAGGCAACCGGTTTACATCTAGAAAACTTGGTTGTGGGGAATCTTGTTGGCCATGGGTTCACGGATAATCATGTCGGGAGCCTAATTAAGGTATGTCAATTTCCCTCAGAGTCTAATTTTCTCATTCAATGAAGGACAAAATTCAATGGATTTATAGTCTATTTTTCTCATTTAGTGAGAGGATGAAAGGACAAATTATCCAAGTTGGGAGCATAAATCCCTATGTATTTCTTGTATAGACATCCAATTGTCTGTCCTGATATTTCATTGGCTTTTTGTAGGAGGGGAGGAAATTGAAGGTTCTCACTCTTGAAAATAATATGTCGATAAATAAGACACCAACCTTTTCTGAATACTCAGTTTTGGAGAAGTTGACCATTTCTAAATGTTCATCTTTGATGGAAATTGACTGCTCTATTGGAAAATTGTGGTGCCTAACTGATTTGAGTATCGAGTCATGTCGGAATCTTGGAAAATTACCTGAAGAAATTGGAGAGCTACAGAATCTTCAGCACCTCTCTCTTAGGAACTGTGATAGCCTAAGTGAACTCCCCGAATCAGTTTCGAAATTAGTGTCATTGATGAAGTTGGATGTATCATGCACGCCTATTACGGTATTACAAGATTCCATTGGTAGACTACCAAGCTTGTCATCTCTCAATGTATCATCTACACCGATTGAGAAAGTGCCTAGTACAATGAGTGAGCTTTCTTGCCTCCAAACACTGGACTTAGAGCATTGTCATAAGATCCAAGAGTTGCCAGAGCTCCCTAAAAGTTTGACCACTTTACAGCTAAGATCTAGTTCGTTGCAGACCATCCCTAACCTCTCAACCTTACTAACCTAGTTGAACTGCTCCTATCCGATGGCTCTGAATCTAAGGCCACATCAAATATAATTCAGACTTGTGACTTGCAATGGATTGGGAAGTTATCCAAACTGAGGAAGCAGCAGTTGTGCCTTCTAAATGTCCACGCACCGCCTACAGAGTTGGGCTCCCTTTCTCTACTAAAAGAACTTACTATGTATGGACTAGACTGCCAATCCCTCGAACAACTTCCGTCAAACTTGACAGTTCTAGAACTCGATCGCACTCAAGTGAAACAAGTACAACTCGATGGGCTGCCTCAGCTGGAAAAGTTGACTATTAGAAGGTGTGAACTCGTCAAAAGATTATCCATTCCATCAAGTTTAAGAAAACTGAGAGAAGCCGAGGTGTCTTCTTGCACTGAGCTAGTTGAAGTCCAATTTCTTGGGGCCTTAATATCACTGGAGGGATTATGCATTGAGGACTGCAAATCTTTAGAGAGGTTGGTTAACTTGTCGGACGAGCCCGGGTGCAATGAGCTGCAAGCTCCCGAGGTGACTAATGGTAGGAGGAGGGTGTCCCTTATCTCAAGCTCCCTAAAGATGCTTCAAGTATTCCGGCTGTCGAGGTGCCCAGAGATACATGAGATTCAATTTGCTTCTACGTTCAAACCGTTGGGAGTCTTTTCTGTCGAGGAGTGCACTTCATTAAAAAGGATAGGTGGTTTGTCAAACTTGAATAACTTGACGTGGTTAGGTATTATGGGGTGCGAGAGCCTGCAGGATGTCGAGGGCATGGATGAATTAGAGCGTTTGGAGCAGTTGAAAGTTCATAGTTGCAGATCAATGGAAAGGTTTTTTGATGCATCAAGCTCAAAAATACCAAAGGAGTGCCAGATAGAGATGAGGGATTGTGGGGAGTTATTCGACACGGGTCCAGATGGTTCAAGCATCACTTGGGAGTCTTACAGAGAAAATATTCTGAATGTACCAACGCAAGCATCGGACTCTGAAATTGAAACAACTTTTTACGATTGTGAAACAGAAACAGAGGATCCTCTATCGGAACAGGTGTGCCTTCTTTCAATCCATGGATCATCACTGTTTCTTCTGCTTTATTCGCTTTCTATTTCTGCTCTGTCTAGTGAAGAGAGACCAAAAAAACAAAAACAAAAAAATCTGAAATGTGCAAACCAGGGATAATCTATTTAAAAATCCCCACTTTACTGCAAATTTTCATTTGCCATATGTGTCAACTTCGGAAGTAAGGTCAGGTATCTTACATCACTCACCATCGGACTGAGAATTCATTCTCTCCTTCCAATTTGTGCTTTTAGTTCATTCTGTGCCATCACAATTACTCAAATGACATGAAGCCTATTTTTACCCTAAAAAATTGAGGATGAAACTTCATGTCTTCTTTTTCCACTTGATAAAATCAATATTGTGCAATAGGATCATGCAATCAACCAAAACCAGAAGATACTGGAAAATTAAATAAGAAATAAATTCAACACACCACAATTTGCATAGCTCCATTCAAGTGATCTAGATCCATGGAAAGAGTAACAATGATAGATCCACTACAAACTACACGATTCAAACATAAAAATTAATCTCTCGATTCCAATCTTCGATTCCACACTACCCTCATCCAATGTTTCACTTGATCATTAAATCAAGGGTGGTGTTATTTCCACCCCCAATATGACTATATCCACCTTATTTCCACTAAAATGAGTTGCCCTCAATCATTCAATTACAAAGTGATTGCTCCATTCTTTCCTTTTCTATTTTATATATTTCTATTTAGAATCTAGTTGTCATAATTAATTATTTAACATATTTCATTTTTTAGTTTACTAAAAAATTGTAATGTATTCTTAGATAATCCTATTACTATTTACATGTCCATTATAAAAGTACCTCGCTAATAAGGAAAAAAGATGTCCACCGCAAAGCCTCAAGTCTGCGCTCACCACAAGGTATCTATAAGTTGCTATGCCATACCGCCACTCTACAAAATTTGTCACGTCATCAGCACTCTGCTAATGTTTGTGCTCTTTTTGCAACTCCACCTATTTTTATGTACACGACTTAGATCTTTCTTACAATTGGTTACTCTCTCCTGCTGTAAGATAGAGCAAACTTGTCAAAGGTAACACCTTTGTTGATCATCAATTTGGGTAAAAACTCATATGTGCATCTTGTTTCTCTGACGCCATGTACATAGTTTAGGAATATGTGCCACCTTTCGCATGAGCATAAGTAGGGCAATGGCAATTTCTCAAACAAGTGTAATCAGCAACCTGCTTGACCACATTGCTCAGATTACTACAATCGATTGATATTGATGGCTATAATGTATTCATGGCCAAATTTGTAGAGTAAAGAGTGAGCTCTCTCCAATGAAGTTATGTTCATCCATCCTTTAAAGTGTGGTGTGTTGGCAGTAGTGTGGTGTCTCACTAAGCCTCTCTTATTGTGAATCGGCTAGGAAAATGAGAGAGAGAACGATTAGGGGAAAAAAGGGTTAAAAGAAAAGAGGATAAGAATTAAAAGAATTACAAAGCTAAAAAATTGTTTTTGAAAAAGAAGGTAAGACAATTGGGCTGCGTTGGCAAGGGCCTGCGACCCTTGTTGGGTATTGGTGAGGGCCGTTGGCCCTCGTCGCTTGCTAGTGAGGGCTTGCCAACCCTTGTATGTGTCATATGGCGGTGGCACCACTATCGCCGCAGACAATCCTTGAATGTATCATCCGGCAATTTATCAAGCGAGCACCATCCCCGGCCACCATCTTTGTTGAGGGCTAACACAGCAAGCTATAACACCAAACTGACCCATTTCTGATTACCATCATACCAGTACTTGATCCGTGCAAAAATCCACTTTTGTCTCCAGAGTCAGATTTCCTTCTTTTCTTCATTTGTGTCAAGTCTTGGGAAAGTCATTAAGAAGTAGACGAAAGCCTAGCAGTTGCTCTGTTCCAATTTTGAGGGAATGAAGATATGCGAATATGTGAATGCTGCTTGATTAAAATAGACTTATGTTCTATTGATGCTTTACAAAGCATTCTTAGGGGGATTAAGCGTGAGGAAAACCTTTATGATGATTCTTGCTAGGTGTTTGCGTTTGGGCGTTCAAACTAAGGATTATAGTCATATGATATTTGGGCAATCTATCATTTTCTTTGAGATGTTTAGACCACATTAGATATGATATCTTTCAACCTCCCTCTCTCAGCAAGATGATGGTGACGAGCATGAGGACGATGACAAGGTCGACGGCAGGGAGGATGACACTGACGAGGACGATGGCAAAGAGGATGATGACGACAACGGCCATGTGCATATTGATGATGAAGACGATGGCAAGGAGGATGACGATGATGATGAACATGTGCATATCGATGACGAGGATGATGGCAAGGAGGATGACGATGGTGAAGAGGATGATGACGACCACGGCCATGTGCATATCGATGACGAGGACGATGGCAAGGAGGATGATGATGACGACGACCATGTGCATATCGATGATGAGGACGATGGCAAGGAGGGCGAGGATGACAGCGAGGATGATGAGAATGGGCATTCATCTCGCGGGCCTTCCCCGGTTTGCTCCGTGGACGGTAATGATGAGAACGACGATGTCGACGAGCAAGGCCAATGGGAAGGCGACGGCAACAGCGATAGTGTCAACGGTAACGATGAGAATGACGATGTCGATAAGGAAGGTCAAGGGGTAAGCTACGGCAGTAGTGATAGCAAGGACGACGAGTATGAGGAGGATGCCGGTGAGGATGACGAGGACAACAATGTGCATGAGCTTTCCATGTCATCTAGCGGGCCTTCGCCAGTTGGTTCTGTGGACGATAATGTTGAGGACAACGATTTCAATGAGGAAGGCGAAGGTGACGGCTATGGCGACGGCAATGACGATGAGGAAGAGAGGGCTGATGAAGAAGCCGGGCAAGAGGTAAGAGACGGCAGCAACCTAAAACTCAGCTGAAATCTGTTCTCTGTTCAAAACTCGTGAGGACTTCTTTGAAAGCTGAAATTAAATCTAGGGATAATTAATCACGAGCTTGCTGCATCTATTAACCGTGATTGAAGAAATTGATATCAAAACTGTTGGGACGTCAGTATTTTCTACTAGCCAATTTGAACGGAATTAAGAGATTATGTTGATTCTTGCTAGTTGTTTGCGTTTGGCCGTTCAAACTAGGGATTAATGTAAAGTAACATGATAGTTGGGGATTTTGACCTTTTCTTCTTAAGATGTTTAAACCACCTTGAACATGATATTTTCAAACCTCCCTCTTCTCAGCAAGATGAAGGTGATGCCTACAACAACTACAACGAATATGACGACGACAACGAAGAAAGTGGTGGTAAAGACGAAGATGAGGGCGACTACAATGGCGAGGATGATGACGGCTACTAGGACGACTCTGTGGGTTCCTTCCATGGACAACGACGATGAGGAGGAGGAAGGAGGAAGGCGAAAGGCGAAGGCGAATGTGATGGCAACAACGAGGACGAGAAAGAAAGAGGGCGATGATGAAGATGCCGAAGAGGAGGTAAGAGATGGAACAGAATGATGCACTTGGCTTCTTTTTTCCCATCGAAACATGTGGCGAGATGACTCTGACCAGTAGTTGAAAGAGCGTTAATGCCTATTATCCTTCCGGTCTCAAGAGTTGATCGGCGAAACCACCCCAGTTTCTCGCCTCTTTCGGTCCTTACCAGGTTTTTTGGTTTTCCTTTTCGTTGGTTCAAACGTTAATTCACTCCTTTCTTTTCCCTTCATAAAACGACAATGGTGTGCAAGTGCCCCTACTTATATCACAAAGTAGTTTGGATTTTACTTGTCATTCAGGTCCAATTGTAGAAACATGCTT
This sequence comes from Corymbia calophylla, assembly GCA_014182845.1. Taxonomy (NCBI): domain Eukaryota; kingdom Viridiplantae; phylum Streptophyta; class Magnoliopsida; order Myrtales; family Myrtaceae; genus Corymbia; species Corymbia calophylla. The sequence continues at coordinate 47,245,823 of CM024700.1, read as the reverse complement.
CATGAATATGTCTTTGCTGGTATTGTTCGAGACTCATCGGTTAACCACTCTTATGACACTCAATAACCGTAAATAAAAACAATACGAATGTTCTCCTGGACCAAATCCTTCATTCTTAGCCTTTCAGGCAAACAGGTGATTCCCACAATTCTCCTCCTCTGCTTTTTAACTGTCGATCACATAATGGGCCGACTTCAATTTGTTCGTGAAGGCAGGCCCAATTAGTCAGGGCTTCTTGTCCATCACGAAATGTGATTCCACTATCACCATTTTTACTCGTCTTTAAGGTACATAAACGAAAACAGGCCCATCTCATTAGGAAGGAAAAATGACAAATGATCCAAGAACTTTGATCCATTATGCAATATGATACACAAACTTTCAATTTGTTCAATGTGATCCTTAAATTTTAGTTTATTGTGCAATGTCTCATTTGAACTTTTAATATATTCAATGTAATTCTTAAACTTTTACTACGTGCTTAAGTTAGTCCATTGACTATATGAAAATGTTTAATATTGTTCCTAAATTTAAAATAATAGAAGCGACATCATTGAACATTCTTATATAATTTATGGATTATATTGATTATGTACTAAAAATATGGAAACCACGTTGCACACTGAGCTAAAGTTCAAGGTTCACATTAAACAAATTAAAAGTTCGATGACGACATTACACATTAGGCCAAAGCTTATGGACTAAATTGATAATCCGTTAAAATGTTTATGACTAAATTAGCATAATTAAAATATTTAGGATAGAATTGATAAGTTGTCAAAAAATTTAAAATTAAATTGATTGTTATATAATAAATTTAAGATATTTTGAATAATTTTCACGTCATAAATAGGGGAACTCTTTTATTAACCTCCTTGAAGAATTGTCTGGTGTGAGACGGAGTCGGGTAAGGTACACTTCCCATGTCAAACCGTGCCTGAATAACAAAAGAGAAGCTGTGATGAGTGGGGGCAATCACGAGATCGGCCGCTATCAACACCAATGTCCAGAGTTTGACAACATATAATCCGATTTGACGAGTTCCCATCTGTTTATGAATTTAATGCGAGGATCTTCATGTTTGCGCGACCAATCTCTCGCGGGTGCAAATCAGGAACAGGACCCCAATTGCGGCCTCCACCGGTCAAAACCCTGGAACGCCGACATGATGTGCCTCGTTCACGTGCACGACACATGTCCAACATTACGATTACCTCATGAGGGATTGCGAGTCGTGAGTAAGATACATGGGTCTAATAACGAGGCCACGTGAATTTCCCGATGGGCTCAAACTATCCCCAACGTGTCCGACGATGTGGTGTGCGCATGCAGCAGCAGCGAACAACAAGGACCGCAGAGGCAAAACCTGAACCAGAGAATTCTCTCTCGTGGTTCTGGATTGCGATTAGGCCCTTCTTTTGTCCAATAGAAATGTCATGAGACGTCTGCTATTTTCTATGTGCTATAATTTCCCACATTCTCGAATGTCTCCGATCTAGGCGCTCTGAAAATCAACATGACGGTTCCTTTGTTGCCGAATCGCTGGAAGAGCCACCGCCTGCGTTTGCCGAGACTCCATGGGTTGATTGGTGGACGGATTTGTGAGATTAGCGCATGCTAGCTCGATGGCGCAGGTGGAGTGCATAGCCATGGTGGAAACCCTAATTTTGCTCTCCCTTTCCGAATGAATTGAAGCTTCTTTAAGTCTTGAGTCAGACAATGCAGATTTCATAAGAGCCTTATCGAGCACAGATCTACTGAATTAGGGAGTGGATGCACTTATGGGGAGAGGGGGTGATCTGATGTTGCGCTTTTCAGACCTTAAGTTGGCCCATTGTAGTAGGGAGTCCAACAAAATAGCTGACTAGGTTGCCAAAGGCCAAAAGAAAGAAAGAAAAACTAGCACTTGCACTCTTTATCTACTACAAACCCTCTGGAACTTGATATGCTCTCAAGCTTTGAAGTTGTATTCACTAAACGCTTATAAGTGAATGGCATTTTCTATTTTCAAACCTAGGGAAAAATATCTACGATTGATTGTCTCTTTAAAAAGTTCTACGCTAAATTGCCATGGAATTTACTGGATCGGCCTACAAAAAGGTCCCATAAAAAGTCTAGTAATTAAACTAAAACATTGTGGCATGACATTGCTAGAGATTTACGCCTACACATTTTGCACGTAAGCACATTATCATTTGGTCAACCAGAATCAAGTGAAATTCAAATTTTGTTACTCAATAGCCACTTAGTCTTCTTGATATAGATCTGTCCAATAGTTAGATTGGAAGATGATCCTCTAGAGATTGCTTAATAGCTAGATTGGAAGTGGATGAGTATAAAAGAAGATCAAGGCTCTAAGGAGAAAGTAAGAGACAAGGTCCAAAATAAAAAATTCCAAAGTTGAAAGTACTTCGATACTTGTCTTTCGTGAGCTTACAATTGTAATTATTTTAGAGGTATGAGCAGAGTTATAAGTGCATACTTAGGTGTGAGAGAGATTTATTGACTTGGGTATAAGTAGCACAACTTGATTGAAATCTCTCATTGATTATCTAGTAGAATCCAATCAGCAGGCTACCAAAGTGAGAAAGTGGACATGAGCTTGATCTAAGCCGAACTGCTCCATGTACAATTTTCTCTATTCCTTTACATATATTTATTGTTTATAGTAGACATTTGCACACCGGTGGTTATCCTACTATCGCGATCAAAGTTCAGACTTTGATTTCCACTTGATTATGAAGTTATTTATCTTGGCTATTCAATTCCGCACAAATTTCTCAAGAGTTCTTAAAATCGCTTATTCGCTTCTCCTCTAGATGGTAGTGCAAGCCTCCAACAAAGACAAGCGTGCGTAAGGCCAAACATATCCTGGAATTATTGTCAGGGACGATCTCAGATGAGGAAGATGTCCCAGCAAATCTTGCACTTCGTCTGTTTGCAATAGTCTTAGTCCAAAGTCGCACTTCCCATCGAGTAATTTTGTCTTTTGTGCGGTTTGATCCTGTCGTGCTCGTCGTGTACATCCAAAGGCCGAAGAAAAATAATGTGAGATCAAATGAGTTGCTGGGTCGACATGTAAGCTATCGCTTAACTTGGCATCTTAACAAAAATAATCATAAAGTAGTAGACCTCGATTTGTTTAAGCATTTGGTGTTTGTGGTCAGTACTTAATCCGTCTATGGTTTTCATTTCCTATGTCAATAACTTCCATAATAAACGAAGCTGAGATACATATAATGATTCGTTGTCGTCTTATAGGCGGCAGTACTCAATTTGCAGCCAATATACATCACAAATATCGATACATTAACTTTATGTCATTTTATGACAAAAAAAAAAGAAAATTTTATGTCATTTATTGTGTTCATTTATTGTCAAAATGTACAGTCCTTGGTTTGATGGACAAACATCCGATATGGTAGAAAAATAATGTGTAAGATATGATCTCGTTTTGAGATTACAAACATAAATTGTTATTAAACTGTGATTTATATAGAATGCTTGATGATTATGTTGAATTTTCAAATTGGGAAGTTATCAATAGTTAGCCGGTGGATTTGCTGTATTAACAACGGAAATGGAGGCACGAGTATTTAGGGAATCCTTTCATGGAAGTCTGAAATCGAAGTTACCATTTTTTTTTTTGGGAAAATGTAAATATAAGTCATAAACCCATTGTGTATATATCAATTTAGTTTTAGACCTTTTAATTCAATTAATTTAGTCATAAATATTTTGACGATTTGCAATAGATTTTTTCACTAATTTTGACTGGAAATCGTTGATGCAGTTGCAGCCCTCGCTGGTTGCAAGTGAGGTGACCACTAAGATCTGATGAGGGCCTTTGCATCCTCACTAGCAGTCAAGCCTACCACAATAGAAAAAGAAATCATGAAAAATTGTAAAATTATCCATGCTACACATGGTGTTCGTCGTCAATTTATGGCCAAAATTGGCCGACACTACCTGACCATGAGGTAGCTACAAGGTGGAGAGGGAACCTGTTCCTAGTCTTGAATCAAGGGCAAAACCGGAGTTCTTGGAAGGACGACCTCTTTTCTCTCTCTCAGATATTTTGCTGGATTCCTCTTCTTCGTGAATCTAAATATGACAGGAAAACGATGAGGGATGAGAGAGGTCAGTTTCGATCCTTTATTCTTTAAATCATCAAAGTGAATTGAAGAGTCAATGGTGAAGTAAGGCAGAAGCGAGTAGGGCGAGAGAGAGAGAAGTCGCTATTCCCCATAAAGCTTGCAGCGCCCCAGAAAATGCAACGGGAGGCGTCGTCAGTCTTTCTTGAAGCTTTAGCTGAAAAGAAAAAGAGCGTAAAAGGGCGCGTAAAAGAGAGAAAAGGGCTCAACTCATGTCCGTGGGCCGGGGGCCTTTTTATTAGCCTTTTATTGCTAATTTTTCTACTTTTCTTTCCCTTTCTTTCAAAACCAAAAGTGTGTTTGTTTGATTAAAAGTGTTTTTTGGAAATTAATTTTCTGGATTTTTGTTTGTTTTGTTTTGCCTAGCTTGTGAGGGCAAGCCCTTATTTGAGATTGATATAACACTTAAAGCTCTCATTTGAAATAATATCTATTTCGGACATTTATTTAAGAAAACAATGGTGCTTCTAGCCAGCAAAATTCACTTCAAACTCTTGTTTTAAAAAAATGATGGCACTTTATGTCTTTATTTGAAATTTTTTCACAAATAAATGAAAACTATCCATTTTCTTGAAAAATAATTTTTCAAAATAAATTTTATTTTATCATTAAGTTTTCCCTCGAACAAATTTATTCTAATGTTGTAATAAATGGATACAAACTATATTCCTATACCACCCACCCTGGTGTTCTTTGGTTAAATCTTCTCTTTCCTCTCGCAAAAGGTCGAGAGTTCGAATCCCGCCGTCGTCGTAGGGTGGCTTACCCAGTTGCACGCGTGTGGCGCCTCGGGGTTTCTCCCCCCCCGATGGGGTGCGGGGTTCCCAGGTCACAAAAAAAGAAAAAATATATTCCTATGATTAATAAATACAATTAATATTCAGAGGAAATGATGATTAGGAAATTGCATCATTTGTTTATTGTTCCTAACTTTTCTTTTTCAAATATTGGGCAGGTTTAGAGTTGAACTGTAGGGAGTACGATCTTACCAAAAAAGAAATTGTAGGGAGTACGATGAGCAGAGCAAAAGCTAAGACCCAAGGCAAAGAGGAAAGCAAGCAGAGGCAGATCGGGAGGGGACGCAGAGGAGATGGCGGGTCTGTTCGACAAGCAAGCGGAGATCTACGCGGACGCTCGTCCGACATACCCGGCAAACTGGTACTCGATGCTCGCTTCTCGCACTCCTCGTCACTCCCTCGCCTGGGACGTCGGCACCGGCAACGGCCAAGCTGCCCTCGGCGTCAGTCCTCTCTCTCTCTCTCTGTGCAAGATTAGTAGCCAGTTTCTTGTTTGTCATGATACGATGGAACCCAACACTGATCGGGAGCCGTGACGGTGTGAGCACTGAGCAGATCTTTCTGGATTTTGCTGAAAAAAAATGGGGTTGACCGGATATGATCGCAGATCATGCGAAATTCGACACTTTTTATGAATGATACATATCAAATGCATGTCTCGCCGAAGGGGAAATTTTGAGGAGAATCGTTCATTCAAGCACTCACCCTGTATGAATCTTTTCCTTCCATTTGCTTTTGGAGGTAATTGACTAGACATAAGGTGTAGAGAATGAGCGAAAAGATTAGCTCATCCTGGGTGAATGAATTTCACCTGAATCCTCAGATACTGCTTTTTAACTATGCCATCGATAAGAAGTTGATTTACTCGATTTGATTTTGTTTGGGGACTTGGATAGGCTGTGTGTTGCTTCCTAATCACTATCTGAAGGTGGTCATCCTCCAGTTCCGCGGAATTGATCTCAAGTCCTTTGCGTTGGTTTGAATGAGTGAACTTTAAAACTGAAGTTCAACCCGTCTGTGTCTTCCAAGCTTCTTTCCCATGTTGTATTTTTCTCAAATGGGTTTCTCTTTCCTTCTCTTTTTGCTTTATGGTGATTGATCATTCACCAATTCTAGATTGTCTTATTTTCTTATCAAAGTTATCACGTAGAATCAAAGAATTATCACTGACCATCAATTTCAAAGCTCAACTTCTTTCATTACTACCAGATTGTTCTTGTAATTTACAACTCTATTCATATGCCCTGCGCTTGCTTGTGAAATAGGTAGCCGAGCAGTACGACCAGGTGATTGCCACTGATGTGAGCGCAGCCCAGCTAAAATGTGCGATGCAGCATCCGAGGGTCTGCTACATCCACACCCCAATACCCATCTCCAATGACGAAATCGTGACCTTAATCGGAGGTGAAAATTCAGTGGATTTGATTACGGTGGCTCAAGCGGTGCACTGGTTCGACCTACCCAATTTCTATGCCCTCGTGACCCGTTTGCTCTAGAAGCCGGGGGGTGTGATCGCGGTGTGGTGCTACAATGATGTTGAAGTGAGCTCTACATTTGATCCTGTCATGAAACGCTTCCATGACACTACGCTGCCCTTTTGGGACCCTAACATAAAGCACATATTCGATAATTACAACAAACTTCCTTTCCCATTCAAGAGTGTGGGGTTGGGATGTGAAGGAGAGCCATTGCCACTGGATATACCAAAGGAGCTCTCTTTCAAAGGGTTTCTGAGAATGTTAAGGTCATGGTCTGCAGTTACTACGGCTAAGGAACAAGGTGTTGATCTGTTATCCGAAGGCATAGTGAGAGAGCTTGAGGATGCATGGGGTGGCCCTGATTTGGTCAGGTGCATTGTGTACAAGGCTTTCATGCTTGTTGGCACAGTTTAAGCTGTAGATTTCTGTGTCTTCTTTAGACTCCCATTTAATAGAATTGAACCATCACGGTTGGTTCCAATGATCCTTTTGATTGCCATTTTTCACAAGCTGAGAACTTATGAAACCTTAGCTCAGATCATTTGCTGAGCTGATATGCATATAATTTAGCTTATCTCTGTCAAGCATGCTAGACATAGGTTTGGGGAAGGAATGATGTGGAATAGAATTCTGTACTTGGCTTCTTTTTTCCTTTAAAACATCTGGCTAGATGACTATGACTGCTAGTTGAAAGAGCGGTGAATGCTGTTATCCCTCCGGTTGGTCTCAAGAGACGAGGCACAAAATCGGCTCAGTGTCCATCTCTTGCGGTTGTAATTCAGGTTTTATTCTTCTCCTTTTCATTTGTTAAAAGGTCAATTTGTTTTTTCTTTTTTTCATCCATAACCAGACAATCGTACGCAATTTATTTCATGCGGTGTTTGGAATCTAATCGTATGCATTTCTAAATATGTCGACGCTAGTTCCCCTGCAAAAAGATGCTTCAAGAACCTGTCTTTGCTGATATCGTTCAAGATTCACCGATTTACCACTCTGACACTTTGATCATGAATAACGTGAATGTTCTTATCCCTGACCAAATCCTTCTTTGCGGTGATTCCCACTTTTCTTACCCTTCGAAGGCTTTTTCAGCTTTGATCACATTATGGGAAGCCTCCATTTTTCTTGTAAAGGTAGGCCAAATTAATTAGGGCTTCTCAGTAGGAAAGGAATCACGTTCAAGGTATTCAATCTCATGTAAAAATCTCCCCAAAGTTGAGGCGATGGCCTCCAAAGGACTGATTAAAGATGCCAATTTTTACCGCTCGGTTTCCGCTCGCTAAAACCTTGCCTCAACATGAATCAAAGATGATTCTTCCAAATTTAAAAAGCCTAGTGGCCAAAATTTTAAAAAGAAAACAATGAAAAACGCTTGCAAAAGAAGGAACCAAAATCCATGCACGATTGCTATTAGGCAAAAGAGAAATCATCAATAACAAATGAATTAAACAAGAAAATATGCATAACAAAAAGAAAGGTCAAAGGTTCCATGGCGTCGGAAACATAATTTTGTGTCATAAACGGGTACTTTCTTTCCTTCGTAATAACAAGAACTGCAAGCAAAGGTTAAAGGAGTGTCCAAATATAGAATATCCTAGAGGGGCTGGGGAGGGTAAGAGTGTGCATGGTAAAATTTCTATTCCAGAAATCAAATTTTCTATTTTTATTCTCCGGATAAATTTCTAAGACAAAAAGGCATTTGATAACGATACAAATTTTCTATTTCCAGAATAAAAATTTGTTTGATAATATTATAAAATTTCTCCTTCCTAAGCGGCGACGATTGGCGACCGGCGATTGACAACTGATGAGGGAGGCAGGCGGTGGTCGGCAGCGGCCGAGCAGCGGGTGAGTGACCGACAAGTGATAACGAGAACGAGCAATGGGATGGGTTTTTGTTTCTTACTTTTTTCTAGAAATAGAGAAGTAAAAATTTTAACTTTTGATTTACCCAAATCTATTTCGGAGTAGAAATTTGTTCTAGAAATAGAAAAATAAAATTGCGTTATCAAATGGATTTTTATACCAAACCTATTCCCCAGAATAGAAAAATAGAGAAACAAAGAAATAGAAATGATTTCATATGCACCTTAAGGCCGCGCATGGTAACCATTCTTTGTTTCTTTAGAATAGATTTCTATTCCGGATCTATTTACGGAATAGAAATCTGTTTGTTAAAAAACTTTTATTTATATTTAAAAAACAAATTTCTATTCTAGAAATAGGTTTGAAAATGTAAATCGAAACAAAATTTTTTTTACTTTTCTATTTTTGGAATAGAAATCGAAATTGTTTCTCTCTTTCTTACTTTTCACCCGAAGAAGTTTATTTCCGTCTCGCCGCTCACCACCACCACCACCAACCCCCACCCACCTCCGCCGGCCGCCGCCGCCATCGCCCGTTGTCCGCCGCCGGCCGCCGTGCTGCTGCCGTCACCCGCTGTCCACCGCCGTCCGGTTGCCACCAGCCGCCGTCTGCCGCCGTCCGATCGCCGCCGGCCGTCGGCCGTCGTCGGCCGCCACCGCTGCCAGTTGCCGCTCCTCCTATTATCACCGCCACTTAGAAAAGTAAATTTTTTTTTATTATCAAACAAATTTCTATTCCAAGAATAGAAATTTTTTATCGTTATCAAATGTGCTTTTTTGTCCAAAAACTCATCCAGAAGTAGAAATAGCAAAATCTATTTCTGTTCCAGAAATCAATTTCTGATCAGAATGATTATCATTTGCACCCTAAGAAACCCAATTTGATTGGAGATTTTTACTTTAGTGGGCTTTTGCAACCCAATTTGCGACTTGATTCACTTTCCTTAGGCAATGGACAACTTTCACATTTTTTAGCTGGGCTATAATTTCCCTACATTCATTGACCGAAATTATGCATGGCCCATGGAGCTTCCTCTTGGCCCATCACGCACTCTACAATCGTCGAATTGTCACTTTCACAATCTAAGCTTAGTTACGTCTGTTGTACTTATCCCATGTGAAGGTCCTGTCTTTCTTTTAGATATTGTAGACCTTGCATGATTGCTAGGGTTTAGCTTGCAAAGGAGATGAAGATCTCATTGTTTTGGTGAAACCTCCCTCTATCATTCCATTCGAGTTGTGCAGGATTCCCTCAAGTGAGCATGTTGTCTCACTTCCCGTCCATGATATATCAACACTAAGCTTGAGGGCTCATCCAATCAGTGGCTTCCACTTTGCTTGTATGTTTCGGGTTTTAGGTTTTGCTGTACCTTTTTTTGAGTTCCATCTTTGGTAGGATTTGACTGTGTTTGTGCTTTGTTGACAATCGATTGGGGTTCGGTGGGTTGATTTCGGAATGTTTTGTTGTTGCGCACTTTCCAAATCAGCCATAGTACTATCGCGACCAATTCTTCTTTAGGTAATTCCTTCTCCTCTTCAAAGAACTCTGCTAGCCATTTGCCCATTCTGATTATGTTGAGGGGTTTTCGTTAAAATTTTTATTCGTGGGTTGCTACATTGTGTTCTGGGTACTATAGACCTTGACTTTTCTTTATTATAGCCACTTTTCATAGTATATGAACTAGATTTATTGCCTATCCAGCATAACTCATCTTCTTTAGGGCTGGGGCTAAGGGTGTCAAATGAGTGGGTCGGGTTGAAAATGGTCTGACTTACATCAACCCATTTAACCCGTTTTGACCCACTTTCATACAATGTAAATTTGATGACCCATACCCGATTCATATTAACAACACATATTAATATTTAATTTAATTTAAGAAAATCTACTCCCACTTCTTTAGTCCACTTTAAACTTTTCACATATAAATTATTTGAATAAAAATTTCATATCAAATTTATAAAGTAATTAAATAATAAAAAATTAGTAAATAAAAAAAATGTGAATACCTCTACATTGAAATAGTTTTTGGGAAATAATTTTTTCAAAAAAGTGATTTTTTAATTATTTTAAAAAATTGAATTTATTATCATTTCTTATTTTATTATTTCTTTCTTTTTCTTTTTCTTGTTATTTTCCCTTTCTTTTCTCTTTTCTTTCTTCTTCCCCCTTTTCCTCTGCTGGTGCTGCTCGATGGTGACTGGCCAAGAAGTAGGCCAGCGAGACAAGCTCGAGATCGGCGATGGTGACGGCGGCTTGATGGCAGGATCGGCGATGATCGAGAACGCATAGAGGAGGGAGATGAAAGGAGAGAGATGATGGGTTTACCTAATAACTCACTCAACCCATATTTGACCCATATTTAATTTTCACTTGACCCATATTTAGCTTTCACTTGACCCATATTTGGCCCATTTAACTAAAAGTAAGTCATAATATGGGTTTGTGACCCATTTTGACACCTCTAACTAGGGCTTAAGGGGATAGCTTGGATTTCATTAACAACTCGCTCATCGAAACCGTTTTGGAGCATAGGTTTATTCCATTATCTTCACCAATTTTGATAGATTTTCTATCTCCCACTGTCCATTTCACCTTTGGTTTTATGGTATCTCTACCTACTAGAATGGTTTGCCACCCCCAAGAAAGACGCTGCCCTTTTCTAGCTTTCCATAGATCTCCATCAGGGAAGTAGACACCTTTTAAAACCTTACTCCATAATGCTGTTGGGTTTTGAACTAGTCTCCATGCTTGCTTACCCAACATTGCTTTGTTGAAAATTTGCAAGTCTTTGAACCTTAAACCCCTTCTTCCTTCTTGGATTTCAGCACATCCCATTTCTTCCAATGCATTCCCTTTTTTGAGTCACTTTGTTTTCACCAGAAAGAAGCAATTCTTTTCTCAATGGCATTACAAACAGATTTGGGAATCTTAAAAATCGACATAGCATATTGTCGTATAGCTTGCACCACACTTTTAATCAAGATTTCTTTACTTGCTTTTAACAGTCTTTTCTTTCTAGCCTTCCAACTTCTTGTTTACTCTTGCTAAATCCATGCAATCTCTTTCTTTGACTAGCCCCACTCGAATGGGATGCCAATATACTTTCCTATTTTTTCTGTGAGCAGGACTCGTAATTCTTGTGGCATATTCCTTTTTAAATTCAAAGGACAACTTATGCTGAAAGCTAATCTTGATTTGTTTAGGTTAATAGCTTGTCTTGTAGCAAAGCAATATTGATTTAGGATTGTTGCCAGGCTTTGGTATTCCTTGACTGTTCCATCTAGAAAAAAATATGGCATTGTTGACAAAAAGAAGATGTGACAATGTAGGGCAGTACCTATTTAGCTTAATACCTCCAGGCTTCCATCTGCGATGGCTTTATGCATCATCCACGATAGCAAATTAGCCATAAGTATGAAAAGATATGGAGAGAGCGGGTCTCCTTATCTAATCTCACATGATGGTTGGAAGAATTGAGTAGGTTCCCTATTAAAAGACACAGTAGAGACACATTGCATGATCAAATCAATCAATGAATCACAAAAACCCATCTTAGCATACAAGCTCTCAAGAAGTCCCATTCTACTCTATCATACGCCTTCTACATATCTAATTTGAGGATAGCTTGAAACTTCTTCTTTCTCTTTTTTATTTGTAGCTAATGTAATACTTCTTGGACAATGAAAATATTATCTTGAATTTGTTGCCCTTGGACAAAGTACTCTATTCTATAGCTATTAACTTAGGAAGCCAAATTTTCAATCTATTAGTCATGACTTTTGATATTATTTTATAACTGAAGTTGCACAGGCTTATAGGTCTTAATTGGCTTATATTTTTTGGGTTTTTAACCTTCGGGATGAGAGCAATTTATGTTCTATTAAGAAGGGGGTCAAGGGCATATGTTTCAAAAAAAATTCTGAACTAGTTGAAGCAAATCCATCTTGATTTCCTCCCAAAAATGTTGATAGAATTGACCATTCAACCCATCAGGCCTTGGAGCCTTTTATGCCCCTAGCTAGAAAACAACTTCTTTTACTTCCTCTAGGGTGATTGTTGCTATCAAATTATCATTAATTTAATTCCTGACTAGGCTAGGACATTGATCAAGAATAGGTTGAAAGTTCCTCTGGCCTACTGATTCATAGAGGGTTTGGTAAAAGTCCCTTATATGTTTTTGGGGAAACTCAAGTTCCCTGCTCCAATTTTCTTCATCAATTTTAAACATGGTAATCTTGTTTCGATGTCTCCTTTGTACCATCATGTGGAAATACTTTGTGTTTTTGTCACCCCATCAGAGCCAATTTAACCGAGATCTTAACCCCTAGTACATCTCTTCCTATCTCCATAGCTTATCGATTTGATCTACAATGTATTGAGTTTCCTCTCTGTTAAAATTTGTGTGGTCTTTGTTGGTAATCTCAGTCAACTTCCCTTTCAACTCCTTGATTTAGTGTGAAGCATTTGAGAACTTTCCTCTACTCCAAATGCAAGCTCTTTAGACATTACTTGGACTTTCTCTGAGAATCTGCTGGTGTCCAACTGTAACTCCTGCCATGTTCTTTTAACAACATTCCTACATTCTTGATCCTCTAGCCAGAAAGCTTTGTACTTAAACTCTTTCTTCTTTTTCTTGTGAAGCGGATGCAAATATAGGAGAAGTGGACCATGATCTGAACCTATGATAGGTAGTGCCAAAACTTATGCATTTGGAAATGCCACTCTCCAATCCATTGTACATAATATCCTGTCTGGTCTTTTTTTAACCATGGCCTCTTGTTCTCTATTGTTTGTCCATGTGTATGCACACCCTTTGCTTTCTACATTCATTAAAGAGAAATCGTTTAGAAGTTCTCTAAAATCCACAATTTTGTAATGGTCCGCCTCTCTCCTTCCTACCTTCTCCCAATTATACAAAATTTCATTGAAATACAAATCCAAGGGAGATGGTTGTTTTCCTTGAAATTCCATATTTCTTGCCATAGAAAAAGCCTCTTTCTATAATTCGTGGGAGCGTGAAGGAAAGTGATCCTCATTTGCAAGCCACTTAATGGATCTTTACATTGTAAGTCTATGAATTCTTTAGAACTGGAATATATGTTTAGTACTACATCTTTACTCCACATGATTGCTAACCCCCGTCCCCCTAGCAATACATTCCGGTTGTTGTAGATATGAGTTTGGGAACTTGAGATGGTGTCTAACTCTTTCCACCAGTACATCCTTATCTTTTGTTTCCACCAAAAATACTAGGTCGGGCCTTTCAGAAGCCACCAAGGCTCTCAGCTCTTAAACATCAAGGGTTTGCTTAGCCCTTGACAACTCTAGCTCATAATTCTCATATCGTCTCCGGTGGCTTATTTGGGTTAAACACCAAAGCCCAATCTTTTCCTTCCCTCACCATCTAGATGGGGGTTTCTAGTAACTCCATTTCATCGATGATTGAAAAGCTAGATCCTTCCATCCTCTTATGTTTTTTTTGCTCTGTGAGTTTTTTGCCCTTTCTTATTCCTTGACCCATTAGCCTTTACATCTACAGAATTTAGTGATTCTACCAGCATTAACTATTTGCCCCTATTTTCTCTTGATTCTAGCTTTGGTTCTGAGCCTCCTATAGCCTCCTTTAGAGAAGGGCTTTGAGTTCTTTTTTTGTTGCGAATGGGGACTACACTCATCGCCAATTCTTCTCTCACCACAATATCCATTTCAGCCGGCTGAATTGGTGTTTCTAGGACTGTCTCCTCCTCCTCATAGTTTTGAATTACCTTTCCATAAAAAGCTTTCCAATGCAAACTTCATTCACTCATTTCTACCTTAAGCCATGGTTTGTACTTACCTACTTTATTTTTGCCCATCTTGTTTGTTCATAAGGAATTTCTTCACAATATGAGGCATAGTGTCCAATTTTCCCACAAGAATAACATAAATGCAGAGGGTGCTTATATTTAAATCCCACCCATAACTTCCTGTCCCCTTAGTTCACTAACGTGATAGATTTTAGAGAGGCTAGCAAATCCACTTTCACCTTCACTTTCCCAGTTTTGTAGGGGCTATTTCCTTTAGATTCAAGTTGAATGTCCAAGACTTTTCCCCCTCTTTCAGCCAAATCAAAATAGACATCCTCCAAAAACTACCATAGAGGTACTCTAACTATCTGAACCTAAAAGGCATTCTTAGAAAAATCATAGCAATGTTCAGGAACTTTAGGCTCACACTGTTTCAAAAATAGTAAATAGCTTGTGAAGGACCATGGACCAGATTGCAACACTCTTTCTTTTTCATCTTCAGTCTCAAAAACAAAAGAGAAAAAACCCAATTTTTTTTTTTTGTGACAAGCTATTGACTCTGCTTTCCACGCTTTCTTCATAGTGTTTAAGAAGACTTGGAAATTCACATTAGACTTGGAGAAGAGTTTGCCATACAGGGTGAGGTTGCATTCCAATCGTTTTTCTATAGGAATTTCTTGTCTCACATTGACTATATCATCCTCCGACCATAAGTGACCCAAGCTTCTGCATAAAGCCGCCAATCGAAGCTCATTCTCTACCTCTTTTTCCATTTTTGTCTTTCGGAGCACAAACTAGGGATTTTCGCAAATATGAAACTAGTTGGTGAGATACTCAATCAAGTGTACACAAGAATTCTCACCTGTGGTCAGCCTCCATTCTTCACTGCACTTGAAGCCTACTACCAACTTACGGAATCGATTGAAGGGAGCTTCGGAGGCTCAAGAAAATGCATATGACTTCGAGAACCTTAATGGAACAGTAGATGGCTGTCAAGAAGGGGTGGCTGCCCTTCGATTTTTGCCAAAGGAGAGGGCCAAGCAGATTGGCAGCGTTCAGATACTAGGTTATGGGTAGGGATCACTATAGATGGTGAAAATAGCAAGGAATTTTTATGGGTTTTTAGGGTTTTTGGTGTACTATACTATTGATATATTGGGGGTTTGTAAATTAACATGGCTTCTGGATCTTTTCACTGGGTAAGGGAGTAATCTATTTGGGATGAAGGAGATTCAGAATCAAGGGGATTTTAAGGTTGGGGTTTCACCATCACTTGTAAAGGGGATAGAGGACAACTCTGCCCATGGGAGAGAGAGGAAGCTCTGAGGAGCAAAGATCCATTCATGAGGAATCCAAATTGTCGGAAACATAGTTTACTTTCAACTTTTGCGTCCTCTTTTGGTACAATCTTAAACAACAATCTAGAGTCACACAAAAGAAGGGTTCCCAAAACAAGATTGAATGCAATTAGAAAGAAGAGATTTCATTCAAAAACATGACAAACGACAGTGTCGTCCTAGGTGACATTGATTTTGTGCTTGATATTCTACTGGCGGGACTAATTTCTCCCATTGATGGAGTGATGAGGGAAATCGCCCAATATCTCGGGGGTCGACATACATCCTTGTAGGCTCACTGCGATAGTCCCCTGCTATACACTTTGATGGACTCCCCCGATTGGAACACTTGGAGTTTCTCCCCCTGAATCAATGCTGGGATGTGCTTGTCGTCCCCACCGCGGTTCCTCTTCTCATACTTCGGGACCCCTTGCATAGCTACTACTAATGAGTTTCTAATTAAACACTTCTTGTACTTCCTAAAGGATATACACATCGTCATGATAAATCCTTGATTTAGAATCGTAACTTTTTCCATGTAATATTTGTCAAAGATGTCATGTTTATTACTCGGGGTATTCAAAGTTGAATTGTTTTATTGATGAAAATAATCTGCAGGTAAATCCCGGTATGAAATAGCTTTGATATATTCAAGCCCAAGAGCATCATGATAGGGAAAGGGTTACAAGTCTTAGAACTTGATATTCAATAACGATCCTTAAAGAGTAATTAGGTTTTGCGATTGATGATTCGTAGATGATGGTTTTGCCTCAATGAATTCACGTGGATGTCCTAGTTCTGATAAGGAATGTGTATCCATAAAATTAGCATTACTTGGGATAACTTGTCCTTTTCATTGCAAATTTAGTTTGGAGCTTTTAGCAATCGAAAGTTGACCTAAAGGCCGGATAATCGACTAAGAGCATCCTGTTGTTCATCTACTGAATCAAGGGATATACTATGATATTCCTTTGAGGAAACTTTAAAATAAAAGTAACTTGGTCTTAAATTGTTCTTACAATCTGTTTTCAACTAAAAGTTATTTATTGACATCTAAGCAAAAAAATAACTATTTAAAATTTGATTTGCAAGGGAAAATTCAAATACTTTGGAATGACTTATTTGTCCATATGGATATATTTTTTTATATTCGTTGTTTAATAATAAATAAAAGTCAAAAGTTAATGGCTGAAAAGTCAAAAGTTAATGGCTAAAAAGTCAAAAAAATCATTCAAACATAACCTGCAATTTGAATTATGGAGCAGCATGAACACATCATAATTGAAGATAGAGAAAGTGTTTTCTTCTTTATTTCATGTAGATAGACGCTTGGCACATATTGCCACGTGACAAAAGATTTAATGAAAACCCACCTAAAATTGGGTAGGTCCAAAATCTACCCAAATTGCTTTGGTGAGGGAAAACAATTAGAGTTATTTCAACTCAAAATAAATGTTCACTTTCTTTATTATGGTTAAATGTTTCAAGAAGAAACTAATTCCCTCAAACTAATCAGTTGGATCATTATGGCGACATTTCCAGGAGGGAATTGAAGATGGGAATTTCCCTCCAGGAAACCCCAGAAAATGCATGCCCTATAACCTCAAACTTTGACAGCTAAAATTTATTTGTGTCATTTGAAATTGAACATGCCATTTCGTTTGGTTGGCAAAGAAAGATGGCAAGTCGGGCATACCTTGCTATGTGTGGATGTCTTCTTTCTCACAAAGAACTAAGAATGTATAGACTCTGCATATGAGTTACTCTATGTACCACGAAAGCACTTTGCTTGTTGAATTTTGTCTTTTTCTCTATGTGAGCCCCTGTGTACACACCTCATGTCTTTTACATTGCCAAAATTTTTAATTTATTAAATTAATTTATGTGAATATATAACTTAATGGGGGTGGCTCAGTGGTTAAGTAACGAACTTGTGTTGGTAAATCAGCAGCGCACGGTACACAGATCCAATTCCCCAAACCACCAAGTGATAATGGTTTCACGGTTGAAGCTATTTTCCTGGCCTTTGACTCGCACGTTAATTAGACCAAGAGGTTAGTAGGGCATCTCATAGAAATGGGGTTCACCTGCCTAAGGTGCGGGCTTTCCCGTTAAAAAACAAACATCTATGTAAATCTTCTCTAGAGAAATGGCATGTTATGGACAAATTAATATAAAAAATTGATTTATAAAGTGATATGATAAATTTATAAATAATACTGCTTGACCATGAAGTATGTAACAGTCCGTCATCTCATTTTCGTAATCACACTTAGTATTTCATATCTCCTTTTGCGCAATGTGATAGTTTAGTGGGCATTTGGGAACACTCTTTAACCCATTACTTCTAGTTTTAGCTTCCAATATTCAATTCAACTTGCTGTTCAAGCTTAAAAATTCGACGAAAGCCAAACAATAAAATCGAAAAGCATAGACTACTTCCCCAACCTTGTGATTAAGGCTTCTGAGGGAACCTCCATAAACTTTCCAGCTTAAACCTTGACTTGTTAAATTTAATCATAGGGAGGACAACCCAACCTATTCGAAGATCATCACCACGATTGTTGCAACAGAGGCGGAAACCCACGTTTGTCTTGTCCATCCCTAGTTTAGCTCTCTATTTCCCCGTGAAGAATAATTTTTATTGAGAAAATCTTTTGGGCTTATTAACCTCGGGAAATTAATAATTAGGGTTTTGCTAATTTCGAGAGGGATTCTCAATCTTCTTAATTTGGTTCTGATTGTTCTTTTCATGTTCAATAGCTTTACTTAAGTCAATCTGTCTAACCGGCCTAATCAACCTTCTGATCCATCCCACTTAGTCTCGTTTGTGGCGAGTCTTTTCTATTGCCATAGATAGATAGGATAGCTATCAAAACTTCATCCGTAAGAAATCCTGGGCAAATGTGTCAATCACACTGAACAAATCATGCTTTTGTATTTCTAGTATCATCTAGCTAAGGTACTCCCCAAGTGTTTCCCCCACATGCAGCATCGTTAGCCACAAATTTAGACAAATGATGCGAATTCAATTATTGATAAGTGATAATAGGAGATGGGCACAACGTGTAAAACTCATGAGGATGGTGGTATCAATGCTTTCTTGCCTTTTCTCAAGTCATAAATATGACAAGCTGGCTCATACGTCGAAGACCACAGCATCTAGAATACCAACGATTTGTAACTATGAATTCGTAGATGGACTGTGTGGTGCGAGCATGACTCTTGAGAGTGGAAGATTTGTCTCGTGTGAGAGGGAGCGGGTTTAGTTGCATTCCCCATGCTAACAGTACCCAAACTTACAAAAAGGAAAGCTGTAATGAGTGGGTAGTACGAGATCTGCCGCCATCGACGCCATAGCCAGTACGCGTCATGCACTATGCACGCCTGATAATCGTGTGATTACTCAAAATCCGATTGGACAAGTTCCGCCTGTTCATGCAATTCAATGCGAGGATCTTGATGTTGACACGACCAATCTGTCGCAGGTGCAAATCAAGAACAGGATCCCAATTGCGACGGACACCCAATTAAACGCCACGATGGCCGGCATGCTGTGCCATGTTCACGTGCACGATACATGTCCAAGTTCGCGATCAAGCCTCACGAGGGTTTCTGATTCACGAGCAGGACACTGGGTCGGACACCGAGGGCCACGTGAATTTCTCCGATGTGCCTTACCATCGCCAACGTGTCCAAGGATGTCGTGCGCGCGCATTGCAGCGGACGGCAAGGATCGGCGAGGCATGACCTGAACCTGAGAATTCTCTCTCTTGGGGTCATGGAAATAGGTGGCGGCGGCTTGCGATGGGGCCCCTCTTTCTCACATGGAAATATCAGGAAAGGTGTGACGTTTTCTTTGGGCTTTTATTTCCTACACTCTCAATTATCTCTGATTGATTAGTTCTTTTAAGAAGTTTTTACACTAGGTTGCCATAGAAATTACTAGATGGGCCAACAATGGTGGAATCACATTCGCATGAGATTAAGGCCAACGCTTTCCTAGTGTACACACACTATCACACGAAAATAGATTTACATGAATAAGGAAAAATTATTCAAAAATTTATAAATTTATTGTACTTTTGTCAATTCAGTTATAAATCTTTTAATTATATCAATTGAGTCCTAAGCATTTTTCATGTTTTACCAATTTAGTCAATCCAACAAATTTTAGTCAGAAATTATTAACGTGGACATTGATTATCCTATGTGGCACAGCCGGCGTTAACGTAAACATTTTTTAATAATTTTAATTTTTTTGGGTTTTTCCTTTTATTTTTCCTTTACCTTTTCTTTTTAACCAAGTGCCAGCAAGGGTTGCAAGCCAACCCTCACCCTTGCCTATGGTTGTTAAGGGTGACCTCGCCCTAGCAAGGGCTGGGCTCTTGCCATTAGTCATCAAGGGCAACCACGCCCCAACAAGGGCAGCCCTCGCCCAACTCTCTTTGGCCATTGCCTAAGGCCAGCCATTGGCAAAAAGGAAAGAAAAACAAAATCGGAAAAAATTTAAAATTTATCCATGTTAATGTCAATATATCACTTAGGACGACTAATGCTAATAAGACCGCTACATTAGCGTTTTCCGATAAAATTGTCCATATAGACTCAATTGACAAAATGTAAAGGTTTATGATTCAATTGGCATAATTAAAATATTTATGACTAAAAATGGCCAAAGTGCAATAGGCTAAGAACTAAATTGGCCAAAGTACACTAAATGTAGGATTTGTTGGACAATTTTCTTAAAAAGCAACATTTATGCATAGCATATCTGACCAAATACCACACATACATCAAAATCAACAGTAGTCGATTGTCAAAATCATACGAAAAGTTTGATTAACCTCTATTTTAAATTGTCTTTTATAATTGATAATGATGCATTTGACTAAGCTGGATGCACTGTTGCTAGGTTTTGGCTCGCTAGACTCTTCAAGGCCAAGGAGCACAAGTGGGTAAGTGGGTGTAGGGCCAAACAAATCGCGGAGATATTGTTAGAATCGATCTTGAATGAGGAACATGTCCCAACGAATCGGGCAATTTGTCTGTTTGCACTAGTCTAGTTTAAAGTCGCACTTCTCACCACGTAATTTTTTATTTTTTTTTTGCTGGTGTTTGATCCTGTCGGGTTCGTCGTATACATCCAAAAGCCGAAGAAAGAAAACGTAAGATCAAATAAGCTGTTGGGTCGGCATGTCAAGCTAGAGCTAAGCTTAGTTAGGCATCTCAACAAAAATCATCATAAAGTTGTGGAGATCTCGCGCTATTGTGGGAATATAATTTGCGGACATGTGGCGTATGGATTTCTCCAAGCCTCTGGTGTTTGTGGTCAGTACTTGATGCGTCTATAGTTTTCATTTCGCTTCCTACATCAATAACTTTCATAATAAATGAAGCTGATATCATGACAACGATGCTTCCTCCCAATAATTACAATACACACATGGGCCCATAGAGCCTCACATCCCCGAATAAGATGATTAAGTGATTCAGATCATAAATCTTTATTAGGTGGATTTTGTTGGTACAAAAAGCCAAAGAGCAATAAGAGAGAAAAATCTTTAAAACAACATAATGAACTTGCATGGCTCAAGTCAAAATCTGTAAGTCTCGCAATGTTAGCAACTTATCGGCCGTTGCATAGCTCGAGTAATTTACACTAATATGCATCACTTATCTCAATGATTTTTTCCATGATATAGGCTTTTTGAAGACATATGATAAGATGGTTTTTCTTATACACATGAGAAGTTTTGTTTGAGAGGAAGAAGTTCTTTAACACCTTTGAATGTGGGAGTCGAACCTCTCACCTCCTTCTCTTCATTAGGAAAAGGGTAACATGGCCACTCACCAAGCAAAACCCTAATGGCTCAACATTAAAACACTTACTTCCTCTAACATGCTCTTTTAGGTTGGAGATCTTCCATATAGTATTTTCAACTCTACATGTAATCCCATACAGTTTTACTGCTATTTGCCACTATGAAAGTGTTAGACATAAATAATTGAAAAACGATTGGATGACAGTCTATAAAAATAACAATATATTATGAATTACAAAAAATAAATTAACACACAATTATAAATTATTATGGGGTTCATATTGTCAAGAATTTATGATTCACAATAAGTTATTATTTTCACGGTAACCCAAAAACGGTTATGCTAATAAAGCCTTATATAATATATTTTCCTTGATTCTCCATATCCTTGCACATATATCTCTCTTGATTGTGTATATCTCCTATTAGTTATAATTGACGTCGTAATATTTTATTACCATAAATAGTTATACAATAAAAACCTATAAATATCGCATGTACTATTAATTAATATATTCAAAGAAATATATAGAAACTTTAAAATTGCTTCTTCCACATTATTCTTAACTAAAAAGAAGCCAACTCTCCTGATTTATTTACGCTATTGCTATTTATTTAAAGGATTGCAGCTTGATTCATAGACGAGTACCCTCCAAGTACTAATGGCTCTGGCCATGTGTAAAATAGACTTTGATCAGATGGGTGGTCGTCGTCATACGTCTAAACCCTAGAGTCGTACCCAACTTGTTATTCAAGACTGTTCATATGACAGCAACACAGTACATGAAAATCTCCACAAAGATGAGCGGGCCAGGGCTTTTCCCAGCCTCTCTTTGCATCGCGGGCCTAGCTAAATAAACGCGACAGTACCCGGATGGCCATGCATATGGTAAAATCAGCTTAGTTTCTCTATAATATCTCTTAGCTCTAGGAGAAATGATCTTATTGCAGAATTATATGATTATGGGCATCTGCGGTTGCACTTCCCCCAAAAAATGAACAGGACACGTGGCTTGTGGACAACTGTGAGGAAAGGGATGGGGGTCACATGATTTCTTGTTTTCTTCGTGGAGCAAGACAAGTGTTGGAATTTGGAAATTGATTCTCATTAACCAAATTTGTCTACTCCTCTCCGTGTCGATCTTGGAATGCATGTATTTTGTCTCATGTCTTACGTCCTTTTTCACCCTCATGCACCCTCAATAGATACTTTAAAAACTTACTCTAACATCTCTCTCCAAACTGAAACAGAAATTTGTTTATTCTGGTGAGAGAGAGAGGTGACAATAAACCGTCGTATAAGACGAAGGAAGCATTAAAGAGGGTCGGAGTCACGTACGGCCTTGAAATTGCAACTTTTTTAACTGCATGTCTGTAAGTATAGCAAGAGTACAAAAGCCTACGAGAACAAATATTGATTTATACTGTGAATCCATAAAGTGACGTATCAAATGCTCGTATCTAAACAATCAACTCATGTCCAACTGTCCAACAAGTCTTTGACACGTCATATATTAAACTAATCTCATAGAATACTTTTTGCAACGTTAGTTTGATTAATACAGGACTATAATGATCTTTAAGTTTATGTTTTGGTTGGGTAAGTAGGGATCAGTATTTGGAAGAATCCTAGAATGTTAACAATAACCGGCAGAGACATTGACCTTATCTAAAATTCAAGAAAATAACAAAAACATGCATGAGTTTTCTCCTTCAAGATTTTGAAAACAACAAAACGTAATTACTCAAGTTAAAAAGATTTGGAAAACTTAAGTCGCCTCTATATACCAATAGTATATGCTTTAGATAAGTTTCAGGTACTTGAGTTATTCTAAATAAAAGCAAAAACAAGAATGCTATCTAATAATTCAATGAGGATCCATCATGACCTAAGGAGGAAATCAATGAGGACACGTGCAGTAATTTTCTCTCTGAAACTTAGTACATGTCATATTCTAATGATTCTACCAGACCACAATGTTGGAATTTAATTTAAAAAATCAAGTGGCCAAGTTGTTTGTTAGTGAGAAAGTGACAGGGCTGGAGGCCGTTGCTCGTCCCTGCTGTTGGCCCTTTAACCCTCTTCTCCAAACCTTTGCTTCAACCTTTCTAATGGACTGTTTTAAGACAACTTACGTTTTTAATGGATTATTTAGGAACATAAGATATGCATGAGTTATTGATTATTAGGTACAAAATGGGCGGCTTTGGCCTTTCTCTACTCCCAATCTTTGATGACCTTTCTCTAACTCCTGTCATTGATAATGATTCATTGAAATAATTATCAGTTTGCTATGACTGATCTATCAAATCGGTGTGCTAAGAAATGTAACGGTATTAATTGTGAGTATTGGTTATGCCCTATTTTATTTTAATATTTGCTCGTGGTTCACGATCTTATTGAGTATTGCACTGAATTCCTAGATCAATCGAAATATATATATTTTACCTGTCATTCCATTATAACTCGAATAGAAAAGAAAGGTGAATTCTAGTCTTGGTCCCATATCTGATCCCAAACATTACAGTTTGGCCCCTCCATGCCCAAATATCCACATTGCTACCATCAAATTATCAATGTCGCAACTACTAGAAGACAAATCGCTTTTACTAGTTTGTTCAAGTGAAGTAATGTGTCAATATAAGATGACAAGAATGTCATATCTGAGTCGGCGACATTGCAGATAGGTGGCATTGATTAACTAGTCATGTACGCAACATGATGGATGGGGAATGATTAATCCTTAAATTGTCACATAAGGAAAGGGATTTTATTAGGTATACTTGCAGTGTAAGTAATTCGTATTACTACTGTAAATGTGATATCAAAATATAAAAATTTAGTTGTCATCCCTTCAATGATGACCGCATAAAACTCTTTTTACATGATTAGTGTGCCTAATAAGAGGCTATTTAGTACAACTTTTCCACAACAGCTTAGCAATCAATGTGGGTGTTGTAACTTTTATGCGATTTTCAGTGATTACTCAATTTTAAAGTGTTGCAACTTTAAAATATGTATTACTAAGCATATCAACGTACTTCACAGCATAGCTAACTTTCAACCACATATATACCACATGGGCTCTAAATCCATTATGAAAGTTTGAGTTACGATTTTAAAGTTTCAAATCAAGGTTTTCAATTGTTAGGTAAAAAAAGAAAGAAAGAAAGAAAGACTAAATTGAAGACACTGTCAACACAAGAATGTAATTTTATTCGGTCACTTGGTGCAAACAGATTTTCATCCTTGCAGTTGAATAAATCTATCTCGAATATGTAATTTTTTCATCAATTTTTCACGACATAAGTAATCTGCACTTTTCCATTGAATAAATCCCCTCTGTTGCATGCAAACCACTAAGCCACTTGCATAGTTTAAGACTCAAGGATTGCAGGGTAGCCGGTGTGATGCACAAAATTTCTTCAAATAGAGGATGATATAATCTTTCTGCAATATTATCTAAGATATAATTATCTTTTTTTCTGATGATATTTCAGAGTACGAATAAAAAAGAGAAAAAAAAACTTTATTCTAAATAATGTCGTTGTCCGAAGCGGTGGCCCCCTCCTTGGGGTTGCTCTATAAGTAGCTAGCTTTTTTCAGCAGCAAAAGAGCATCCAAAAAAAATGTCTTTCGTATTGGACACAAGCACTTCATCATCAACTCTTGTTCTATGTCCTGCAATGGAGCTCAAGGATGAGAAGGAGAACCTCGTATTTGACTCCTTGCTTCAAAAGCAACCAAATTTGCCAAAAGAGTTCATTTGGCCACACAAAGACCTTGTTCACACCCAGGAAGAGCTCAACGAGCCACTCATAGACTTGTCCGGCTTCCTAAAAGGCAATGAAGAAGCAACTTCCCAAGCAGCTGAGCTCATCAGGACTGCTTGCACCAACCATGGCTTTTTTCAAGTCATCAACCACGGAGTTGACCTGGGCCTCATAAGCGCCGCCCAAAATGAGATTGACTCGATTTTCAAGCTCCCCATGAGCAAGAAGCTCAGCATGAAGAGGGGGCCCGGCGGAGTGTATGGTTACTCCGGTGCTCATGCGGATAGGTACTCGTCCAAGTTGCCATGGAAGGAGACTTTCTCTTTTGGGTTTCGCAAGAACGAGAGCTCTGAGCTTGCGGTGGTTGATTACTTCAGATCTGTCTTGGGCGATGATTTTGAACATACAGGGTAAGATAATTTTTGTGGTTACTAATGTTGCTCTTATATATATCAAAATAAATAACTCTGCAGCCCTAAATACAAAAAAAAAAAAAACTAGCTTAGGCTGATCCCAGGTTTTTAAATTTAACCCGATCTATATACTTTGCATGTGTCATGAATTTCCTCCATGTCAATAGGAAAAAATAATGTTGAAAGTGGATCACCCAAGATGCAAACACAGATGAGCTGGTCATAGAATTACAAATTCAACTTCTTTCCAACATGAAGACTTAAATTTCCATTCAGTTACTGGTTAATTTCTTCCCTTTTTATATCAGAGAACAATGCTTCCTTCAAAGTCACTTTTCCGCCTTTTTCTGGGCTAGCTCGTATACCACTACCGATGCACGCATGGAAAAATCTTGAACTTAATCATTAGAGATGGGCAAAAATGGGTTAACTTTCCATGGAAGCATAGACAGCCCAAAGTAGAACTTCCATGTATAGGCGTCTTCGCAATCATGATGCCAACGCCTTTTCATAGATAGGTTCCTTTACTTAGATGAACGCGTGTCCTGACTTTGGTGGGGGTCCCCCGGTAATGGAGGGAATTATGTGCACAAGCAGCCATTCATCTTCATCTTCATCTTCATCTTCATTACTGACTGCTGCTCAACCCTAAATACGCATGCGATCTTTAATCAGATGGGTGTACCAGAAGTATTGTGAGGCGATGAAGGAGCTAGCATTGGTGATCATGGAGTTACTGGCAATAAGCTTGGGGATCGACCGCATGCACTACAGGGACTTCTTCGAGGACGGGACTTCAATAATGAGGTGCAATTCGTACCCGCCATGCCTGAACCATGGGCTTGCGATGGGCACGGGTCCTCACTCCGACCCAACATCCTTGACCATCCTCCATCAGGACCAAGTTGGTGGCCTCCAAGTCTTTGCCAGCAACAAATGGAAAGCCATCACACCTCGTCAAGACGCCTTCGTCATCAACCTTGGAGACACTTTCATGGTACTTCCCCACTACTTTTTCCCAACGAAAGTTCTGAACTTTGATAAATCTAGTCAAAGTATGATTACCGTTATTTTTGTAATGAGTCTGAGGCTTTTTCAAGATACGCATCCATATCATCACCATCGTTGATTCTTTTTCTATAGATAATGATTTTTTGACATAGTTTCTGTACTTTTTCGAATAGCAGAAATGAGAAAGGTGATGACTGATATAAAATATATCACTTATTACTTAAATACAGGATTGCAATAAGTCTCATACTCACATGAGAGAGTCCAACTTGAAGAGTTCTTGAGTTGGAATTATAAAAGCCTGTTTCCTCATCCATCCTGGCCCAATTATATATCAATGTATTCTGAGTGCGGCTCCTGTTCATCCTATTCTCATTTCTGCAATTTCATTTTTATGTTTTCATTGTGATTTACATGTGAAAGCGCGTATTATTGAAGTCCAAACATGCTTACATACGAGATTATAATACTTCTTATATTAATGTAACTTACTTTCATTCAGAAATTTAACTATGGGGTTGAACTTCCCAACAACCTCAAAGATTACATGTCTAAAGTTTGGAAGAGCATGCACAAATTAAAAGGTTCTGAATGTAATTGAGTTGGATATGACAAATTTTAGGACTTACAATGTAGATGATGTAGGTAAGTGTCCAAAATAGAACGATGAAAAAGTTGCTCATCAATTAGCTTTGCCTTTTTAGAATCTGTTAAAGTGAACCTATCATGAAAAGAGAAGTTGGAAAAAGATACAAAGTGAGCCAGGAAAGAAGGCTTGAACATTCTGAGTAATTCTAACTAAAAGTAGTGCATACAGTCCGATCAAATAAATCATCACTGGTCGGTTCATATAAAGTCGACTTATGGCACCGTTCTCATCTGCTCTTGATACTAAAAATTGTACTTTTATTGGTTCTCGTCTAAGTAATGCAACATCTATCATTCTTGACAAGGATTTGACGTGTCACAACTAAAACAGGCACAGGATGAGATTGGCAGATGAAGTGGTTATACATCGTGAGGTCAATAACACCGTGAGTAGATAGAAATAATAATACTAACCTATCATCAATGGAGCCATAGTTACCTCGGCCTCTTCTTTTCGTCTTGTATTTTATCTGTTCCGCTGAATCATCAACCGACTTGTCCTTTGACCGTATGTGCTTGCCAATGAACATGCATGGCGATGTGGGCACTCGAGAAAACATTAGTTCTATTACCTCCGTCTCCAAAATAATTTAGGGTTTATTCCAGATGAGAGTGCAATGCGTGAGGAGCTGTAAGATTGAAACTGAAGCATTACTGAGACAAGAGGAGGGCGACTTGTTTTCCTCTGAAAATTCAACTAAAAACCTAGGATACCATCTATGGTCTCGATATTTGACGAGTTAGAATTAGAAAACCACCCTCAACAGTCGTATTAACGGCGATTGATCGAGAAAGTATTGAATTGCAGGCGCTAACGAATGGGATGTACAAGAGCTGCTTGCACAGGGCCGTGGTGAACAGGGAGAGGGAGAGGAAGTCGCTGGTGTTCTTCGTGTGCCCGAGAGAAGACCGGATTGTGAGACCCCCACCAGATCTTCTAGGGACCGACGTGGAAGTGCCAAGGAAGTACCCGGACTTCACATGGTCCGACCTCTATGAATTCACTCAGAACCACTATCGCACTGACGTCGCTACCTTCCAAAGCTTCATCCACTGGTTGCTTTCTCCCAAACGCTAGATCTCTCTCTCTCTCTCTCTCTCTCTCTCTCTATGAAATGTTCACCTTATCGTTCTTCTTGCTAGTCAGTTTTCTTCTTCGTTTTTTCTTCTTTTATTTTATTAGTTTTGGACATGCATGGGCTTTGGATGCTGTCGATCATCATTTGGTTTGTCTTTTATGTGTCATCACTTTGTCCCATCTCTCGTCTGTATAGATCCCCCCAAATGCCCCATATTTTGGATCATTTGGGCGTGTATATCATTGCGTGTACGCGTTGGCCTCTCTCAGCTTTCTTGCCACATTATTATATAGTTTAGTTTTTTTCCAGTGTGCGTGTGTAGTGTTTTGTTTGCATGTCTGGGTAAGATTGCCCAAACGCTTTAGGAGTGTCGCAAAACCCATCTTCCTAAAGAGTTTAGAACCACTAGAAAACGGGTTCTCGACGAGCAAGGAAAAAAAAAAGAAAGTGAAAGGAAAAATGAAAGATTTTTAGGTTTACGTGCACCAATATTCAAAAGTCACGGGAGACTTGACTTTCGCAGATCATATTGTGTCGATGGTTCATGAACAATCAGTAAATTCCAAAATAGATGTTTTAAAAATTATCCGATCTTTTTTTTTGTCACAGTGTGTAAAGTTTGATCCTATTGTGAAAGCAGACGAGAGCAATGGCCCCACATAATCAAGGAGTGGGGATATGACCAAGAATTCATTTGTTGATGATATGCTTGATAAGGAACGATTTGGAAGGGGTCTACATCTAGTTTAAGAACTTTGTCCTAAGGAATTGCAACATGACCCAGTGGCCATCCTCGTGCAGACTTAACCTTATGTCTGTTTCGGTTTGACACGATTGGACACCTTCCAATCGAGATTGAAAATTGTAAACTCGACCACTATGAAGTTTTAGCACGTGTGCCTGTGATGATGATTGAAAAAGCTTCAGGAGAAAGTGGTGCCAATCTTCGATTATGGACATTTGATAATAAATATATTTTCCTCTGATATATTATCGAAAGCTACAATTCAAGTACGCTATTCAGATTGTTTCGTAAGAGAAATTGCCAGAGTTTAATCTATTGTGAGCTGATATGGTGACTGTTAAACGCACAATTTTTCTGGTAAATTTAATTTGTAATCAATGGATGCTTAAATATAATTGCCACGACCTCTCTTTTTCCGTCCGGGGGGAAGGAAGAGATTTAGAGGTATTGCCTAAAGAGGCGGGTCAACAGCCTTCGATTAGAAGTGGCTCTTCCAAGCCTATACCTCCCACGACATTGGATTTTGTTTTTTAGTTCTTAACTATTTAAGTATTTCTAAGAGTTGCCACTAGTCTATTGAGGTCAGTTAGAAACCATTCGAGACGCGTGAGGGTCATCTCGATTTCTATAACGGGGACTTATTTACGTTAATATCTTTATTAGTGTCCTTTCGGTACCTCTAACTTGGAAAGTTATTTATCTAAATGGCTACACAATCTTGATTACCATTTATAATTCTTACCAAAACCACTAAGTGTCCGTACAAATGTTTTTGTGTAGTTTTTTTCATTAAAGTCAAAACTAATCCAAACTTAATTTAGAAAAGAAATTTACACTAAAATCATCGAAAGCCGGTGCAGTAAGTAAACATCCAACAAATTGAAATGACTTGACATTAAATGCAAAAAAGGAAAACCCAGCATAAGTCGGGCAAATAATCTTACATGGCCTTGTTATTACGCCCCAAGATAGAACCTCTATGAGCTAAATGGGAATTTAAAAATACACGAAATTACTTTAAATGATTTTAATCTACACATGGTGGATTATTTACAAAAATAGTTATAAAATACTAAAATGGCATTAAATTACGAAAATGACTTTATAAAATTAGGAAAATCTCATAAATTTCATTTCTGCCCTAATTTGATACTATCCAAAAAAAATTTGAAAATTTTCTTTTTTTCTTTTTTCAAAAAATAGTTCCCTAAACCGACCTATGCTTGATTTACATGAACATGGAACAACTGAGAACATGAATATCACAAGAACCGAGCCCAAATCAACCGTTTCAAGATCAAAGCTTAGTTGGGGCATTTCGTCAAATATTTGATGTTGCATTAAACTACCCCAAATGGCTTCCTCAAGCCATATTTATGGCCTTCAGTCTCAACCCATGTGCAGTACTAACCAAAGTATCATAATCAGGGGTGAGCGATTCTAGGCTCCTTACAGGTTCCACCTAGAACTTGGAACCTACCATCGAGTATAGGTTTTGCATTTTTTAGAACCTGAAACCTACCCATCAGAACGTGGAATGTGGAACCTATAGGTTCTTTTTTTCATCTTTAGTTAAACAACATGAAAATAAACACAACAATAAAAATGAATAGAGATTTTATTATCGATTACCTGAGAACATGTGTCTATATGCACATGTTAAATAGTATTAAGGAAATTTTGTGATTTTAATGTACTAATTGCTCTTATATTATATAGAATCATTATTTTAAAAGAAACAATTGCCCAACATAACTACATAAAATAAGCAATTAGAGTTTCCACTGGTCTCATAATCTACAAAAATAAAATTCTCAATCATAAATGGAAGTTTAGATTACTGGTTTCGAATTATACACATATCATCAAACACCATGGAATACCTTGATATCGCGTGAAGACAAATTAAGAAAACATAAAAACTTGTACTAGGTTCTAGGTTCCGGGTTACAAGTTATAGGTTCCAGATTCTACCAATTGAGAACCTAGAACTTACCATCGGGTACAGGTTCTCTAAATTTTGGAACCTAGAACCTACCATGCATATCTTAGAACTTAGAACCTACAGGTTCCCACCGGTGCGGTTCTTAGATTCCAAGTTTTACCCTGGAACCATGCTCACCTCTAATCATAATCATACTACTACACACAAATAACAATATCAACTAGAAATCACAGCCTAAAACGCACAAGAACAAAGTTGAAATCGGCCTCAGATATGTGGGTTTGAGCTGTTTTTGCAAATCTGGGTTCGAACCCAGGTCAAGCAAACCTGTTGCATGGCCAGATTCAAGCCCCGATACTCATCACATGCGAGATCTATGGGAGAACCACTTCATTCGAATGGAAATAGGTAACATTTACTTTCGAATGCAACAAACATCGCAGAGAACGATCAATCGAACACATCGAAACGACCTATCCAGGAAGCATACGTGCATGGTCCACACTGACCGGCCATGGATCAATGTGGATTGGCTTCGTTTTTGGCTCAAGTTGTAGACGATCTCATGGTTCACACGGGGATTTGAAGACCAAACAAAGTTGACCTCAGCATCATTTGTATACCCATATAACATTCGTCAAGCTCATGAAAACAGAGAACTTATAAATCAAAAGGGAGTAGCAAGTCAAACATATGGGGGTTCATGAAGAAGCTTCACCACGGAAAAATTTCGACCCCATAGATCATTTTTCCGGGCTGGTTTTCCTCTGGATTTTTCATGATCAAAACATGTTCAAAATTAAACAAAAATACATCTATGACTCCTAACTTGCTTCTTAGTTTCTTTTTGATGCAGTTCTTAGCCGAGGGAACCAAGACATTGATCTCCGGGGGCGCCTGGAATTTGGCTTCTTCAAACTGAAAATGAGATCTGCGAAGAAAGAACTGACAACGAAGGTTTTTGTTGGCTCCCAAAATAAGACTCCAGGACCTCTTTTGTCTACCAATTCAACACCAAACCAACCATATGTATTCTAATTTAGGGCACAAGTCATGGTTTTCCTCAGTTGTCCCTCGTGTTTCTCAGAAACGCCGTGACCAACTGGGCTCAACACGGGAAAAAAAGTCAGGGACTCCCTTTGCCCGCCAAGAGGGTATTTTTCGGGGGGCTTTAGGAGACCTCCCCGTTCTCCATTTTGGACGTACGTCCTATGGTTGGAAAGATCTTTGAGTGACATTACACTTCTAGTTGAAGGTTTTTTCTAGTTTTGGCTGGAAGTTTGTGAAAGTTTTCACTCCTCTCCAAGGGTCAGTCTGGAATTTCCGGGTTGAGGTTTTTTGAGTTGCTTATGGGGGCGTATTTTGAGAACGATCGTGAGCTCCCCTTAGTGCCTCTTGCCTCCAAAATTATATCCCCAAAAATTTCCTGCTTTAGAGATCTTAGCTACTGAATTAAACGATCTTTTGGTTGGTCTTTGCCCTCCTACCGAGCCTGCGAACTGAACTACTTCACTCTCTGATCCGGCCAAAATTTTGGACTTTTGCAGCTGTTGAGCGTGCGGATTTTGCTGCGGTTTTCACGTGCCTTCAGCAGCTTATCCCTCGCCAATTATTTTTCCACTGGCACTCCTAATTATGCTCTTCCATCTCGGGAAGATATCAGGCTGATTGGGCGGCTGAGTAGCATATGGTGGGGCCACAAAATTTCTTACTCGGCAGCTTCGAATTGAGACCAAATCGTGGACGTAGTTTTGGCAGCTGGTTTAAGTGCTTTAATCCATCAATTTGGCTGCAATTTTTGGTCAATTAGCAATATTGTGTGTATTTATTTCAGCCCTTGACCGTAATTTACCATTCTCTTTTCATAAATTTTGTGAAAATATCCCTCAAATTTGGCCATTTTCTTGTTCAAGAATGTCCAATTTAACACAATTTGGTCATTTTGGCTTGATTTGATTAATTCGACCTTGCCCAATTTCGATTTCAAGCTTAATTAGGGGCTGAGATGATGAAAGTGATGATTTAAGGGCTTGGGCAAAACTTTGTAAAATTTTCAAATTGGCCCCTCAACTTTTGAAAATTGCGTTTTGGCCCCAACTTGCTGTTTAATTCCAATCGACCCCAGGGCTTGGCTAGTCACACTCAGATCTTCAGCTCCAACTTTCTCTTCTTCTTCCCTCTCCCCTGTTGATTTCAAGAAAAATAAATCCATTTAAAAACTCAATGTCTAGGTAATCTATATGCAAGAACTTAACATGAAATATTTTTTTGGAAAAACAAGTTTCAATTTTTTTTTCGGAAATATGTAAACAGAACCTTTGGATAAAAATTTAGGTGTCAATAATAATAATAATCAATGGTCGTTAATTGTAATCTTTTTGGGTTTCAAATTGATTGCAAAGAATTAATCTATAGGTCTACACATCAATATTTATATATTTTGATAGGGTCAATTCCAAAAAAAACCCCAAACTTTAGGTCTAGTCCCAAATATACCCCGAACTTTTTTTTGTCTCAAGAAAAACCCCAAACTTTAGGTTTAGTCCCAAATTTGCCCCGAACTTTTTTTGTCTCGGAAAAACCCCAAACTTTAGGTTTAGTCCCAAATCGCCCCAAACTTTTCTTTTGTCTCGAAAAAACCCCAAACTCTTAGTCCATTCCCAAATCTATCCCAATTTTTTTTTTTTGTCAAAAAGAAAATCATCAAAATTTACTTTAATCCTAAATTTGTCCTCGTTAGCCTTTGTCCAAAAGCCATATTAGTAATCCCTAATTTTTTATATCCAAAAATGGTTTTACTTTGAAAATAATTTTCTATGACATATTGCTTATTTGTATTTATTATATATGTGGAAATGCCATGCTAAGTTGGGACTAGACCATGGGGTATATTTGAGAATAGGTCAAAAATTGATGATTTTTTTAGTACAAATGGTGGGTAAAACCCCAAATTAGTATACCCGTAAATTGCGACGCATTATTTAATTTAGCAATTTGACAATAAAATTTAACAAAAACTAATAGATGGTAATTTTTTTTGGTGATCAAAAAATTAATTTTGGGTAAATTTGTCATATATGTACCAATTTGGGATTTTTCATGATATTGACTCTCTTTTTTAGACAAAACCAAATTCGGGGTAGATTTGGGATTAAAATTAAAGTTTAGGGTTTTTTTGAGACAAAAGAAAAGTTCGGGGCAGATTTGGGACTAAACCTAAAGTTTGGGGTTTTTCTTGAGACAAAAAAAAGTTTGGGGTATTTTTGGGACTAGACATAAAGTTTGGGGTTTTTTTTGGAATTAACCCTATTTTGATATGATGTATTGAGCTATATACCCGGGTTCTAGTATGCAATTCGCCAAAAACACACGGCTATCCGAACATAATTTCAAGAATTTACAAATATTTGAAAAATGAAGATTAGGTTTTAATTTTTTTCTAGGCAGTTGACGGCATAGTAACCAAATTTGAACTTTAATACCTTCCCTTTGGACCCTTCAATGCCTTCTTGGCAAGCAAGAACTACAAAAGTAATTCTTTGGCATATGATCTTTTCATTTTCGAAAAATCTAGGATTGAAGTTTGGTGCTTGATTAATTAAAAGGTTAGGGGATGGAAAAATGCAGATTGGTCATTACGTTTAACGGATTGTTTTATGAATTTTATGCAAACACCATTTGTTATAAATCATCTCTCAATAAGGAAAAAAAAGTTGTAAATAATGTGATACATGAGATAATGCATGATAATCTGGTGGTCTGAACTCTCAACATGTGTAGAGAGTCAATGTTTTCTATTTTGAGAAGCTAATATGCCCTTTTCTCTCGCAAAACGTGGCGGTCGAACCTTCAACATTGAGTTCAGCTCTTCGACATGGGATTGACCTTCCTTGCTCAAATCCATTGAAGTTCTCGGGCATCAACAGAAAAAGTTATTAATCCTCTTGGTTTGGTTCATCTTTGATCTTCTAAGCAATGTTTCGAGGCAGTTTCAAAAGCAAGAAACACTGGTCAAATTTCATCAAAGCAGAGGTGTGCATGAAACTTCTCCAAAACTTTTACCCAAATCGCTTGGTCACATGTTTATTTAAACTTTATACTAATAGGGTCTCTATTCACCTATTGGTGTTAACTTTGGGTTGAACTTTCTAACATAATAGCTAAATCAAGTTTCTTCCCCAAGTTTATTTTGTGTGTAGGACTGCCCGTTCATTAATTCCACTGCCATTCTTAATATGGCTTTATACATAAGAAGGGGCTTGCCTATGTGGTTTGTACTGCTTATATCAGCTTAAATTTTTGCGTTGGATAGTCTTGCATTAGCAATACAATACGATATTGTATCTACCTTTAATGGTCGGGAGCATGATATGATATCATACCGTACAACAAGTGCATAGACATAAGGTAGGTGCACCTCCATATGACTTTATAATTGCTACTTGTTAATATTACATCAACTCAGGTAAACTCTGATCTAAATGCTCAATTGCATTCTCTATAAATTTTTATATTACTTGGTCCTGGAAAATGCATAAATTTTCAACAAATCATAGGTTGGGTATGCTTTTGTCAAACTTAAGGAAATTCATTTAGCCGATCTTATTGATCCTAAAAGTGAATCCAAATGAGTTAATCTAAATTGAGAATACATTACATTATATGAAGCAACATATATGTAGCCTCATAATATTCATTAAGATTATAGTATGTGGTCATTTTATTACTATCACAATTTCTTGATAGGATTTCCACCTAATGATGGACTCCAATCATAAAAAAAATCCCTTCTTAGTACTTGTACATACACATAAAAGAAGAAATCAACTTTTTTTAAAGTATCAAATAGATATTCACTTTGGTATTTCCCTCGTGACTAAAGTCAAACTTTTGGGCATAATGTAGCTGCTTGCTTTATCACCAAAAAAGAAAAGAAAAGGGCATGATAAGTTGGCACGAGGGAAATCTCTAGAAATAAGACTTTATCTCCAAGAAGATCCCCTTGGTCCGTTGGGGATACTATTTTGCGATGGTAATTGGTAATAATATGCTTGAAATAGTATTTGGCCCTACACTTTAGCTAGTCGAAAGTGCAGAGAGTTTGGTTGTTTGTCACCGTCAACAGAAAAGATCATCTAGCTCGGAAACCATGGGGTTTTACTCGATCGTCCATGTCGCTCTTGACTGGTTTACTCGTGGATTCGACTGATGCAATGACCTGAACATACGAGCAGTCATCGTAGTAATAACTAAGATGGTCAAGAGGCAAGTCTATCTACTCTTTCTCCCCTCGAGGTTTCTTTTCCTTGTCGAATCCATTAGCTCTAGTTTCCTCAACTTCCCTTCTCACCTTCTAATCCTTAAGCTCTTTTTACCTTCGATGTGCATAAGGGGGATGGTGCCAGATGATCACTGATTCACATTTCCAAATTCTACAGCAATCAAATAACCCTTTTTAGAATTACCGAGTTGATTCGTCTTTTGCACGAAAAGCCCCAATGGTCTTTATCTCATCATGCCAATGGTATTCTATCGCTTGATAAGTATGTGGATCTCAAATGACACCGAGATGGCACAAGCCGAGAGAGGCCTAAGTCATGCAGCCCATCGAAGAGACTAGTATGGAGGTCACGTTTAGAGCGGCCTATGAATAGAAGAGGCTTGAGGTCAGCCCAACTGCTTAGGCCCAATGTCAGCAGCCTTCTAGATTTGCACGTCCACACCACCTATGATCAATTACTCCCACCCTTTCAATCATCGCATGATATACACATCATGTCCGGAAGTTCATGTTTTCCTTCAAATCGTCATTGCAATCATTGCCTAACAAATAACAGTGTCTGCGGTCGGCCATCATGGATGTGGATCTCAGGTTTTTAGGCCCAATGTCAACTTGCATGGCTTATGTACTAGCAACAAGGCCACAACTTAACTGCCCTTTTGCCAACTAGAGGCTATTTTGGGCCAACATACTTCTACGGTGCTCAAATCCATTTGGGCCACATTATTGAGCAAACCCATCGAACTAGAGGAATAGTCAAGAGTCATAAGAGAGATGGAAGCCAACTTATAATGCCATGCACAATCAGAAGATATACATGAAATATGTAACAATCAGAAGATATACATGAAATATGTAAAAGAAAACTGAATTTTGTAGACTCGCAGCACTATTTAGTGAATTTTTCTATGATAATTTATGTGCTCCGAGAATTACTATAGATCAACTAATCGGACTGACAAGAATTATTCAAACCCAGAAGTTTATTAGAGTTAATTAAGACCAAAATGCTCGATTTTGGCATTGCCATCGTCATTAGCATGGAACCCTCAAACAAGTTTTTCCGCTTACGCTGTTTCCCAAAATCCTCGTCCATAACTTGGTTCCCCGGGCCGGAAACCACCCCCAAAACCTCTGCATCTCCTTTTTTGACATGGCCTCTCCAACTTTTGGATAAACTCATGTCCCTACACTCTCGTTCACGTGCATAGATAACCCCTTAAATCATCATCTAAGTTATTCTCATGCATCGACTTCTGATCTGTGTCACATGAAATGAAGAATGGATGCAAGATTGTATTATTAGAGCATCCAGAGTTGTGCAAGTCATGCCTCCACAAAATTTCAGGAACAAACCTAAAAGTTGAGCCTATTGAGATTCTATTTAGACCAACTTTCCCTCAAAAGTTAATGACACGAAGTTAACACCAACTGGGTATTATCGATTGCTCTAAAAATTTTAAGCCAAAAAACTAACCACCAACTAGATATAATCAATTACTCCTTTTCACTCTATATATTTTATTGCGAGAATTCTTTCTATTATCGTGATGGGTAAATCAGTAACTTTTCATTTGGACAGTTGAACAACTTAAGATTTAGTAATTCACCCATTTTTTTATCTGAGATAAAGTGTCCATCCGATTGCTTTACACCAATTCATCATGACCACTAAGTTCCTATCGAAGACTAAGCACCTCCACCTATAGGATTTTGTCTATTCATGATTATCAATTTAGAAAGGATTAATCTTCCATACATAGGTCAATGTAGGGTCTCTCCTACGTAAGCCAACACTTGGACTGACTTTTTGCGTTGAAGAGGGATTTTGTAGTTCCGCAATAACGTCATTAATTTTCAAGCCTTTACTCAGCCACCTGGACGAAGATCCAAAACTAAAGTTCGCACACCCCTCTTTCAATTTCGATTTCAATTTTCGATGATTCGCTTATGAACCCCAATAGACATGGATTAAAGAGAAAACACGTTTAATTTACGTGACGGACCACATAGATGCACTATGAGAGAGGGAGAGAGATCTTGAATGGATTAGCATCAAATATGTGCGCTAGTAATGTTACGAAAATTAGAGGATTCAATTAAGGGTGTAAACGGCCGCTTGTGGAAATATATCTTTATATCAATAGTGAATGCTCCCTTCGACCTTGGCAATAAAGAAAGAAAGGAAAGATATGCGAAGTTCTGAAGAGTGGGGCCAACAGTGTCCGGGTGGCAACAAATTAATGGA
Organism: Corymbia calophylla; assembly: GCA_014182845.1. NCBI lineage: Eukaryota > Viridiplantae > Streptophyta > Magnoliopsida > Myrtales > Myrtaceae > Corymbia > Corymbia calophylla. The sequence goes on along the minus strand of CM024700.1, from coordinate 47,207,433 downwards.
CTGATGTCTGTACCACCTAGCACCCAATATAAAAATATACATTATTGATCCTTTTCCTTTTGTACATGAATGGAGCATATGATGACGTCACTTCCCCAAATGGGCCGGCCAAGCCATATCATCCGACGAGATAACAGAACATCCGACGGGAAAACGTGAAGCCATTTTCCTGACCGAAGCAACTACAAAAGCAGAACACAAACACAAAAACTCAGGAACCGAACGCAACTGCACATCAACATATCATCGGGCGAGCGAGGATGATTTCTTCGCGCAACCCTAACTAGCAAGCGAAGCTAACGGAGGCAACTTTTGATTTGTTGTGTACGAGCGCATGCCACATCGTGGCCAAGGAGAAAGCCCGAGATTACAGTGAGGAGGGCTTGTAAGCTTTGGAAGAAGCAAGCAAATATGAGACGCTTTATGCGTCCACGCCGGGGAGGAAGAACGAGAAGCACCTCTCGACTCTTCGCTGCTAGTCCCTTCTCCTTCTTGGCTTCCTGCATGTAAGTCATCACCCTCTCTTTTCTGTGCTTTTGAGAGAGAGAGAGAGAGAGAGAGAGAGAGAGAGAGAGAGAGAGAGAGAGAGAGAGAGAGAGAGAGAGAGAGATATGAGGCTTGGTCTTTGCTTGGATGGGAGAGATGCGGTGGTCATATTTATATGTTAGTCGTTTGGCATGTTTGCTAGTCAGAGCATACATTACGAGGAAAGTTCGGCGGACTCGGATACTTTAAATTAATTATGTCGACGACGGGAAGATACATCAAATGATATAAAAAAAAGGTTGTTGATGGACATTAACGCGTTGCTTACGTGAGCAAATGATTCATCGGCTTACGTTCTCCTCTTCCAAGCTTATTATTTGTGTGTTATTTTTTAGCTGCTAACGTGACAAATGATCTATGCAGTTTGCAATTCGCTATGCAGTTTGCAGTTCGCACCATCTCCATTTTCCGATTGGCGTTTTGTTGCCTCCAGTGTCTTTTCTTGTTCAAAAGTTACCGGAAACCATATATAGGAACTCTTATTCTGAAGATCACTCTCCTTCTTTTAGGGGTAAATGTCAGATCCTACAACTAATGAATTGAGACTGTAAGCTGTGAAATCGGCATTGAAAATCACCATAGCTATAATTAAGAGCACATATAATAGGGTAAAAGAGATTCATGCACCTGATTCAAACCCATCATTATTGATGCCTATTGGCAATGATCTAAAGTTCAAGCGCTTCTCTAGCTTAACAAGACCGCCTCTCACCCTTAGCATTTTGTAACCGCTCCTTACATGAGAATATTTGTGTATTAGGGTTAGATGAAAAACTTGAGCACTATTTAAAAAGTTTTAAATTGCATGTCCTTTCATCACAGGCTGGACTTTACTTGGTCTACACTAGCCAACCCTATATTAAATTAATTAAGAATCATTATATCTCACATAATTAGATCAATCCCATAAGATGATGAATTATAATATCAATTAATATAGCCCACATTAGAAAAAAATTTACATTCCCTCACTTGGGCCATATTAATTGAAATTGTATTGTATATATACACCGTTATATTGGTTTAGAGATAATTTCTAACAGTTAATCCGATCCCATAAAGTCTCAAACATTGAATCATGGTGATAATTGTATGTATACACAAAGCCTCTATGGTCACGGGTGCCTTTAATTCTACTTATATGGATTTAATATGATAATGTGATAAATGGATAACATCTCATAAATAGTAGTACTACCTTGTGTGCTATCTCCATTATTAGTCAAGATTCTCTCTCATTAAATGTTACAAAACATGACGTGTCACTAGAGAATATTTTTTGATTCCAATAAACCTATATATGTCTCATTGTTTTACTTAACTTTTCTTTATGTGTAACAAGATATACATTTAAGGCTAATAACTAGATACCCCTAGCCTTCATTTTCAATAATACATTCATAAATACATTATTGAATGCAAAAAGTTAATACATATTAAAATGTTACTAAATATAATAAACAAAGATGTAGACTCTATTAGAGCAAAAACAAAAACGACTCCCACTAAATAACAACATTTCATGATACTCGAGGTACGGATCCTAAGAGTGCCGAGTGCCGGGAAACTTGATGCCAAAAGTTACAAAGGTACACTTAAGTGCCAAAATCGGAGCAACATGGATAACTTAAATGCCAACGGTGAGAAAATCCCGCCAAATTGCCATGTGTCCATTTTTCGGCGACTTCATTTGCTTGACGAAACATTTTTTTCAAAATAAAAAATCCACGTGGCAATTTTAATAAAAAAAATTGTCCACGTCAGATTTTAAAAAATTTAAAATCGATTTTATTAAAAAAAAAATAGAGAGAAGAAGGGGATCGGCGAGGGCTATGCGCCCTCACCGCCGCTGCTGTCGTTGCCCCACCCTCGCCGAGAAGGGCCGGCGAAGGTGGGTGAGGGTCGGCCGAGGTCGCCGGGCCTCGACCGGCCTGCGGCGAGGGCCCACAAGCCCTCGCCCAGATCTGGGGCGAGGTTGCGACCCTCCCCTAGATCCGACGAGGGTTGCCGGCCCTCGCCTCGCCGGCCTAGGGCCACCGGCAGCCCCGGACCCACACCGGATTTGGGGCGGTGCGGGCGGTCGGTGGCCCTTGGCCGGCCGGGCGAGGGCCGGCCGGGGCTCGGTGACCCCGGCCGACCCTCCCCACCGTCGTTGGCCCTTCCCGGCGAGGGTGGGGCGGCGGCAGATGGCGGCGAGGGCTGTATAGCCTTCGCCGATCCCCTTCTTCTTTTTTTTTTATTTATTTATTTAATAAAATTGATTTTATAATAATATTTATTTAATTATTTAATATTATTTAATTAATAACATTTTATAAATCGACGTCAGCACAAAATGACGTCATTTTGACTGATTTTTCATCGATTTAGTGTTTCCGGTGAGCCACGTAGGCAAGAAAATTAATAAAAAATTGCCACGTAGGATTTTCGGTAGGTTTCCGACGACTTGGCACTGAAGTGATTCATTTATTTTGAAAAGTGGTACTTAAGTGTACCGTTTGTAACTTTTGGCACTTAAGTGTCCCTCCGTGTCAAGTTTTGACACTTCCGCTGTACTTATGCCCATGATACTCCTAAGCCCATACTAATGACATGTCGTTCAAACACATAAAGTCAAAAGCCTTTAGTTAGTGGATCTACAACTAGATCATCTCTAGAAATATGTTTACTGTAATGTCACAATTCCGAACCGTTTCTTTTAAGGTTAAAAACTTGATCGCCATATGCTTAAATCTATTACGACCTCTATTGTTGTTGATAAATAACACTATTGAGTTATTTTCACGATACAACTATATGGGCCTATCCATAAAGTCAAATATGGTCAATTCCATAATGAGGTGCTAGAGCTAAATAACCCGAGTGGTGGTTGAAAAGTATGCTACAAACTCTGCTTGTATGGTAGATGATGATATAGATTTTTGTTTCTCGATTTTCCATGATACTGCATCTCCTGCTAACAAAAAGATGAATTTTGTTGTCAACTTTATATTATCTTCACAGTTAGCAATATTTGCATTTGAATTATCTATAGGTCTTGAACATGTCTGTAAATCATCATATGGTCTCTTATTCTCTTTTAAGGACCCTAAAACCCTTTTAGCACCAACCTAGTGATCATGTTTTGGATTTGACTGATATTTACTTAAAAGTCCTATCACAAAAGCAATGTTTGGTCTAATGGAAACTTGAGCATACATGATACTTGCTAGTGCACTAGTATAAGGTACGTCCTTCATTTGAGCTTTTTCAAAATATGAATGAGACATTGTGAGATTTTCAGTTTATCACCATTAATGACATGAGCAATTCTTGGCTAGCAGTATTGTATACTGAATCTTTCCAAAATACGATTACATATGTCCTTTGAGATAAACCTAATATACTGTAAAAATACCTACGAATTGAACAAAAGACACTCACCAAGGTCCTTCAAATCAAAATTCTTTGACAACATCCACTTTATTTTGTGCAATAATCCAAAATCACTGCTCATAAGCAAGATTTCGTCAACATAGAGTTCGAGAAAAATTAAATTTCCTCCTATTGACCTTGCAGTATATACATTGACCTACTTTGTTCTCAACAATACTGAATGAAATGAGAACACTATGAAATTTCAATTACCATTTTCTAGAAACTTGTATGAGGCAATAAATTGACTTTTTCAAGCTACAAACAAACTTACTTTGAATCATCTACCGCAAAACCTTAGGGTTGTATCATATAGATTTCCTTCCATTTAGAATGATGGTTTTAACATCCATCTGGGATAACTCCTTAGTAAAATAAACTACTAATGTCATGATTACTCTAAAAGAATCTTTAGACGAACTAGAGAACATGTTTCTTCATAGTATACTCTTCTCTCAGTGAAACTTTTGACTACCAACCTAGCTTTACACTTCTTCCTGTTTAGTTTAATACACCCACAGCCGATGGATTTGTAACCTTTAAGCAATTCAACAAGCTCCCAAACACCATTATGTTCTATCGATTGCATCTCATCTTTCATCGCTTCTAACTATATATTTGATTGAGGATAAGAAACATAATCTATATAAGTCAATGGATTAACCACGCAACCAATATCATAGTCATACTCTCCTAAATAGACTATGTAATTCAATGATATAGCCGGTGATCTCTACCTAATGGATCTCTTGAGTGGTGCTACTGCAACCTCATCCTGCACCTAAGAGGCTTAAAGAACTTCATCAAGAGTTGTCTCAATAATAGGATCCTAGATTTAATAGGCTTAGTTTGTGAAGTAGGAGACTTCACAATCACATATATAGGCACCGATAAAGACACATAGGCATAGATAAAAACACAACAGTCTCCATTGTACTGTTATCCTCAATAATCTGAGAATAGTTACCCTATTTGACTATGTCAAACTCCAAAAACTTTTGTCTATGATTCTACAATTTTTGTGCCTCCACTAGGATTATAAAATTGATACCCATTTGAATGATTTAGGTAAGATACAAAGCAATCACAAGTGGTTCTGAATTCCAACTTACTTAGTATTGGATTGCATAATCTCACTTCTATAGAATATCCCCAAACCTTAAGATGATTCAAGTTATGTTTACGTCAAATCCATTGAAATCAAAAGGAATCAATTGAACAGTTTTAGTAGAAACCTTGTTTAGAATGTAGAAGCTTGCTTTCAAAGTTTCACCCCATAGAAAATTTAGTAAATTAGTCTCACTAATCATACTCCCAATCATATCCATAAGGGTGCAATGGTGCCTTTTAGTCACACCATTTTATCCATGACTCCCAGACATAGTAAACTGATCTACCATCCTAGAATTCTCCAAGTATTTGCAATGGCCCTTTAGGATGTCCAACATCACCATGCCTACCAAAATATTTAAATTTGACAACCTTTTTTACTTTTTCCAGTTGTTTCTTGACTTTAATTTGAAAAATCTTGAACTTGTTAAGAGATTTGGACTTTTCCTTAATCAAGTACAAAATGAATAGTTGTCAATGAATGTGATGAAATAAAATTTCTATAAACTGTTATCGTATAGGGTCCACTAATATCAATGTAATGACCTCCAATTGGTCAAAAATTCAGTCTACAATTTTCTTTTTTATCTTAGTCATCTTACGTCTACAACAATTTACATACAGGATGTTAGTTTTATCAGTTTTTCTAACTTTTTCTCTAGAGATGTGACCAAGAAGTTTATACCACGATACATAAGATTGTTCCTTAGCTAGAGGTCATTTGGAAATAACCTTTTCAGCTTGTATAAGCGGCATATATATCATTAGGAATTAAACACAATCTATACGATCAATTGTATTTATTGTAGCACCTAACCTTATTTGAATTAAAGACATAGAAACAATAATATTCTTTAGTTTAAAAGAGTAGCCACACATATCCAAATATAATAAGGAAACTAAATTCTGTTTAAAGGAAGGTACATAAAATATATTTCTTAACATACGATTAAAACTATAATCTATAATTAAAATGATATCTCTCATGAACTAAACGTCGATTTTATCGTTATTTCCCATAGTGAGCTATGATTCATCCTATTTTAATTTCCTTCGATTTATGAATTCCTATATGTAGCCACCATGAATTGGACGAGGCTTCTGATAGGTTGGATTAAAAAAAAAATTACCAAAGAATCACTACCTACAAGCCCACACTTGGACAATCAAGTTTTAAATTTGTTGCAATCTCTCTTTATGTGACTTTTCTTCTTTAAAAAAAAAAAACGTAACGATAACTGTCCTTCTTGAAGGATCCTTTCTTAGGACCTAGATTGTTAGAATGACAGGTAGAGTGGGCTAATCGTGCCGCTCAGTTGTTCGGCCCATTGAAGGGACTTGTGTGGAGGTCACGTTTAGAGCGGCCTATGAATAGAAGGGGGCAGGGCAACATTGTGGTTTTCTCATTCCAATGTCTTTTGACTCTCTCCTTTTGTCTTACTCTTCACGTTTCCTTTGTTAACTTATACATCGGAGGGTCCTCCTGAGTAAATCCCAGAAAACTATCTTGTTTTTAGCGTGCTGGTTCAGCATCCATATCAAGGCTTGGGGTCAGCCCAATCACTTCGGCCCAATGTTGGTAGCCTTCTAGATTTGCACGTCCTCACCACCTATGATCAATTACTCTCACCCTTTCAATCATCTCATGATCTATGCAATCTGCTCAGAAGTTAATGATTGCCTAACGATCGGCCATCGTGGATGTGTATCTCAGTTTTTTAGGCCCAAAATCAACTACTTGCATGGCTTATGTCCTATTAACAAGGCCCCCAACTCAACTGGTCTTTTCCCAATCAGAGGCTGTATGGGTCAACATGCTTCAACGGTGCTCAAATCCATTTGGGCCACAGTATTGAGCAAACCCATCGAATTAGAGGAATAATCAAGAGTCATAAAAGAGATGGAAACTAACTTATAATGCCATGTACGACCAAAAGAATTACATCAAATATGTAATTTCCAAATCTTGGTAAACTAAATGTTGTACACGTGTGTTGGAAAATAGGATATTGTGGAAAGAATTGAGTAAAGGAAACAGAAGAAGGAATGTGTAGTAATCTTTTGGTGTTTGTATTTTTGTCTGTACTTTGCACAATTACAAAGGCTCTACTTATAGACTTTCACAAGAAGAACGATGTCTACAATTAAGGAGATTTTGAAAGGAAACACAATTCATCGATTGAAAATCGATATAGTGATTTGTTGATGCTTGATTGTGGGGATTTGGTTCTGTCAATTTGTTTCTTTCTTTGGTAGAGATTGTGTTGCGGGTTTCCTTCTTTTGCTTGATTCTTCCAATCTTCCTTCTTTGGTGTTACCATCTTTAGTGGAGCCGAATATTGCTGATTGCCGATTGTTGCAGATTTCGTGATTGTCGGTGATTGATTGATTCTCTTAACATCCCCCGCAAGCCGACTTGGCAGAGTGGACAGTCAGCTTGGTTCGAAGCATCCGAAATCTAGCTGATGAGAGTCCTTTGGTGAAAATGTCGGCTGGTTGATCGACAGTTGAAATATAATGAATTGAGAGTTGACGACGTGCCAAGCGTTCTCGGATAAAATGAAAATCAATCTCCACATGCTTTGTGCGAGCATGGAAAATTGGGTTTGCAGTGAGATATATGGCTGAAAGATTGTCACACCAAAGTGCAGGCGGATGTGAAGGTAGTGCCCGAAGATCACGTAACAAAAACTCTATCCAAATGAGTTCAGTTGTAGTGTCTGCTAGGCTTTTGTATTCTGCTTCTGTGCTAGAGCGAGCAACTGTTCGTTGTTTGCGCGAACTCCAAGAAATAAGGTTGGAACCAAGGAAGACGCAGAAGCCACCAACTGAGCGTCGGTCGTCACGATCACCGGCCCAGCTTGCATCAGAAAATGCATGGAGAGCAGTGGAGGATGAGCGGTTAAAATGCAGCCCATGATGTGGAGTGTCAACAAGATAACGCAAGATCCGTTTCACAACTTGCCAATGCATGGAGGTGGGAGCATGAAGGAATTGATAGGTGGTGTTCGCAGAGTAAGCTATATTTAGGCGTGTGAGGGTGAGGTATTGAAGAGCTTCAACAATGCTACAATAAAGTGTAGGATCAGGCATAGGATCACTAGAGTGAGTGGATAATGGTTCATCAGTGATACAAGGAGTAGGAGTAGCTTTAGCTTTAGTCATTTTGGACCTCTGTAGGATCTCTTATGTAAACTTGGCTTGATTGAGTAAAAGGCCAGTGGAAGTGTATTGGACTTCCATTCCCAAAAAATAATGAAGGGGTCCAAGGTCTTTGATGGCAAATTCACCTTGGAGGGAATTAAGTAAGGATTGTAGAGGAGCCTGAGATGACCCTGTGAGGATGATATCGTCCACATAGACAAGCAGAAAAATGCTATAATGTGGAGTATGCATAATAAAAAGAGAAGAGTCCGCAGTAGATACAGAAAACCCGATTTTAAGCAAATATGAACTGAGCCGTTGGTACCATGCGCGTGGTGCCTGCTTTAAGCCATACAGAGAGCGTCGAAGACGGCAGACGTGAGTTGGTCGTTGGGGATCAACAAATCCTTGTGGTTGTGTCATGTAGACTTCTTCAGATAAATGGCCATGAAGGAACGCATTGGATACATCTAGTTGGCGGATGGGCCAGCCTCGAGAGTAAGCTACTGCAAGTATTGTGCGAATTGTGACTGGCTTAGCGACGGGGCTGAACGTCTCTGTATAGTCAATCCCTGGTTGTTGGTGATAGCCTTTGGCAACTAGTCGAGCCTTGTACCTTTCAAGTGAGCCATCAGACCTGAGCTTGATTTTGTAAATCCATTTGCAGCCGATAGGGCGAATATGAGAAGGTGCTGGTACAAGTTCCCAAGTTCCATTGTTGATTAAGGCATCATATTCTCGCCGCCATAGCCGCACGCCAATTTGGATCTCGAGAAGCTTGCGTGAAACAAGTAGGCTCGACAAGAGCCTCGTGTACCGATCAAAGCATAAGTTTGATTCTTTGTGAGGACTCGCCGATGAATCGTGCCATCTCTCAACCGAGTGACCATGGGATGTGTCGGGGCCAAAGTTTCCGAAGTAGAGAAGTTGGAAGTGTCGGGCTCCGGGTTGTGGAGGGAGCTACGGATGACATTGATGAGGTGGATGGTGAGGATCCGAGTCAGGATCTACTACTGCAGACGTGGAGTGCTGTTCAGAGTCGTTCGTCGGTGGTAGAGGCTGGGCCAACGGTGGAAGAGGCAAAACTACACTTGTAGGTGGAGAAGCAAAGCATGGCGGTGAAGATGGTGGATCACCGAATGGGAATGTGTGTTCATCGAAAACGCATCACCGCAAGGTAGATCTTGCCAGTTTGTGGGCAATAACAGCGATAGCCTTTATACCCTGAAGGATAGCCAAGAAAGATGCAACGTCGTGATCTTGGGGCAAGTTTGTGAGTGGCATAGGGCCGTAAATATGGAAAAACTGCACACCCAAAAACTTTGAGGTGTGAAATTTCTGGTGGCATTTGGAACAATGTCTGCCAGGGTGTGAGATTGTTGAGGAGAGGAGTCGGTGTCCTGTTTATTAGATGCACTGCCGTTTCAAAAGCATATTCCCAGAATTTATACGGAACTGAAGCGTGGGACATAAGAGCTAGGCCTGTCTCAACAATGTGGCGGTGTTTGCGTTCAGCAGCGCCATTTTGGAATGGAGCATATGGGCACGATACTCGTTGATGAATACCATTTTGGAGGAGATAATTTCGCACTTTAGTAGAGCGATGAAATTCCGGTGCGCCATCACATTGAATTGTCTTAAGTTTATGCTTTGCGATTGAGTTTCGCAAATCGTGAAATGCCTTAAAAATTTCTGCAAATTGATCACGAGTGGTGAAAGGATAATACCAAGTGAATCGAGAATGATCGTCGATAAAACAGACATAATATTTATATCCTGAAATGTAGTGACGGGGGATGGTCCCCAGACATCAAAGTGAACAAGTTCAAGGGGAATTTAGCTCTAGAAGGGGATGGGGGGTGGGGTTGGCGTTTACTCTTGCTAAGAGCACAAGCCGTATAATCGGGAGGGAGATGACTTAGAAAATTTTGTTTGTGTGGATTGAAGCAAACGAGATACTCGATCGATGACGCATGACCTAGGCGTTGATGCCATAAGTTGAAGGAACTAAGGAAGGTTGACGGAGACTCATCAAAGGTGGAGACCCGATATAAGCCATTCTCAAGATGACCTCGGAGGAATACCTGACCAGTATGAACACATAGAGCAACAAATGAGGTGGGGTAAAATAAGAAGACGCAATTGTTATCGCGCGAAAATTTAGAAACTGAAAGAAGATTTTTTGTAATATGAGGAACAACTAAGACATCTAAGAGACGAAATTGTGGACCTGTTTTGGGCACGAATGTACCTGTGTGAGTGATGGGAAGGGAAACTCCATCACCCACAGTCAATTGTTGATTCCCAGTGTATGGAGTGACCTGGGAGAGGCCGGAAATACTATCGGTGATGTGGTGGGTGGCTCCAAAATCTGGATACCAAGACTGAATATCCATTGCAGAAGGTGGATTGGCAGGTGACGCATAGTAGGCTACGGGTTGAGCAATTCCGGTTGGGACTGAATAATGTGCTTGAGGTGGTGCCGATGGAGTAAACTGGGGATTAAACCGCTGCTTGCAAGTGTTTGCTCGGTGGCCTTGTCGTCGGCATATTTGACAAAATGGACCTGAATTTTGACGCTTTCCACCTCCACCAAACGGCCGGTAGTTGGATGCCCTTGTTGGTGTCGGCAAAATTGGACTAGTGTTGGATGGGCTTGCATGTAGTTGGCTGAAATTTTGAGTGCCCCTTTAGATTGCGAAGACGTGAGTCTTGATTGGTGAGAAACAAAAGCAAAGCAGGTGGAGGGGTATTGGAAGTCATTTTGTTGAGTTCCAATCTTCCTTCATGTTGAAGTAGCAAACCATGAAGGGCGTCACGTGAGAGTGCTCCTGATTGAGAGACGACAGAAATTGCCGTGTCTAAACCAGAAAATTCTGGTCCAAGACCACGAAAGATGTGTGTGTGGTACTCGTTTGCTGATAGGGGTTCTCCAATGGTGGCTAATTGATCTCGCGATGGTGGCTGCCTCGTGAAGAAATTCTGTTATTGTGCGGCTTCCTTTTGTAATGGATTGAAATTGAAGTCGCAAAGCCGACGCTCGTCTTTGATTGTGCGCGTAGGAGTCGAGAGGTATCTCCGGATGGTTCCGCAGAGGTGTGGTTTGTCAATTGAGCGACAATAGGGAGGTGGATGAATTGAGAATCCACCCCATCGCGATTGAGTCACGACCCGCCATGCCTTGTATTCAGGATTGGGCACAAGTGAGCCATTATTGGATTCATGTAGAATGTGTTGCGGAGGAGCTGGTTCTGAGCCATCAAGAACAGAGAGGAGATTTGCCGCAAGAAGATATGGGGTAATTTGGGCTTTCCAGATTGGATAGTTTTGCCCCGTGAGTTTTTCTCCTATGGTGGGTGGGGAGTGAAGATTGGGTGTTGAATTTGGAGCGTAAGATGTGAGAGGGCAATGGTATTGGTTATTTCGAGGATAACGAAGTTGTGTTATTGTTGGATTGAGTGCTTTCGCTAGAAGGCTCGATGCCATGTTGGAAAATAGGATATTGTGGAAAGAATTGAGTAAAGGAAACGAAAGAAGGAATGTGTAGTAATCTTTTGGTGTTTGTATTTTTGTCTGTACTTTGCACAATTACAAAGGCTCTACTTATAGACTTTCACAAGAAGAACGATGTCTACAATTAAGGAGATTTTGAAAGGAAACACAATTCATCGATTGAAAATCGATATAGTGATTTGTTGATGCTTGATTGTGGGGATTTGGTTCTGTCAATTTGTTTCTTTCTTTGGTAGAGATTGTGTTGCGGGTTTCCTTCTTTTGCTTGATTCTTCCAATCTTCCTTCTTTGGTGTTACCATCTTTAGTGGAGCCAGAATATTGCTGATTGCCTGATTGTTGCCGATTTCGTGATTGTCGGTGATTGATTGATTCTCTTAACAACGTGCAGCACTATTTCAGTAAATTTTTCTACGACAAGTTATGCCCTCCGAGATTAAATAACCGGACAAAATAAGCATTATCCAAAACCCAGAAGTTTATTAGGGTTAATTTAGACCAAAGTGCTCGACTACGGCATAGCCATCGTCATTTGCACTGGAACCCTATTTTCCCCATACCTTGTTTCGAAGAAGCTTCATCTGTCTATGCCTTCGTTCCCGGGCCAAAAAGCCCCACCGAATCCCTGCATGTCCTTTTTGACATTGGTCTTTTCCTTTTTGATCAACTCATCTTTCTACGATCCCATTCATGTGGATAAACTTCTGTGTTGCATGAAATGAAGAATGAACGCAACATCATATTATTAAAGCATCCGGTAGTTGCGCAAGTCATGTCTCCATCGAAATCCAAGAAGGAGCCTATAATTTGAGCCCATCGGCAATCTATTCGGGCAAATTTGCCCACAAAAGTTTAAATCATGATGTTAATGCCAGGTGGGTATTATTGATTGCTCTCAAAAGTTTAGGCCATAAAACTAACGATCAACTAAATATTATTAATTACTCCTTTTAACTCTAATACATATTAATGTGAGAATTCTTTTTGACTATTGCGATAGTAAATTGTTAATTTTTCGTATGAATAATTGAATAATTTAAGAATCAATGATTAATGGACAATATAAAAGAAAAAAACACATAATTTGTACCACTGGCCACATGAATAATTCCATGAGAGAGGAAAATAAATCTCAAATTGGATTAATGTTGTATATGCTCACTTGCATGTTATGAAAAGTAGATTATACACTACCGATGTTAAAAAAGAAAAAATAAAAAAATTTTCATCAAGGGTGAATGCTATCTTCGACCGCGACAGTCGAAAAAGTTGACATTTATCGAAGCTCCTTGTCATTAATTCTCATGTAAGATAAAAAAAATAAATGAAAGTGAATTGAATTACAACATGCTTTGGACACATCACAGTTCTTTTTTGTTATTTTGTTTTTCTAACATGTGATAATTGATAGTGACGGGAGTCCATCGGTCCTCGAGCAGTGCCAAGTAAGAGCCACTAACTTGTTGCCACGTGTACGTGCGTGTCCCATTCTTCAAAACTCCAGCTTCCCCTTGGTCTCTCCTGCTTCTCTCTCTCTCTGTCTCTATCTCTCCGTCCTCCGTCTCCCCGGCCACTTCCAGATCGGCACCGTCTCGCCGTCGCTCGGGAAGTTGACCTCCGTCACCCACCTCATCCTCTCGCGCAACCGGCTGTCCTCGCCCCCTGTCCGTCGTTTTCTTCGAGGCGCTCGGCGAGCTCCGAGTCCTGACCTCGCCTTCAACGGGCTCTCCGGCGAAATCCCCGTCCTTCCCCGGGACGGCACCGTCCAGACCATGGGCCTTTCCAGCAGCGCCTTCCGCAGCTTCATCCGCTCCCCTCGATCTTTCAGTTTGGGTGGAACCCGATCCGCTTCAACGCCAGCAACAACCACGTCGCGGGCGCAATCCCGTTGCCGATCTGTGACGCCACAAAACCCATCAGTTCGCGCCTTGTCCGCTCGCTCGACTCGTCGGGCAACGGCCTGAGCGGCGAGATCCCGGGCTGGGATAGGGAGTTGCTCGGACCTGGCCTTCTTCCGCGCGGGCTGCGAAATTCCTTCGACGGGGAGCTCCCCGACGGCTTGTGCGCCGCGCCGTCGCTCGAGGGACTTTCTCTGCTTGCGAATCGACTGACGGGCGGATTGGCCATGAGATCTCAGGGATCCTAATCTGTACTTTCAACAATTTCAGCGGCTCCATACCCAAACGGATGGGGAATCCGACCAAGCTCGGCAATTTGCTGCTTTACATCAACGATTCGACTGGACCGTTGCCTCCTTCATCGGAAGAATCGCGCGCGGCGAGGGTGGGCGAGGGAGGTCAACTTCCCGACCGACGGCGAGGCGGTGCCGTTCAGGTGGTGGCCGGGAGAAGATGGAAAAAGATAAAAAAACAGAGAGAGAAGAGTGGGGCCCGATATTTTCTCCGATGAAAAGACTTAATAAAAATAGATATTATTTATGTTTTCTTCATGTACAGGAATCGAAACCTCGGATAACGTCACTTTCCAGAACGGTTCGCTCGTGGCGCCGAGAATTCCGGGAAACGACGTCCGGCTGAGCCGGCGAAAGATCGAAGACAAGGCAGCAGAAGATGTCAGGACGAAATAACACAACATCAGACGAAATAACACGCAGCCATTTCCCTTCGCGGAACTACTACAGAAAGCAGAACGACGCTCAGAACTCAGCAACCGAACGCCACAACCGATCGACGTCATGCAGCGGGTCTGGGGTGATTCCTTCCTGCGAACCCAGCAAGTGACGAAGTTACGAGAGGCGACGTTTGATTCGACGTCGCATCGTGGCGGAGAAGAAAGCCCCAGATTTAGCGACGAGGGCTTCAAAGCTTCGGATCAGGTGGGCGAAGATGAGACGCTTGATGCGACCACGCCTGGGAGGAAGAAGCGGCACCTCTCGACTCTTCACCGCCGGCTCCTTCTCTTCCTGCATGTAAGCCATGGCGCTTTCTTTGCCGTGCTTTTTAGAGAGAGAGAGAGAGAGAGAGAGGTTTGGTGTTTGCTTGGGTGGTAGAGGATGCGGTGGTCAGATCACATTTATAGGTTAATCGTGCGGCATGTTCGTTTAGTCATGATGTGTATTTCCAGGAAGCTTCGATGTGCTGGTTCGGGTTAGGTTAAATAAACGAAGTTGAGGACAATTCCACATAGTTAGCCTTTCTTGTTCTTTTGTGTCTTCGTTAGTCATCAGTATGAATGCATGGAGAAAGGCAACGCCCGACCCCAATCGGAAAACTCGATCCAATCGTTACTATAAGATACATTGAACCGGAAGAGGTAATAGCAAACCAAAGATCACATCCAACTATGTATGAGCGAGTTGGAGAGCCTTGAATAAGGCAGCTCGTATTGATTTATAATGGAATTGATCTTTGTCCATTCTTCTATAGTGTAAAACGATGAAAATGGTTTTCTTGCTTGGAAAAGATCAATCAAAATGGGGAGAATTTTTTTCTCCCGTGTATTTTCATTAAAACCTGTCCATTTATTTCACACTTCACAATAATTTTTTTTTATTAAACCTTGCTTTTTAACGTGAAGGTAAGAGGGCACTATTATGGTAAGGCTTGATGGAAAGATTCAAACTTAGGACCAGTTTTGATATTATTTGAGATTTTGTGAATCCATTCTTAACTGTTTTAAAAGTTTAATTATTAGATAAATATTCTAATACTTCCCCTCACGTACGGTATGGATGTACACTCATGATAGTGATGTTATTAGCTCTGATATTATGTGAGATTTATGAGGTTGCAGTCAACTATTCTAGAGCTTAAAATTATTATATGAATGAGTGATTTATCTTGGATTATTGTAAAAGAAAGTCGGTCAAACGAAACACCAATTAAAGAGGCTGTCAAGCGATATTAAGGAGCCGCTCGTGTGAGCAAATGATCCCTTTTGCGGTTTGCCCAGTCTCCTCTTCCGAGTTGTCGTCATTCGTTGGTTCTTGCTTAGCTGCTCATGTGACCAGAAAATCTTTGCAGTTTGCAGCGGCCTCCTTTTCCGATTTTTTATTCGTTGGTTCTTTCTAACTTCTTTCTTGTGGAAAATAAACTATAACCATGTATATAATCTACATGAGACGGGTAGTCGTATATTAGAAAAATATTAGGTACATGGATTTTGTAACTTTCTTTTTTCTTTTTACACGGGATATAGGTGAGGGAGGAGAGAGAGAGGGAAGATAAAGATTTGTTTTTTTTTTTTTTTTTTTTTGCCTGTTTTGCTGGCAGATATAATTTTCATTTTGTCATACGCAAGTTCGTGGGAAGAGGGACAGATACCAGCTTAAAATCAGCATGATTGATGATGCACTTCAATGCTTTGACAAATAAAAAAGTCTTCCCATAAAACTAATTTTCTAATCTTAAACTGGTTCTCATGATTTTGACTTTATGTAGTTGACACTCGACATTGGAATATTAGGCACGAAACATCCACTAGAAATCAGTACCATTTTGTTTGGGCGACGAGGTTTGCAAATGAGGTAATCGGTTTTTGGTTTTCTTTAAAGGTACAAATTAAGGAATATGAAAACGATTTGCTTCATATTTTAATTTGTACTTTCAGATCGGGATACACTCAACGACTCAGGCACGTAAGAACATGAAGATTTAGTACCTAGAGAAGATAAGGACTGCCTTGACATTTTGATTGTTGTGAATAATGCAGAAACTAATGGATTTTATAATTCAAATCTCACCTGAGAAAAGCAATTTCCCAAGAAATCATATGGGTCTAAGCATCACACATCTCAACTATGACAAAACTTAGTGCTATTGCCTATGCTTGTTTCGCTCGTTTTCTTATTTCTCAAACTTCTATTTGTTGGTGATTCCACAGATTTATTAGAACGCAAAACCAAAAGTTCTGAACATAGTAGCTGCTTAATCATGTACTCTCGCGTCATAAATCCTTCATCATAGAACAAGCTCCGACAATGCAGTCTCCACAAAAATCAGCAACTGTTCATCATATAAATCAGCAAAGCCAAGAGTCTAGAAGTCTTAAACCAGAAGACTTCAAAAGATGTAGCCACGAAAACATCCAAAATTGACAAGACAACTCAATCTCGATCTTATTCAAAGGAAGCAAAACGAAGGCTTCAGTTTTTGTTCTCCCACCATTCCAAGAACTTGACTTGCGCAGCCATGGTATCCAATCGGTAGAGTTGCAACGAATGGCTGGCGAGTTCCTATCCAAGGGTCCAACCAAACACCGCCCCTACTGCAAAGGATAGTTCAACACATAAGAAAAATGATGGATGGCATGCAAACTTTCTACCTACAATATCTAATAAAAGTTAGGGCACGAAGGCAGGTACAATACCTTCTTTTCTAGATATGGTAGTAAAAAAGGGTAGTGCGGAATAAAAATATTGAGGTCATGCACGTTAGGTACTAATCAAATATAATCCATCAGCTAACAATCGTAACAGTCTAGTAATTAGCAATCTGAAACTAATTCTATAATCATGCTACAAATGCAAATAAAACCATTTATTTAACAAGTACCAATCTCCAATTTCATCAATCATCAAGAGAAATCAATTTTGAGTTTGGCTCCATGGCCGTAGTTAGTAACCCTGTATTAAATTCAATATGAGAAGTAAAGTATCCATTGTAATATAGAAGAGTATAAAAACTCTACAACAAAAATTTTCACCTAACTCAAAGATTTCGAGTTCTTCTAAGCCCTCCTCAATCGAATGTGAAAGTGTCGCAGATCATAAATAATTTTGAGTACACATAAGAGCCTCCTCTATGCTCAAGGTCAATGAGGCATGAAACACATCTAGCACATGACCTTCAATGCTAAATGCAGTCTATGATGCTATTTGAAGCATGGTTACACGCTATTTGAAATAATTTTGCAAGCTACAAAATAACAAACAAATCACAAGGAAAGAAGTTCGAGGGTAGAAAGTGAAAGTACTCTTTCCCATTACCGATTAGCAAAATGATTAAAATCAAAAGGAATAGGGGCCTAATCCTTCAGTTGATGGGGACAGATGGCAATAAACTGTTACTTCCTTATCCTATTATTATACATGGTATGCACAATTAAGTAGCTGGTTTAAATACTCTTTTCCTACAAATTTACAAATGGGACCAAAGCCTTATATTGTCATCATCAATAGTTTTGGATCACTCTCCCTCCTTTATCATACTTTCAGAAAAATTTAGGGATAATGACATAAATTATAAGGACCTGAAGGCTACCGTCGTGTAATATTGTCCATTTTGAGCTAAAGCCTGCACAATTTTAAAACACGTTGCATAGAATAGAGAACCCAAGCTTTACAAACTACTCTAAGACTCCCCTCCCCAAGGCGATGTGGGATAAGAGATATGTGCTCTTAGCCTCACCTATTTTTGGGTCACAATTGCCTATCGGCAAAGCCTTCCCTATTGTCCTTATTACGCTACCCACCCTTAGGGTTTAGGTCGTCACATTCTCCACCCCTTATGGCACAATGCCCTCACTGTAGCCCCATACGTTGTTAGGAGTAGACTCTGATACCATTTGTAAGGACTCGGGGCTACTATTGTGTAATATTATTCGCTTTGGGCCAAGATCCGCATAGTTTTAAAACGCATTATGTAGAGTAGAGAACCCAAATCTTATAAACTAGCGTAAGACTCCTCCCAAGGTGTGTGGAACAAGAGACATGTATTCTTAGCCTCCCCAACTTTCGAGTCATAGTCGCTCGCCGACGCGCAGCCTCACCTGTTGTCCCGACCAAACTACCCACTCTCAGAGTCTTGGTAGTCATACAAATAGTCTCTGAATTTTAACTCAATGTATAATATGGTCCATAAATTTTTAATTTGTTTTATATGATTACTGAATTTTAGTCCTATGTATATTGTGATCATTGAATTTTTAATTTGTTCAATGTGGTCTTTAAAATTTTTATATATGTTTAATTTTTTTTTTTGGTAACCGAGGTGTCGGGCTAGCTTGCTCGCACCTCGACTATTCCTCGGGGGAGACTAGCAAAGAACGCCACCGCCATGGACATAAATCACGGGCACTTCCTGGGGAATCGAACCCAAGACCTCAAAGAAGTCCAAGTTCGCCCTAACCAACTAGGCTACCCATGGGTGGGTGATATATGTTTTGTTTGTTTGTTTGTTTTTTTTTTTTTGATGACCTAGGGAACCCCGCATCCCGCCGACGGCAGTAGGGATCGAACCCAAGACCTCAAAGAAGTCCAAGTTCGCCCTAACCAATTGGGCTCCTTGACCTTTTGCGAGAGGAAGGGTGGGTGATATATGTTTTGTTTGTTAGTCTCTAGCTTATATGAAAATATTTAATATTATTCTTCCATTAGTTCAAATTTAGGAACAATATTCAACATTTTCAATAATTCAAAAACTAAATTAAACATGTATCAAAAGTTCAAGGATTATAACAAATTGAAAGTTTAGGAACAACATTGTATATCGAGTTAAAGTTCACGGATAACATTGAACAAATTAAAAATTTAAGAACCACATTGCATATTAAGTTTAAGTGTAAGGACTATTTGTGTCATTTTTCCAAAAAATTAAAAAGATTTAGACTTGGGTTTGTAATGGGAACTGTCAGGTTGTCTTCCTTTATTGTCAATCAGACGATGTCGAAAAGAATGGCTAACCAACCGATCTATGAATCAATATGTGGAAGCTAATGCACCTTTTGCTATGATTAGGAATCATAATGAGATCTTCTCAATCCATATTTTGGATTCAGATAACTGGTCATGGTGGGGTCGGATCAAAATTATACTCTTTGGTGTAGTGAGATATTGATTCTTGATTCTATTGGGAGAGGATTTTCTATATATACGGTTCTAGGAAGGATCACAAATGATGTTCTTTATATTTAAGTCATGGACATTCCTGGTCCATATGATCTCCTTTTAATATTCAACTACACATGTTTCATATAATTATATTGGGGAGGATCTATGATGGAATTGTGGAGTAATGGAGAAAAATATTATTGTGGGTAGACACTTCCCAGTAGGTCACACATCCCGAGATATTAAATAAAATAGAAGCATACATGTAATTTCCATATTTAATTATGTATGCCTTAGACTCCTGTTATAAATAGGGCAATTTCTTTTATAGTTGTAACGCTGAAGCTTTGTAACCCTAAGCTTGTAACACTAATATTGATAGTGAAGAGATTGCTTAGTGCAGCACCGTGGTGTTTTCCCTTCTTGATTTTGGAAGGGTTTTCCACGTAAAAATTCCTGCTTGCCCTCTTTTTCTTCCCTACTTTTATTTTTCGCATATTCGTGTCCCCAACACTACTGTCTGTCATTTAGTTAGCAAAATATTATGTGTACATACTTCGACGGTGCTCAAATCCATTTAGGCCACAGCATTGAGCAAACCCATCGAACTAGAGGAACAGTCAAAAAAAGACCAAAAGAAATACATGAAATATGTGATTACCAAATCTTAGTAAACTAAATTATGTACACATGCAGCCCTATTTTAGTAAATTTCTCAATGACAATTTAGGTGCTCCAAGATTTCTTGAAGATTAACTAACCAGACACATAGGCATTATCCAAACCCAAAATTTTATTAGGGTTAATTTAGACCAAAGTGCTCGATTTCAACATGGCCATCGCCATTTGCATTGGAACCCTATTTTCCCCATGCACCGTTTCGCAGAAGCTTCATCTGCCCATACGTTCGTTCTCGAGCCCAAAGCACCCACCAAACCCCTTGCACCTCTTTTTCGACATGGCGTCTCCTACATTTAGATCAACTCTTGTCTCTACACTCTCATTCATGTGCATACATAACCCCCATGAATTATCGTTTAAGTTATTATTTCAGCATCCAGAGTTGCGCAGAGTTGCGCCTCCACAAAAATCCAAGGAGCTTGTAATTTGAGCCCATTGACAACCTTTTTTGGACCAATTTTCTCTCAAAAGTTTAAGCCATGAAGTTAATGCTAATTAAGTATTATCAATTTCTCTCACAAGTTTAAACCATAAAACTAATGGTCAACTACATATGATCATTTATTCCTTTTAATTCTAACACATCTTAATGCGAGAATTCTTTTTATTACCGTAATGGGTAAATCGTTAACATTTTATATGGACAACAGAATAACTTAAGAATCAGGGATTAATAGACAAGGGAAAAGAGTAAAAGCACGTATAATCTACGCGACCAGCCACATTCATTGATGTAAAAAAAATGTAAAAAAAAAAAAAAAATTTACGTGAGCATTTTAATCCACCATTAATTGATGGCTTTATTTAACTAACCAATTTTTCGTAAACCATAAAACTAAGGGTGGAGAAGGTCGCTTGTGGAAATATAGTTTTACATCAACGGTGAATGGTAAAAAATTGACATTTATTTCCTTATCAAAGCTCATTGTCATTAATTCTCATGTAAGAAAAAAAAAAATTGAACGTGAATCGAATCACGCACAAGCTTTGGACACGTGATAGTTATCTATCTATCGGTCCTCGAGTAGTGCCAAGTAAGACCCACTAAGTTGTTGCCACGTGTACATGCGTGTCCCCCACTTCAAAAACTTCAGATTCCTTTCTCGCTTTTCCCTCTCTCCTGCCTCTCTCTCTCTCTTCTCTCCCCCGTCCTCCGTCTCTACCTCCCGGGCCACCGCCTGATCGGCACCGTCTCGCCGTCGCTCTGGAAGTTGACCTCCCTCACCCACCTCAACTTCTCGCGCAACTGGCTGTCCCCGCCCCCGGTCCGTCGTTTTCTTCGAGGCGCTCGGCTAGGTCCGAGTCATCTACATCGGATTCAACGGGCTCTCCGGCGAAATCCCCGTCCTTCCCTGGGACAGCGCCGGCCAGACCATGGGTTTTTCCAGCAACGCCTTCCGCGGCGTCATCCGCCCCCTCGATCTTTCAGTTTGGGCGGAACCTGACCCGCTTCAACGCCAGCAACCACCACCTCGCGGGCGCAATCCCGTTGCCGATCTGTCACACCACAAACACCCATCAGTTCGCGCCTTGTCCGCTCGCTCGACTCGTCGGGCAACAACCTGAGTGGCGAGATCCCGGGCCGGGATAGGGAGTTGCTCGGGCGTCGGAGCAGGCGTTCTTCCGCGCGGGCTGCGATTCCCTCGCTGGAAAGCTCCCCGGTGGCTTTTGCGCCGCGACGTTGCTCGAGGGACTTTCTCTGCTTGTGAATCGATTGACGGGCCGATTGGCCGCGAGATTGGGAAAATGAGCAATCTCAGGGTTGTTGCTCTGTACTTCCAACGATTTCGAACGGCTCCATACCCAAACAGTATTGGGAATTTGGCCAAGCTCGACTATTTGCTGCTTTACATCAACGATTCGACTGGACCGTCGACCGTTGCCTTCTTCATTGGAAATATCGCGCGCGGCGAGGGTGGGCGAGGGAGGTCGACTTCCCGGCGGCGAGACGGAGCTGTGCTGGAGGTGGACCGGGAGCGAGAGAGTAACGGGAGAAGATAAAAGGAGGAGAAAGGATGGTCAGTATCTTGAAAAATTCACAATTAACACTTTCAAAATTTTTTAATTAATATATTTATTATAAATCTATTTTTATTAGTTTCGTTAAGTTTTATCATTAAATAATATGTAATAATTTGCAAATATATAAGTTTGGGTTTTATCTCCATTTGTTAGAGGTGTTTATATTTTTCGTTTTTCATGATATTAATTTAATTGAGTAAAAGATAATTTTTATTATAAATATATTAATTTAAATTATTTTTAGTAGTCAAAAAGTTAATTGAGATAAATTTATGATAAATGTATAAATTTGAAATTTTTATTGTTTAAAAATTTAGTTTGGGATATTAGTTTAAGGTTTTTCACGTATGAATCCAAAAAAGGAAAAGAAAAAAATAAAGGAAAGAAATCTTAAGTATCTGAAGAGTGGGCCTGGAGTGTGCGCGTGGCATTATATTAATGGACGAATTCCTCTCCCACCTGGCACCCAGTATTTTCTCCGAAGAAAACACTTAATTAAAATAGATATTATTTATCATTTCCTCATGCACAGGAATCGAACACAGGATGACGTCACTTTCCGGGATAAGTCGCTCATATCGCGAGAATTCTGGGAAACGACGAACATCTGAGCCTGTGACGGATTGAAAACAAGCAGCAGAAGATGTCGGACGATATAACACACAGCCATTTTCCCGGCCGAAACAACTACAAAAGCAGAACCCAAACACAGAACTCAGGAACCCAAACACAACAACCGATCAAACATTATGCAGCGGTCTAGGATGATTTCTTCCTGCAAGCCCAGCGAGCTGCTGGAGATAAGAGAGGTGACTATTGATTTGTTGTGGGAGCGCCGCAGCAGCCACCCACGAGGGCTTCAAAGCTTCGGAGCAGAGAGGCGAGTATGAGACGCTTTATGCGTCCGCGCCTGGGAGGAAGAAGCACCTCTTGACTCTTCATTGCCGATTCCTTCTGTTTCATGGCTTCCTGCATGTAAGCCATCGCGCTTTCTTTCCAGTGCTTTTTACAGAGAGAGAGAGAGATGAGGCATGGTCTTTGCTTGGGTGGTCAGATCATATTTATAGGTTAGTCGTTCGGCATGTGGTTCGAGGGGTCAAGATGTATGTTTCATGGAAGTTCCCCTTTGGGTGCCTCGGTAAAATAAACGAAGCTACGGAGGACAATTCCACGTGCTCAGCCCTTTTTGGTTTTGTATTTTTCCTTTGTATTTTTTTTTTACTAGTACCAGACTAGTCAGAAATGATTTAAACTCAACAAATCCTAATCTGAAATTAGATAAAATTTTGTGGGATGTTTATCAATTGTTATAAAAACTTGAACTAATGGGATTGATGCAGATTCGTAAAAGAAATATTCTAACTTTGATATCATATAGTGGGATCACTATAAACTATATTTAAAATTTAAAATTATTAAATAAAAATATATCTTATTATTTAAATATTCTCATAATACATTAAAATATTTAAAAGAAAGTCGATCAAAAGAAACGTCGATTAAAAAGGTTGTCAAGGGACACTAATGGAGCCGCTCGCGCGAGCAAATGATTCCTTTTGCGGTTTGCCCAGTCTTCTCCTCCGAGTTGTCGTCATTCGTTGGTTCTTTCTTAGCTGCTCATGTGACCAGATGGTCTTTGCAGTTTGACACAGCCTTCTTTCCCCTAGTTGTTATTTGTCGGTTCTTTCTAACTTCTTTCTTGTCGAAAAGAAACTATATCCACGTATATAGTCTACAATTCAGAAGATCATTCTAATTCTTTGATTGAAAAATATTAGATCCTACATCTAACGTGGTTAAGACGGGAGGTTGTATCGTAGATAAATATTAGGTAAATGGACTATGTAACCCTTTTTTATATGCGTGTAATTTATTTTTATCAAGTAACTAACTTCTAGATGATGAAAAATGGGGGATATATCTAAAAAAACATGGTGGTGCAGCGGACTGATTATTAACCCAAATTGCAAGTCTAGAGTCCAGACGACTAAGGTTTTTTCTCATGGCATGTAAACTTTCGAATAATCCTACTCCACTTAAGATATGGACCGAGTCTTCCCCATCGATTCTTGCCAATTCGTGCACAATGCTTGGGGCATGTTTAAAAGCGTGGATCCGAAGCACCCTAACCCGATGTGTGAAATAATTTTGCAAGCTAAAAAATAAGAAACGAATCATACGGAAATAAGTTTGTGTGTAGAAAATGAAGTACTACTTCGCATTACCGATTAGTGAAATTATTAAAATCAAAAGGTTTAGGGGCCTAATCCTTCGGTTGATGGGAACAAACAGCTGCTTCTTATCATATTATCATACATGGTATTTCACGATTAAGTTACTGCTTTAAATAATCTTTTCCCACAAATTTACAAATGGGACTAAAGTCTCATATCATTATCATCAATAGTTTTGTACCATTCTCCCTCCTCTATCAAATTTTTAGGAAGATATAGGGATAATGACACAAATAGTGGGTGAATTGCCAAAAAAGTCCTAAACCTATTGGGGTTGTCTTGGTCAGTCCTAAACCTTTTTTTTTTGACCGATTCAGTCCTAAACCTTTTGTGTTTGTGCCAATTGAGTCCATCCGGCCAAATTTGGCCGGCCGGAGCTGACGTGGGCGCCGGCCGGCGCGGCGACAATTTTTTATTATTTTCCGAATTTTTTTTTTATTTTTTCCGAATTTTTTTGTTTTTTTTTTTTTTTTTTCTGTTTTTTTCTTTTTTTTTTTCTCCCTCCCCTCCCCCACCGCCGTGGCGGTGTGGCCGCCAGCTCCGACGAGGCTGCCCGGCCACCGCACGAGGGCCGCGGCCCTCGCGGCGGCCGAGGGAGGGTCGCGGCCCCGTCGACCGGCCACCCTCGCCGGCGGCCTCGCCCGGACCCGGGCGAGGCACGGGGGCCGCGGCGGCGGCCTCGCCATGGCCCGGCCGCGGGCGGCGGCCTCGCCCGTGGCGGCGAGGCCATGGCGACCTTCGCCCGGGCCCGCCGTGGCCTCGGCGGGCCGCGGCGAGGCCGCCTTCGCCCGCGGCCGGCCGTGCGCCAGCCGCGCGCGGCGCGATCCGGCGAGCCTCGCGGCGCGCCCCCGATCCGGGCGAGCGGCCTCGCCCGGGCGGCCTCGCCCGAGCGGCCTCGCCGCGGCCGCGAGGCCATGGCGACCTCGCCCGGAGCCCGCCATGGCCTCGCTGCCACGGGCGAGCCGCCGCCGCCGGCGCGCGCCGCCCGGATCTGGCGGAGCGGCCTCGCCCGGATCCGGCGAAGCCGCCTCGCCGCGGCCGGCCTCGCCCGGATCCGGCGAAGCCGGCCGCGACCCTCGCCGGCGGCCCCAGTGCAGGCGAGGTCGCCGCGAGGGCCCCGCGGCCCGCGCGCGGGCGGCGGCCTCGTCGGGCGGCCGAGCCACCACTTGCCGCCGGCGGGGGAGGGGAGGGGAGGGGAGAAAAAAAAAAAAGAAAAGAAAAGAAACAGAAAAATTAAAAAAACAATAAAAAAATCAAAAAAATTATTAAAAAATCAAAAATTATTAAAAAATTAATAAAAAATTGCCGCCGGCGCCGGCCGGCGTCCACGTCAGCTCCGGCCGGCCAAATTTGGCCGGATGGACTCAATTGGCACAATCACAAAAGGTTTAGGACTGAATCGGCCAAAAAAAAGGTTTAGGACTGAATTGGCACAACCTCAATAGGTTTAGGACTTTTTTGGCAATTCTCCCCACAAATAGTCTATGGACTTTAGCTCAATATGCAATATGGTCCCTAATTTTAGTTTGTTCAATATAGTACATGAATTTTAGGCCCATGTATAATGTGATGCTTGAATTTTTAATTTGTTCTATATGGTTTTAAATTTTTGGTGCATGTTCAAGTTGATCTCTAGACTGTATGAAAATATTCAATATTATCTTTTTATTAATTCAAGTTTAGGACTAACATTAAACATTTTCATATAATTCAGTAACTATATTGGGCATGTATAAAAATTCAGGGACCACACTGAACAAATTAAAAGTTCAGAAAAGACATTGCATATTAAGTTAAAGTTCATGAATCACATTGAGCTAATTAAAAAATTCATGAACCACATTATATATTGAGTCAAAATTTAAAGATTATTTGTGCCAATTTTTCCAAAAATTTAAAAGATTTGAACTTGGGTTTGTAATGGGAACTGTCAAATCCTTTTCCTTTATTGTCAATCGGACTACGCCGAAAAGAATGGCCAACCTACCGATCTTCAAATGAGCTAATGCACTTTTTGCTATGATTAGGAATTAGAATGAGATCTTCTCAATCCATCTTTTGGTCAGACAACTAGTCATAGTGGGTCTAATCAAAACTACACTATTGGGTTTAGTGAGAGATTGATTCTTGATTATGGTATTGGTGGATTTTCTAAACATACGGCTCCTGGGAGAATCCCAAACGAAGTTCTATATATAAGTCATGGACATTCCGGGTCCATATGATCTCCTTTTAATATTCAACAACGCATGTTTCATATAATTAAATTGGGGTGGATCTACTTTCTGTCTTTTACTTAGCAAAATATTTTGTGTACATACTGCGATGGTGCTCAAGTCCATTTCGGCCATAGTATTGAGCAAACCGATTGAACTAGAGGAATAGTCAAAAGTCATAAAAAGAGATCAAAACCTAACTTATAATACCATGTCCGACCAAATAAAAAACATGAAATGTGTAATTACATGTTGATACCCAAAATTGAATACGCCTCACATGTTTAGCAAAATTCACCTCGAAACCTAATGAAATTATACATATGGCTTTATCATTGGCTATCGACGGGCATAGGAAAGGAAGCTAAACTATCAACAATGAGCAAGCCACATGGCCAAATATCATGACATGAGTTTTGGCAGTAAATTATAAAGGTCAAAAGGTGCAAAGAGAAGGTGGTTGAGGATCCAAAATTTAATTTGGAAAGTTGTTCTCAATGATGGAAGCACTATTAAGGCAGTTATAGGTTAAATTGGCTAAGCAATAAGAAACGCGCTGAAGACTAAAGGCAGCCATTCAAATTGATAACCGTTCGACGATTATTGAGGTATCCCTATAAATACATAGAGTCCCCAACGAGAGAGCCCCCTTCCCAAACAACACAACAAAATCTTTTATGTTTTCTTAGTTATCCTAGTCTAGCTTAGCTTAGTTGTAGCTTTAGGCTCCCGACGTTGATTTAATTCTAACGAGTGTCATGTCCCATGTGGTGCTATTTATTAGATTCCAATGCTGTCTAATCTTGTCTAGTCTCATCGACTAAATTCTGGCATTGTGTCTTTGTATCCATCTAGGAACAATGTCTTCTTAGTGGTGATGTCATTATCCAATGTTATCGATTAGATTCCAGTGCTATATTTTTATACCCACTTAGGAGTAAGGTCTCTTAATGGTCCATCTTTATCTAGCGTCATCGATTAGATTCCAGCATTGTGTCCTCCAACCCATTTGGGAGTAGTACCTTCCTGATATTATCTCCTTTGTCTAGTGTCGTCAATTAAATTCTAAGGTTGGGTCCTCTTACCAATCTAGGAGCAACATCGTCTGGTGTTACTCCACTAGCCTAGCATAATCGACTAGATTCCAACATTGCATCCACACATTAACTATATAGAAGTGCTTCCATCATTTAAGCCTCTTTGCCTAGCGTCGTCGACGTCAGCTTGACATTATGCTCGTGTGCTTGCCTGGGAATGGTCTCTCTTTGGAGTTGTCTACACTACCTGACATCATCAATTCGGTTCTGATGTCGCGTTGTCCATTTAATCTTGGTTATATTCCCTTGGTGTATCAAGGCCCATTTGTATTGAGCCATCGACTAGATTTTTATATAAAATTATACTTGATATGTTCTCCGAATCCAAATAAAGAGTGCTAGGATTGAGTCTGAGAGATAAAGTCAGAGGTCCATGCTCATAGGGGTTTGAGAGAGGGGTCCACTCAATGGATCTTGAGAGGATTAAGCAAGATCATTTGGTGTCTGCCATTTCTTGTTTGACCCTCTCTGTCCAATACTAGCATAGGACCCAAGTCTCCTTATAAATAATAAAATCAAAATTCACTATTCGGTAAAAGATATTGCATTGCGGGTATAAAATCGGCGAAACATTACCATATCTTAGTAAAATAAATTATGTACACATGTAGCACTATTTTCGTAAATTTCGCAACGGCAAGTCATGTGCTCCGAGATTTACCATGGATTAACTAACCGGGCCAAATAAGCATTATCCAAACCCAGAAGTTGATGAGGGTTAATTTAGACCAAGGTGCTCGACTACGACATAACCATCGTCATTTGCATCGGAACACTATTTCCCCATACGCCGTTTCGCAGAAGCTTCGTCTGTCCATACCTTTGCTCCCGGGCCCAAACACACCCACCAATCCCCTTCACCCCTTTTTTGACATGGCGTCCACTACATTTGATCAACTCTTCTTTCTACTCCCTCTCATTCATTTGCATACATAACCCACCATTGAATTATCATTTAAGTTATTCTCACGGATAAACTACCGCGTCGCATGAAAAGAACAATTAAAACAAGGTCATATTATTAAAACATTTGAGGATTACGCAAGTATTGCCTCCACAAAAATCCAAGGAGGAGTTTATAATTTGAGCTTATTGACAACCTATTCAAACCAACTTTTCCTCAAAAATTTAAGCCGTGAAGTTAATGCCAATTAGATATTATTAATTGCTCTAAAAAATTTAAGCCATAAAACTAATCACTAGCTAGATATTATAAATTACTCTTTCTAACTTTAACCCATCTTAATGTGAGAATTCTTTCAATTTATCGTGATGGATATATTGTTAATTTTCGTATGGATAGTTGAATAGCTTACGAACAATGACTAATAGACAAGGGGAAAGAGAAAAACATGTAATTTGCACCACTGGCCACTAGGAGTGTCTAAAAAACCCATCCAACCCAACCCGAACACGAAATAAGTATGGTACATGTTTCAGGTTTTAATACTGTTCGGATAACAATTATAAACACAAACGGAATATATGTTTTGGGTCGGGTCGGAACATTGTTCCACCCAAAACACATTAAAGGCTTCAACCCAAACACGCCACCCAAACCTTGTAAAACAGTTTGGAACTTTGGAGCCTGCAACATCTCCGCCTTCTCCTCCTCATAGACTCCGGTGCCATTGACAGCTCCTCATCGATTCCGGCGCCGTTGACAGCTCTGTCTTCTCAAAGAATGCAGTATCTGATTGGGAGCATACAAATTGGTTTCCCAGAATTGAATTCGCTAGAACGGGGTTACTACAAGTGGACTCGGCGTGTTAATACCTGTTCGCTATAGAGTCCAGTAGAACTTAGAACCAATGGTCCAAAACAGAGCTACCTCGTACCAACCTACGCGAGAGACAGATTTGCGTACAAATATAATCTATACATGTACCGCAATAGTACGTTGTTCGTGACCCATGAACCATATCAATTCATTATTACAGATCATTGACAATTTGCGCCTGGATAACATTAATCCTTTTGTCGTTAGTAATGCGTCCAAAGGGACCGCACCACTCCTGAATTTCCTTCATTTGTGTTTTGATGTCGGCTGGTCATTGTCGTTGAGATGGTAATTTAGCATCTTCGTCGCTCCCAGAACTCAACAGCTTGCAAGTTCATGGGTTCTCCAGACACGAGCACCAAGTAAGCTCTGCGTCTCGCATCCGTAGCCTCCCGAAATCTCAACTTCCATGGTGCCAAGCACATAGTCGAATCGTTGCTCTCTCGTCTTCCGCTGATCGGTGGACCATCGGAAGCAGATGAATCACCAGATGAAACCGTGGCTGGTGCTCGGCCTTCTCCCTCGCTCGTTCCGCTCCCGATCACCTCCGATGTATCTGAACCAGTGAAGAATCCATGTCCTGTGTCGTCCTATCACGAATTCGTGGAGAGAAGAGGAGGATCACTAGAAGTTCGGACAGGCATGGACTCGGGTGTATGTGCGGTGTGCAAGAACTGCTTGGAGGGGAGCGACCAAGTGAGGGAGCTCTGTTATTGCGTCATGCGTTTCACCGCGAGTGCCTCGACGCTTGGATCGACCAGGGCCATGGTACTTGTCCAATCTGCAGAGCGAAGCTATGGAGCGATCCGTCGGAGGAGGAGCCGAGAGACGATGGGGGAGAATGCTGTGATATGTCAACAACCCGAAATCCGACCCGACCCGACCTTTTTTTTGCTTCATGTTTTATGCCTTTTGGGTCGGGTCGGGTCGGGTCAGAGGACATGACCCTTATTGTTCGGGTCGGGTCAAGAAACATCAAGACCCGACCCGACCCGACCCGGACCCGACCCGACCCGACCCATTGACACCCCTACTGGCCACATAGATAACAACATGATAAAGGGAAAGAAGTCTTGAATGAATTAATGTTTTATATAATCACTTATAATGTTACGAAAATTATAGCACACTTCCGATGTTTAAAAAAAAAATCAAGGGTGAATGCTATCGAGAGCCGAAAAATTGACATTTATTTCCGTACCAAAGCTCATTGTCATCAATTCTCATGTAAGGAAAAAATAATAATAAATGAACGTGGATCGAATTACAAACTTTGGATTAGGGGTGTCAATGAGTCGGGTCGGGTCGGGTCGGGTCTTGATGTTACCCGACCCGACCCGACCCGAAAGGCATGAAACATGAAGAAGGAAAATGGGTCGGGTCGGGTCGGGTTTCGGGCCAGCAGGTCAAATCCAATTATATGTATGCCATCAAATCAAAAACTCATAATATTCTCTATTATCCAACATCTAAAGCACAATAAAACATGAAAGTCCAACGTACATAATAAGTATAAACAACCAAGTGGACAAAGCACGTTATTTAATTGCCTCCTTTTCATTTTCATTGTAGTTTTCTTTTCATGTTTCAAAGGAAAAAAATGTCCATCCACCGAGTAAATAGTACATAGTAGAAGAGTGGTCCATCTATTCGTTGAAAATATAGTCTGGTCATTAGCATTAATACAACATATTAGCTATCCTTTCTCCAAAGTTGCTCCTTTGCTGATGCCATTTAAAGCTTGACCAAGACTTCGCTGTGTTCCAATCTCAGCATCTTAACATTTTCAAGAAAAATGCTGCGAAAAAATTTAAGGTTTTGTCAGCTCATTTTTTTATGCTGATTAATTTAATTAAAATCAGCAACAACAAAAAAAAACTCAGCTTTTTGAGGAAGTGATACGATCTTTTCGATAGAGCGAGTGGGGGACCCACGCGCATCATTAGCGAAAACGAGTTAGCGGTTTCTCGAAGGTGGAGAAAACGCGTCGACGGTTCGTTGGCCTTATTCGAGGCGGGATGGCCGCGAGGCTTCTCTCTCGCTCTCTGCCCTCGCTTTCACTCGCCCTCTCTTTTTCCCACCCTCGAATCCCTTTCTTTTCGTCCTCTCCGCGTTCAAGATAAGGGTTTGAGTGAGAGTTTGTTTATTTGTTCATGGGCCGAACAATATTCTAGACTTAATTGACCCAAAAGATAGCTATTTACTTATTTTATAATTGTGATCCGAACATTATTAAGATTTGAAATATGTATCATATTTATTTCGTGTTCGGATCGTGTTCGGGTCGTGTCTGAATCGGGTTAAATCAGGTTTTTGAACACCCCTACTTTGGACACGTGATGATTACCTAACGGTCCTCGAGCATGGCCAAGTAAAGGCCACTAATTTGTTGCCACGTGTACGTGCGTGTCCCACTCTTCAAAAACTTGAGATTCCTTTTTCTTTTTGTTTTTCCCCTCTCTCTCCTGCTACTACTCTCTGCCTCTGTCTCTCCGTCCTCCGCCTCTCCGTCCCCGGCCACCTCCTGATCGGCACCGTCTCGCCGTCGCTCGGGAAGTTGACCTCCCTCGCCCACCTCAGCCTCTCGCGCAACCGGCTGTCCGACCCCATGTCCGCCGTTTTCTTCGCGGCGCTTGGCGGCTCCGAATTCTCGGCGTCGGCTTCAACGGGCTCTCCGGCGAAATCCCCGCCCTCCCCTGGGACAGCGCCGTCCAGGCCATGGGTTTCTCCAGCAAAGCCTTCCGCGGCGTCATCCCCCCTCGATGTTTCAGTTTGGGCGGAAACCGACCCGCTTCAACGCCAGCAACAACCACCTCGCAGGCCCATTCCCGTTCCCGATCTGTGACGCCATAAACAGCGTCAGTTCGCGCCTTGTCCGCTCGCTCGACTCGCCGGGCAATAGCCCGAGCGGCGGGATCCCGGGCCGGGATGGGGAGTTGCTCGGCCCTGGCGTTCTTCCGCGCGGGCTGCGATTCCCTCGCTGCTGAGCTCCCCGACGGATTGTACGCCGCGACGTCGCTCGAGGAACTTTCTCTGCTTGCGAATCGACTGACGGATCCTAACCTATATATTCAACGATTTCAGCGGCTTCATACACAAACAGGATTGGGAATTTGGCCAAGCTCGGCAGTTTGCTGCTTTACAGCAACGATTGAGTGGACCGTTGCTTCCTTCATTGGAAGAATCGCGCGCGGTGAGGGTGGCCGAGGGAGGTCAACTTCCCGACCGACGGCGAGACGGTAGCCGTTCAGGATGTGGCCGGGAGAAGATGTAAAAAGGCAAAAAAAAAAGAGAGAGAGAGAGAATGGGGCCCACGGTGTGCACATGGCACCCAATATTTTCTCCGAGAAAAGACTTTAATATATACTATTTATCTCCTCCTCATGTACAGGAATCGAAACATAGGATGACGTCACCTTCCCGGAACTCAGGTCGCCGAGAATTCTGGGAAACGACGTCCGGCTGAGCCGGCGACAGATCGAAGACAAAGCAGCAGAAGATATCAGGACGACATAAGACGAAACAACACGCAGCCATTTTCCCGCGCCGAACGACTACAGAAAGAAGAACAGCACGCACAGAAATTCGGAACCGAACGCGACAACCGATCGACGTCATGCGGCGGGTCTAGGGCGATTTCTTCCTGCAAACACAGCGAGTGACGAAGATACGAGAGGCGACGTTTGATTTGACGGGGGGAGCGAACGTCGCATCACGGCGGAGAAGAAAGCCCCCAGATTCTAGCGACGAGGGCTTCAAAACTTCCGAACAGGCGGGCGAAGATGAGACGCGTGATGCGACCGCGCCTGGGAGGAAGAAGCGGCACCTCTCGACTCTTCACTGTCGGCTCCTTCTCTTCCTGCATGTAATCCATCGCGCTTTCTTTGCCGTGCTTTTTAGAGAGAGAGAGAGAGAGAGAGAGAGGTGTTCGCTTGGGTGGTAGAGGATGTGGTGGTCAGATCACATTTATAGGTTAGTCGTGCGGCATGTTCGTTTGGTCATGATGTGTATTTCCAGGAAGCTTCGATATGCTCATTTGGGTTAGGTTTAAATAAACAAAGTTGAGGACAATTCCACATAGTCAGCCTTTCTTGTTCTTTCGTGTCTTCGTTTGTCGTCAGTATGAATGCATGGAGAAAGGCAACACCCTAACCCCAATCGGGGAACTCGATCCAGTCGTTACTACAAGATACATTGAACCAGAAGTGGAAAAAGCGAACCAAAGATCACATCCAACTATGTATGAGCGAGTTGGACAGCCTTGAATAAGGCAGCTCGTATTGATTCATGATGGAATCAGTCTTTGTTTTCTCGCTTGGAAGACAGCAGTCAAAATGGGGAGGATTTTTTTCTCTCGTGTGCAATGAACCCATCCATTTGTTTCACACTTCACAGTATTTTTTAATTATTAAACCCTGTTTTTTTATCGTGAAGGGAAAATGGTGCTATTAATGGAAACATTTGAATTCAAGATCTACTCTGATACCATGTAAGATATTACGAGACCATAGCCAATTGTTTTAACAGTTTAGATTATCAAATGAATGTATAATTTATTATTTAAATACTGTAATACTTCCCCTTTCACGTATAATGTGGATGTACACTCACGATAGAAATGTTACTAGCTCTGATACCATGTGAGATTTTGTGAGATTACTATCAATTATTCTAAAAAATTAAAATTATTATATGAATGTGTGATTTATTATTAAAATATTTTGATAGATATCTTGGATTATTGTAAAAGAAGGTCAGTCAAAAGAAACACCAATTAAAGAGGTTGTTAAGGGACATTAAGGGAGCCGCCCGAGTGAGCAAATGATTCCTTTTGCAGTTTGCCCAGTCTTCTCCTCCGAGTTGTCATCATTCGTTGGTTCTTTTCTTAGCTGCTCACGTGACCAAATGGTCTTTGCAGTTTGAAAACGGCCTCCTTTTCCCGAGTTGTTATTTGTTGGTTCTTCTAACTTCTTTCTTGTTGAAAAGGAACTATAACCATGTATATAATCTACATGAGACAGGTAGTTGTATTTTAAAATAATATTAGTTACATGGTCTCTGTAACTTTTTTTTTTTACACAGGATATAGGTGAGGGAGGAGAGAGAGGAAAAGAAAGAATTTTTTTTTTCTGCCTGTTTTGCCGGCAGATATAATTTTCATTTTGTCATACGCAAGTTCGTGTGAAGAGGGACAGAGACCAGCTTAAAATCAGCATGACTGATGATGCACTTCAAGGGTTTGACACAGAAAAAGTCTTCCCATAAAACTAATTTTCTAATCTCAAACTGGTTCTCATAATTTTGACTTTGTGTAGTTGACACTCGACATTGGAATATTAGGCACGAAACATCCACTGCAAACCTGTACCATTTTGCTTGGGCGACGAGGTTTGCAAATGAGGTAATTGGTTTTTGGTCTTTTTTTAACGTACAGATTAAGGAATATGAAAACGATTTGCTTTATAATTTAATCTGTACTTTCGGATGGGGAAACACTCGACAACTTAGGTACGTAAGTCCAGGAAGATTCAGTACCTGGAGCCAAATTTAATATTCTGAAACTCTTCTTGTTTTCTTTTTCATTCAGTCAAAAGTTCAACCATTTAAGGATTGACATTCTGATTGTTGTGAATAACGCGGAAACTAATGTGTCTTATAATTCAAATCTCCCCCGAGAAGAAGCAATTTCCCAAGAAATCAGTTATGGGTCTAAGCATCACAAATCTCAACTATGACAAAACATAGTGCTATTGGCTATGCTCGTTTCACTCTTTTTCTTATTTCTCAAACTTCTATTTGTCGTTGATTCCACAGATTTATTAAAACGCCCAACCAAATGTTCTAGCTGCTTAATCATATACTCTCGCGTCATAAATACTTCATCATAGAACAAGCTTCGACAACGCAGTCTCCACAAAACTTAGCAACTGTTCATCATATAAATCAGCAAAGCCAAGAGTCTGGAAGTCTAAAACCAGAAAGCTTCAGAAGATGTAGCCACGAAAACTTCCACAATTGACAAGATAACTGCATCTCGATCTTATTCAAAGGAAGCAAAACGAAGGCTTCAGCTTTTGTTCTCCCACCACTCCAAGAACTTGACTGGCGCAGCCATGGTATCCAATCGGTAGAGTTGCAACGAATGGCTGGCGAATTCCTATCCAAAGGTCCAACCAAACACCGCCCCTGCTGCAGAGGATAGTCCAACACATAAGAAAAATGATGGATGGCAAGCAACATTTCTTCCTGCAATATCTAATAAAAGTTAGGGCACAAAGGCAGGTACAATACCTTCTTTTCTAGATATGGTAGTAAAAAAGGTAGTGCAGAATAAAAACATTGAGGTCATGCACATTGCGGTACTAATCAAAGATAATCCGTCAGCTAACATTTGTGACAGTCTAGTAATTAGCAGTCTCAAACTGATTTTGAAATCATGCTGCAAATGGAAATAAAAACATTTATTTAAGAAGTACCAATCTCCAATTTCACCAATCATCAAGAGAAATCAATTTCAAGTTTGGCTCCATGGTTAAAGTTGGCAACTCTACATTAGATTCACAATCAAAATGATAACTAATGGATCCATTTAAATATAGAAGAGTATAAATACTCTACAAACAAAATTTTTCACCTAACTCAAAGATTTCGAGTTTTGCTAAGTCCTCAATTGAACACGAAGTGTTGCAATGTAAATAATCTTGAGCACATATAAGAGCCTCCACAATGCTCGGGGTAAATGAGCTATGAAACACATCCAGTAGTCGACCTCTAATGCTAAATGCAACCTATTTGTGTTTGATTTCTAGGTGGAGGTGAGAGAGGATGTTCGTGGAGGAGAGTTGAAGCCGAGGGCAAGAGAGATGAGAAAGAGTGTTTGTTTTCCGCAACATAAGTGTCTACTATCTAGGATTTTTTTTTTTAAGTCACGGGCCGGGCTATCAAAGAAGCCCAATCCGGCACGAAATAGGGATAACACCCGAATTTTAGAGCTCTTACCTAAACTAGAGGAGACTTGAACAGAAAAAAGCCCGAAATTTTCAGCCCAAGCCGATTTTGTTTTTTTAATTCCTATATATTTGGGGTTTGCAAAAGAACTCGAACTAATTAGAACTGGTAGTTCCCATGGGGACCGATTTGATTCCTAGTTTCAATTTTTTGGAACCTATGAGTGCCAGTCCGGTTCTAAGTATGGAACTACCCACCTACACCGGACCTGTTTATATACATATATATATTTATTTATTTATTAAGAAAAATTAGTTCACTTTCAATGAAAGCTAGCCATAAGAAAAAAAAAAAGTTACTTTCGTTGCATTATTGTTTCTGAGGGTCTTAGGCTCATTTAATTTGTTAGCTTAAATGGGAGCCTCTTGAGGTTTGTAGTTTGAAAAGTTGTAGAGGGCAAGAAAAGACCAATATGACAAGCTTCTTTTACCAGTTTGAGCATCGGGGACCTGAGCACGGCCTTTATGTACCCAAGCTTAAGTGCTGAGGCATCAAGCATGGGCACCAGGCTTTTGGGCATGGCGTCGATCAACCCAAGCCCAAACACCAAAGACTTGGTCATGAGCGAGGTCAACTTCTCAAGCAACGGCGAGACGGTGCCGATGAGGAGGTGGCCGGGGAGGGAGAGGCTGATGACGGGGAGAGAGAGAAAGAGGGAGAGTGGGCCCACCGGTCCAGCGCGTGGCGCATCCAATATTTTCTCTGAAGAAAAGAATTAATAAAAATTTGCACGATAGTATTTATCTTTTCCTCATGCACAGGAATCGAACATAGGATGACGTCATTTTCCAGCGCTCATGTCGCCAAGAATTCTGGAAAATGACGTCTGGCTGAGCCGGCGAAAGATCGAAGACAAAGCAGCAGAAGATGTCAGGACAAATTAACACAACATCAGACGAAACAACACACAGCCATTTTCCCGCGCGGAACGGCTACCAAAACAGAACAACAGACAGAATTCAGGAACCGAACGCAACAACCGATCGACATCATCAGGCGGGCTAGGATGATTTCTTCCGGCAACCCCAGCAAGTGAACCAAGATAAAAGAGGCGACTTTGGCTTTGTCGTGGGAGCGCAGGTGGCATTGCAGCCGAGAAGAAAGCCCTGGATTTTAGCGACGAGGGCTCTAAAGCTTCCGAACAAGCAAGCGAACACGAGACGCTTTATGCGTCCGCGCCTGGGTGGAAGAAGAGGCACCTCCCGGCTCCACGCTGCTGATTCCTTCTCTTTCATGGATTCCTGCAGGTGAGCCATCGTGTTTCCTTCGCCGTGCTTTTTAGAGAGAGAGAGAGAGAGAGAGAGAGAGAGAGACAGAGGAGGCCTGGTGCTGCTGCGTTGGGAAGAAATGTGGGTCTTCATATTTATAGGTTAGTCGTGCTCGTGCGGGCATGATCGCCGTTCGTGATGTATATTTCCTGGAGAGTTCGATGTGCTCGGTTCCGGTACCTAGGTAATCTCAAATAGAGTAAAACAAACAATGTTAGGACATTTCACATCACGGCCTCTCTTTGACCTTTTCTTTGTTGCCTTCTTGCCTTGGTAGTTA
This sequence comes from Corymbia calophylla, assembly GCA_014182845.1. Classification (NCBI taxonomy): domain Eukaryota; kingdom Viridiplantae; phylum Streptophyta; class Magnoliopsida; order Myrtales; family Myrtaceae; genus Corymbia; species Corymbia calophylla. Next base: position 47,169,332 of record CM024700.1, on the reverse strand, counting down.
TCAGCATTGCTCTCTCTTATTTGATATATCGAATTATTTTAAAAGAAAGCCGGTCAAAGAAGCAAAACACACGAAGGTCGTCGGGGACATTAACGAGGTGCCAACGGGAGCGAATGATTCTTTTGCGGTTTGCCGTCTCGTCTTCCCGAATTTTCATTCGTTGGTTCTTTCTCAGCTGCTCACGTCTGCAGATGATCTTTGCAGTTCTTTCTTGTTGAAAAGAAACTATAACCATGTAGAGAATCTGCGTTTCCGAAGATCGTTCTAATTCTTTGATATTAGATCCCGCACCTAACATGGTCGAGACGGGTAGTTGTATTTTGGATAAACATTGATCTTTTCTCACATCCCATATTCCAAAGGGTGGAGATGGTGGGTGATTTTATTTTGAGCATGTCACTAACTCCAGAATGGCGAGAAACGGGGGATATGTACGAATCGGTTACATGAGCATGTTGACTCTTGGTATTGCCAGGGATCGATTACTAACCCAATTGCAAGTCTATAGCCCATATGACTTGGGTTTTCTCATGGCTCGTGAACTTGCAATCGGTCCTACTCCACTTGTGATTTGGACTGAGTCTTCATTGTTGATCCTTGCCAATGCACGTACAACACTCGGGCGTGTTTAAAAGCGTGGTCCTGAAGCACTCCTAACACGCTACCTGAAATGGTTTTGCAAGCTATAAGAGAAGAAATGATCCGATTATTCAAGAGAGAAACTGCAACGAGAAAAGTTTGCACAGTTTTGTCATTACTTATTAGCGACATGATTAAAATCAAAATGTTTAGGGGCCTAATCGGTCAGTTGATGGGGGTAATTTCTTGTCATTATAACCAACAGCTACTTCACTGTCCTATTATTATACATGGTATTTCACAATTAAGTTACTAATTCAAATATTCTTTTGCCGAAAATTTACAAATGGGACCAATGTCTCATATCATTATATTATCGACAGCTCTTTTTTTTTTTATCATTCTCCCTCCTCTATCGACCCATCAGAAAAATTTAGAAAGATTTAGACCTATCAAGGCTTGTAATGGGAACTGTAAGGCCCTTTTCCTATTTTGTCAATCAGACGACGTTGACAAACACGGTCAACCAACAAATCACTAGTTTGTAATGAGAGAGTGATTCTGGACTCTGGTGTGAGTGAATTTTCTATGTATACGGCTCTTGGGAGGATCCCAAACAGATATCTATTTAATTGCATCAATTAATGCTTCATCTCCACCACGATACTGATCAGGTTTGTCAACTCGAATTCATTACTTGACCCTTCCCAGCACTTCCATAAATTTTATTATGATAAGCATAGACATTCAGGGTCCATATGATCTTCTTTTCATATTCAAAAGCACATGTTTCATATGATTTTTTTTTTTGTCAAAATGTTTTATGTGATTATAGGGAAAAGAAACAAATAATCCATGAACTTTAACTCAATATGCAATGTGATCATTGAATTTTTGATTAATTTAACATGATTCCTAAACTTTAACTCAATGTGTAATGTGGTCTCCAAACTTATAATTTGTTCAATATAGTCCCTACATTTTTTGTACATGTCCATTTTAATCTCTAGACTATATGAAATTTTTTAATATTGTCCCTGATCTTAAATTATAGAAGAACTATATGAACATTATTATATAATTCAAGGACTATATTGAACATGCACAAAAATTTTAGGGATTACATTGAACAAATTAAAAGTTTAGGGATCATATTGCACATTGACTCATAGTTTAGGAACCACTTGTATCATTATCCCATGATTGTATTAGGGAAGGTCTACCAACTGTTTTTCAGTTAGCAATATTATGTATCTCTTATGATTTATTAGGGATAATAGGTAGATTTGGTAGATTTCCTTTTGTATGAGTGAAGATCTACTTTCCATAGATTGTTAGCATGACATTTTGTGTCTCTTATCATTAGTTAGATAACTGGCAGGTTTAGTAGATTTTCCTCTTTTTTTATTGAGCAATATCTTGTATTTATTTTTGCACTCTACTATGAGTAGTAGAAGCCACTTACGAATTCTCTCGTGGTATCATAGCAAAGAGATTGAAACACACCAGGCATGAGCCGCATCCTTTGCTACAAGGCTAAGGAAGCGCCGGCAAGAATGAGATGATTAACCCTTCCTCACCTTGTCATCTCAACACTTCCAAAGATCTCGGAAGTGTATTTTTTGTGCGCACAACATGGGTGAAGGTGACGAGAAACGCATTACAGGCAAAAAAAACAAATTCGAGTTTATTGGCAGATCATTAGCAAAACAGAATCCAACAACACCCGAATTTGATGCCCAGGACATCTGTAATTCCATGATAAATTTCCCTGAAAAAAGAGTTTACAGGTAACCTTGGCATGCCTAGAGGAAGTAAAGGTAACGTAGGATGAGCCAAAGGATAGATTCACTCAAAGGAATGGACCTCACATACACGACCTCAAAATCAAAATTGGACCACTAAAACAAGGAGGGGTGTCGATGGTGGAAAAATTACACCAAGTTGAAGGTCTTGTGAGATGAAGTCAATGACTATGATGATGTCCCAAAATGTACATGTGTTGGATCACAAAGTATGCGAAAAGGGAGGTGGAGAAGATCCCCTAGTATTGTTTGGGCCTCAATACAAATACTCAACCTTGAGCCACTCTCGTCCCTCAGTAGAGTTTGTTTTATGATAACGTAAGAGGAGCGGCATGCCCGAGGTAGGGAAGAGAAGATTGAGGTTGCCACTTTTTTGGTTGGAAGAGCAGAGGAAGGCACCGTCTAGAAAACCTAAATGTGACCATTATGGGAAGGACAAGCATGAGAAGAGTCATCACTGGAAGTTGATCAGATCCTCTCCAAATTGGAAGCCGAAGCTTGGTAAAAGGCACGAAAAAGGAGTGCTCCCACAATTGCTATACATTTGACGCAGCCCAGAAACGACGGTTCTGGCACTATTGTAGCCCAAAATCAACCCCAGCATCGAAGGGTCCTCTTGAGCTAAACCCAGAAAACTTCCTTAATTGTAGCATGCGGGAAGGGATGTGAAAAATGGAAAAACCCATATTGCAACTCATGTTTATTGGAGTGGGTTGATATCACTTCAAATTATGTCAAAACGGGTGCCAAAGTGAAAAACCCAAAAAAGAGGGTATGTAATAAATTCACTTTCAACCCCTTTAATCAAAATACTTCTATTTGAGAAAATGTTGTCAAATTGGGAATTGGGTTAGGTTTGGATGGGTCAAAAATAGATATGACCAAAATTGACTCATTTAATCTATATTGATCTATTTTTATATAATAAAATTTTAACGACCCATATCTAAACCTGACCTGTACCCAATTCAACCGCATCCAATTCTTAGTAATTTTCCCCTTTAAATATGGAAATGTTGTGTCACGACCCTCTTGAGATGGACTTCGAGGGGCTTTAATGGATTGCTAGGTGAGCACAAATAATAATCCTCTTTCTAGATGCTGCTTACGTTTTAGACGGGCTCTCAAACTTTATTGACTGTAACTTCGTTTTTCATGTATAATTACTCATTGGATTTTTAAATTAGAGTAATTACTGACCTATCCAAGGCCCCGTAGGAGCCAAGTATAACGTGAGCTTGTCTTTCTTTCGCAGACCAAAAGTTTCGTGCCTTTTCCCTTTTGGTAAAACATATTTCATGCAATCTCTTTTGATGTTTTATTCCGAAAAGCCTTTAAATCTATGTTATCATGTATAAGAGAAGACTAAAATATTATTTTTGTCCAAAAGTATTAAAAGGTTTAATAAATCTAGGAAAACAAACTAAAAAACGAAACACCAAAATACTGTTCAGCCTCTGAAAATTGTAGCGAAAAATATTCAAAAAAACAAATGAAATTGTCGTTGACTCGTCGCACTTCAAATCTGCAATTAACACTTCAAGTCTGCAACGATCTACACTAGATCGTGGCAGATCTCCCCACCAGCGGCTCCATCGGTGGTCGCCCCGAGTGGCGAACACCAGCGACGTGGCCGTTGGTGACATGTCAGAATCGGAGCCACCTTCGACGATGGTTTAGTTCTAGATCGAAGTTGGTCTGCCTTTCTATCTCTCTCTCACACTCTCGTTCTCTTGAGTGCATACTTGACAATATCCATTAGGATTGATTAGGCCTAGGATAGGTAGGGTCTAAATCTGAACTCGTACATGATCTTGTTATAACCGGTGTCGCGACCTATTTTTTTGTCCCGGATGGGAAACGAAATCGATAAATAGGTTTAGGGGTATTGTCCAAAGGGTGGGTCGATGACCCTTAATTAGACGTGGGCTCCCCCAAGCCCATACCCCGCGTGACGTTGGGTGTTCATGAAAACCTTCAAATAAGGAGTCGCCACTAGCCTATTGGGGTCGGCTAGAAACCAAGCGAAGCATGGGAGCGTGCCTCACTTTCTACGCAACCGAGAGAATCTAGGATCGGGGACTTGATTACACTAATTAGCCAATTAGTGCCCTTTCGGTACCAAATCTTGTTCATTTCAAAAGACTTTCGTTAGGCGGTTTGGATTGATTTTAGACTTAACCACTAACATATGAGGTGATCATGCGGGTGCGCAATCATCAAAATAACAATCAGCAATTAAAGAAAGCATTAAATAAATTGCATGCGAAAATAAACACCTAGCATTAGGAGATAAATAATACAATCCTAATTAAACTAAAGGGGAAACCATAATCATCGCATCATAAGCGTGCAATCAAGGGCAATTGTATCCGAGGATAATTAAAACCCTAAGGTGAAGCCGTAGGGCTTGTTCAATTTTGAGCACGATTTTAGGCCGATGATTTTCCGACATTTTTTAGAGAAAATGGTCCAAGAATTATTTTAGAGCTTTTTAGGAAACTCTAAAACAAACTTGGGGTTTTTGGGATTTTTGAAATTTTTTTTTTTGAATTTTCTGAAATTTCGAAATTTTTTTGATTTTTTAATGTTTTTTATGATTTTTTGAATTTTTGAATTTTTTAATATTTTTTATTATTAAAAAGATAATTCGGACCGGGTCAAAAAGACCCGGCCCTACTGAGCTGACCCGGACCCTATTGGTCCTGGTTGGTTAAAAGGAAACGGGCGCCCTAAATCCATGAGGAAGGCGCCATGAACAATTCTTCTTCTTATTTTTTCTAAACAAAAGCCCAATCTTGATTTCTCAACTTTTCTAGCCCAGCTAAAGAACCCGGCCCGTGACAAAATCAGCCCAACGGAAGCGGGCCCGCAGCGAAGCCCATCTCCTTGCCCCCTATTTTTATTTTCGGCCTTTTCTTTGTCTTTTTCTGATTTTTCTATTTTTTATTTCTTTTTCTCCTTTTCCTTTTTTTTTGTTTTTTTTTTTTTTTCTCTTTTTAAATCTTTTTTCTTCTTTTCTGCATGCATATTACTTCCCCCATGCGGCCACATGCACGCCCGACGCCCCCATCTTCTCTTCGCGCTTCATCTTCTTCGCGCACGAAGGTCTCCCACTCGAAGCTCGCCCGCTCGAATCTCACTCAAGCAACAGCATCACATGCTCACTCCTTCACTAGCCCAACACCACTCATCAGCCGTTCACTCCAACCGGCGCCGGCCACAAACTCCGGCGACTATTAATCCATTTATGGGAACAAAGACAGCCCACGCCAAATCGACGATGCACGATTATGTAAGATGATCGTACAGAATATTCTACTCATGCTTGATGAACAAAATTCAAGCACAATAGAGTTTTATGCGGAAACATGATCAAAATAAATCTAACCTCCAGCCATTGTTCAAGTTTGCGTTCGTCGGAAATCTATGGGAACTTCACGGCGATCCGACCGCAATTAGGGCGCACTCTACTAACCCAATCCCCTCGCGTCGCGATGGTGTATTCCAAATGAGAGGGTTTGTGTTAGACCTTGTGATCGCCCTTCAAAACTGAACGTTCATCCTTATAAACCGTCTTCCATCAAGACGGTTACTGAATGGGCGGTTGTCACGAAAAGGTACGAAACGTGGAAAAAACCGCACGTGGAATAACCGTTCGCCAAAAATAAAAATGTGGGTCAATATTAATGGTAAGTTTTATGTAAAAACTATACCCCAAAATGTGGGATCACATATTAATATTACATTCTCCCACTTGATCCCAACATTTTTATGAACGAATTATCCAAGCAATCCACGAAACTTTATGCTTAAGAAAAGAAACAAAATGCATGAATCATGGCGACATGTCCTCTTAAAGCGAGTAATATCTTCCATGTATCACAATGCATCTTATTCCTTTTATATTAGCCCATATGTGACAACACATCTTAATGAATAAACCCTATGTTTATTCCAAAACCAAGGATAGTTGTTATTCTCATAAAGAACTGAATGTGTACACCAAAGTTGAGAATAACATTACAACTGAATAAGAGTTTCATACAACAAAGATCGTTCACATGACGATAGATTACATAATGGGACCTAGTCCCATACTAGCTACATGATCCTTATACTTCATTGGTGGCATGCCTTTAGTCAAAGGATCAGCTATCATCAATTCAGTGCGAACGTGCTCAATGACCACTTTATTCTCCTTAACACGTTCCCTTATGGCTAAATACTTTATGTCGATGTGCTTACTTCGACTGCCACTTTTGGCATTTTTAGCCATAAAAACCGCAGCTGAATTGTCACAATATATCCTTAATGGCCTAGAAATAGAATCAACAATTCTAAGCCCGAAATGAAACTCTTTAACCATACACCATGCGAGGTAGCCTCAAAACAAGAAACGAACTCAGCCTCCATAGTGGAAGTAGCGGTCAAAGTCGCCGCACTTCTCCATGACACGGCTCCGCCAGCTAACATAAAAATGTATCCAGATGTTGATTTTCGAGAATCAACGCAACCAGCAAAGTCCGCATCCGAATAACCAACTACTTCCAAGTTGTCGGTCCGTCTATACATAAGCATGTGACCTTTGGTACCTTGAAGGTATCTCATGACTTTCTTTGCAGCTTTCCAGTGGTCCATACCCGGTTACTCGATATCTTCCCAACATTCCCACAGCAAAAGCAATGTCAGGTCGAGTGCAAACCTGAGCATACATTAGGCTTCCGACAGCGAAGCATATGGAATGTTTTTCATTTGTTCCCTTTCTAGATCATTCTTCGGGCACTTGGTTCAAATTGAACCTATCACCCTTCACAATGGGTGCTATACTTGGTGAACAATCTTTCATCCGAAATCTATCTAAGACCTTATTGATATAGGTTTCTTGAGATAGTCCTAAAACTCCTCGAGGTCTATCTCTATGGATCTTAATGCCAATGACATAAGATGCCTCACCCATATCTTTCATGTCAAAACTCTTAGAAAGAAATTGTTTCACCTCATGTAGCAACCCCTTATCATTGGTCGCAAGTAGAATATCATCCACATATAGCACAAGAAAACAAATTTTACTCCCACTAACCTTCTGGTATATACATTGATCCATGACATTTTCTACAAAACCGAATGAAGAAATCACATCATGGAACCTTAAGTACCATTGGCGGGATGCTTGTTTCAAGCCATATATAGACTTCTTAAGCTTGCACACCAAATGCTCACCTTTACTAGAGGGAATCCTTCAGGTTGTTTCATGTACACCTCCTCCTCTAGTTCCCCATTGAGGAATGCCGTTTTCACATCCATTTGATGTAATTCCATATCAAAATGGGCGACCAATGCCAAAATAATACGAAGAGAATCTTTCTTAGATACAGGAGAAAATGTCTCCGTGTAGTCGATTCCTTCCTTTTGAGTGAATCCTTTGGCAACAAGTCTGGCTTTGTATCTCTCAATGTTGCCTAATGAGTCTTTCTTAGTTTTGAAGACCCATTTACAACCAATGGCCTTCGCACCATCGTGGCAACTCAACTAAATCCCAGACTTCATTTGATGCCATAGAACTCATCTCTTCCTTCATGGCATTGTACCACAAATTGGATTCATCACTACTCATGGCTTGTGAAAACGTTTCGGGGTCATTCTCGCTCCAATATTATAGTCGATTCTTGTAGATACACAATATAATCACTAGGAACTGCTGCTTTCCTCATTCTAGTAGATCTTCTTAATGTTGTATCAACTGGTTGTTCAACGGTTTTCTGTACTTGCTGAACAACGGGATCTACTAGATCAATATCGGCGAGGTTGTGGAACTTCAATGGTTTGTTGTTCAATAGCCGGTTGAACTGTAGGGGCATTATGAACAACAACCAACTTAATACTTGAGGTGGGAGATTGGGTATTCGAATGATCCTTTTCGGGAATAAGTTCCTTCAAATGATCGCTCCCACTAATCAAGTCATTTTCAAGAAACTTAGCATTTCTTGATTCCACAATCCTAGTAGTGTGAGATGGACAATAGAACCTGTACCCCTTGGACTTTTCGGCATATCCAATGAAACACCCACTTATAGTCCTTGGGTCTAACTTCTTTTCTTGTGGATTATAAACTCTCACTTCAGACGGGCATCCCCAAACGCGTACATGTCTCAAACTCGGCTTCCAACCCTTGAATAACTCAAAAGGCGTCTTTGGAACAGCCTTGGTTGGAACTCGGTTTAATATGTACACTGCCGTCTTAAGAGCTTCAGTCCACAAGGATTTAGGAAGTTTAGAGCTACTAAGCATACTTCGCACCATGTCTAATAAAGTTCGGTTTCTTCTTTCGCTACACCATTTTGGTCCGGAGAACCGGCATAGTGTATTGGGCAACTATCCCATTCTCTTGAAGAAACTTCGCAAATGGACCAGTGCTTGTCCATTCTCGGTGTATCTACCATAGAATTCTCCACCTCTATCGACCTCACGATCTTAATTTGCTTACCGCATTGTTTCTCTACTTCCGCCTTAAATACCTTAAAGGCATCTAATGCTTCATTTTTATTATGAAGCAAGTAGAGATACATGTAACGTGAGTAATCATCAATGAACGAGATGAAGTATTTCTGACTATACGAGTCCATATCGGACTACAAATATCCGTATGTATGATTTCTAATATGTCTACTCCTCTTGGCACCTTTCTTTGTCTTGTTGGTCTGCTTTCCCTTTATGCAGTCCACACAAGTGTCAAAATCAGTAAAATCCAAAGTACTAAGTACTTCATCATTTACTAATCGTTTGATTCTTTCTATGGAGATATGTCCCAATCTCCGATGCCACAACATAGAGGAATCTTCATTCACAACACATCGTTTCACACCAGCATTATCATGAACATGCATCGCATCATAATAGGCATTGTCTTGCAAATTAATTCGAAAAAGACCATCAGACAAAGTACCACTCCCAACAATTTCAGATTTAAACAACAAACTGAAGTTTGAACCTGAAAAGTGAAAAGAGTAACTCAAAGGTACAAGTCTTGAAACTGAAATTAAGTTTCTAGAGAAACTAGGTACATAAAAGGTCCTTTCCAAATTCAAAACAAAGCCACTATTGAGAACTAAACTGCATGTCCCAATAGCTTCCACATGCGAACGCATCTTGTTTCCCGAATAGATGCATTGTTCACTTCCTACGGCTTCCCGTGGTTTTGAAAACCCTGTAAGGAATTCGAAATATGGATTGTAGAACCAGAATCAATCCACCAAGTGTTGCGACTCACATCAGCCATATTAGATTCATAACAAACACAAGAGATTGGATTACCTTTCTTCTCGAGCCAGGCTTTAAATCTGACGCAATCCTTCTTCATATGCCCCTTCTTTCTACAGAAGAAACATTTGGATTCTTTCTTAATGTCAGCTTGGGGAGGTATTTTACCTTTTCCCTTATTGTCGCCATGACCCTTATTCTTTCCTTGTGTTGCCAAATGAACACTTTCTCCTGATTCCATAATCAACCTTTCTTCCTCTTGAACACACATGGTCATAAGTTCATTAATTGACCATTTATTCTTATGTGTGTTATAAGAGATCTTGAAAGGTGCATACTGTTGTGGGAGAGTGTTCAGGATGTAGTACACAAGAAAAGACTCAGATATCTCAACCTCAAGGTTCTTCAATTGAGCTGCAATATCCCTCATCTTCATGATGTGCTCACGCACACCTCTAACACTAGTGAGCTTCATAGATGAAAACTTCATAATCGGGGTCATAGCATGCGCTTTTTTCGAACTCTCAAACTGCGCATCAATGGCTTTCAATAAAGCCTTAGCATTGCTATCTTGAGCAACCGAACCACGGATACTAGGAGACAATCTTGCCCTTATGAACATCACACCGAGGCGGTTGGACCGCTCCCATTGTTCATAAAGGGCTTTCTCAGCTTGTAGTGCTCGTATCGGTAGGAGCGGGTGGTTCGTCTTTCCTTATAGCATAGTCAATGTCCATGCACCCCAATTGAAGAAGAATTAACTCCTTCCAAACTTTATAGTTTTCACCATTCAAAGCATGGGAACATCACACTTAAATTCAGAGAAATTCACAAAGGTTGCAAAACTGCATATCAAATAATCATGCTTATGTCACAAAATATGAGGCAAAATTTACATAAATCATGCTTTACCAATGTAAAACATGGCACAAAATATGAATCACATAACATAAAAACTGCTGTGGGCTAAGTTTTTAATTTAAATAGATTCATAATAACTTTATGAAGAAACTATTATATTATATTCATTTCCTTAATCCCCGTGGGTAAATTAAGAAAAATAATATGATATTTCAACCTAATTAATCATATTAATATAATGAAAATTCCTGTGGGATAAAATTCATCATATTAATAAGATTAATTACAATCAATGTCCATTTCCAAATGTAATCCGGAGGCTCTTAATATATAATTTAACTAATTAAAGATGCTGTGGCTACTCTCTAATTAATTAAAATATATGGATCACTTTGGACATTTTAATTTCATACATAAATTACTCACAAAATGCATCAATGGCAGAATGGTAATTTAACATCACAAGGGCAGAAAATTAATCAGTGGAAACAATAAATTAATTCGGCTAAGGGGCAAAATTGTAAAATACACAAAAAGAGGGCAAAACTGTAAAAAACCGGGCCCGCGGCCGGGCGCGTGGCGCTCACGCGCCTGCCCTTGCGCGGGCGCGTGGTGCTCACGCGCCTTCTTCACCGCGCGGGCGCGTGAGACGCACGCGCGGGCGATTCTTGCGCGCGTGGCGCCCACGCGCCTTGCGCCGCGCGGACGGACGACCGATTTTCGGTCGGTTTTTCGCCGTCTCCGCCGCGATTCCGCCGAATGGGTCTCCTCCGGCAGCCGATTTTAGACCAAAATAATTAGTGGGTGTCGGAGAACACATCGGTGCGACCACATAGACCCAAACATCGGCGAAAATGATCAAGAAATTGGTCTGAATCAAGCAAAAATTCCCTTTATGCAAATCCTTAGCCACCGCGACTTCCGCCGCGCGATTAGCCTCCGGCGGTCACCGATATGCCGGAAAACTTGCAGGTATTCTACCCCATGGCGGTGCGACCGTGCGGTCCGAGTCGGGCGATGGGTCGCCGGAATTTCGCCGGAAACGACAAATTTCTCTCTTGACCCCAATTCCGATTTACTGTTCATTTAATTCCGAAAAATGCACCCAAAAATTTGCAAAAACAAGGCGAGAGGCACTAACACGCTCGATACCAAATGTAAGATGATCGTACAGAATATTCTACTCATGCTTGATGAACAAAATTCAAGCACAATAGAGTTTTATGCGGAAACATGATCAAAATAAATCTAACCTCCAGCCATTGTTCAAGTTTGCGTTCGTCGGAAATCTATGGGAACTTCACGGCGATCCGACCGCAATTAGGGCGCACTCTACTAACCCAATCCCTCGCGTCGATGGTGTATTCCAAATGAGAGGGTTTGTGTTAGACCTTGTGATCGCCCTTCAAAACTGAACGTTCATCCTTATAAACCGTCTTCCATCAAGACGGTTCGAATGGGCGGTTGTCACGAAAAGGTACGAAACGTGGAAAAAACCGCACGTGGAATAACCGTTCGCCAAAAATAAAAATGTGGGTCAATATTAATGGTAAGTTTTATGTAAAAACTATACCCCAAAATGTGGGATCACATATTAATATTACATTATTCCACGAAGATGACGCCAAATCACAACGAACACACGAGAATCAAACATGATGCAATGGCTATAGACACAAACACCGGTCGATCTCGAGTTAAAACATGAACTGGCTTTCGGCCTTCTTTGAGGCATTTTATCAAATGGTTGGAGGGCGTCACCGAAAGGGTGGCCGCGACCCACTCAAGACACGGATTCGAGGCAAAACTCGACACGCCGTGTGCGAGGAACGCTCAAAAATTGATCCCATTCGAAACAGGCATGGATGAAAACAGCAAGCTTCAGCCAAAAGAACTCGAGTCTCATTTCGACATCTTAACGAACACACGGTTGACACTACGGGAGGAGAGGCTTCCGGCCCGAACCGGAGCTCGAACCCACGCCGGCGAACTCGTCGCACGACGTAGGGAGGTACGAAACCATAGGAGGGGCTCGGGTCGGAGCTCGCGCGAGCCAAACGGCTGCGAGCTCCGGCCGATCACGCCCCAAACAGAGTAGAGGGAGCTGAACTTACCCGTTTCGGCCCGAGGGCGTCACCGAGAGGGTCGTCGGACGACGGACGCGTGGCCGAGGCTCCTTCTCTCTCCGACTCGCCCTCTCGCTATCTCGAACTCACCCACCACTCTCTCCTTTTTCTCTGTTCTGGATTTTTTCTCTTCTCGCGTTCTCACTTCCCTCCTGTTCCCCTTCTGCTTCACGCCTGCATGCTTTCCCATGCACGCCCGACGCTCCCCCAAAATTCCTGCACCCTCCTCGTTTTCTTTTTTTTTTTCCCCCGCAAACCCTCACCGCAACTTCATCGGGACACCCCCATTGACCGAAACGGCCTAAACCCCCACCTCGCCGAACCACCGTCATTCATCGGCCACTCGTCTCCGCCCGGCACCGACAGCCGCCGCCACCCACTCGGGTGACGGACGCTAAGCTATTCTCCGACGCGAAGAGAAACCATCGCCAATTTGACGCTAAACGAGAAACCATCGCCAATTTGACGCTAAACTATTGTTTTGCGCAGATATCATGCAAAAAAAGAAGTGTGAACAAGACGAAAATATGATTCAATAAGAGTAGCAGCGAACGCTGGTCGGTTTTCGAGCTCGAAGTGGATAGTGCTTTCGGCTTTCGGTGGGGCATTTCGTCGAACACTTGGCGTGCGTGCGTAAAACATAGGGTTTCCGGTTCGAGCCGAACTCGGACCGGACCTAAGCTTCTAACTAGACGTGCCAGCACTTTGAGAAACATTTATGGAAGGACGACGGGGGCCGGGGCTCGCGCGAATGGTCGGCGTGAGCTCCGGCCCGCGACTCCGTCAACAACAAACAAGGTTGCTCGAGGGAAGCTTACCCGTTTAGCTTGAGGACGCCAACCGGGGAGACGTCGGACGGAGCTCGCGCGCGCCGAGGCGTCGGCTGAAGCTCTCTTGCTCTTCCTCGGTCACCGCCTTGCTCGGAACCTCTCCCGCTCTCTCGTTGGTTTTGCTCCCACTCTCTGGTTTTTTTTTTTTTTTTTTTCGAGACTCGGCTCTCTCTTCCTCTCCCTCTCTCGGGCTCTCGGTCTCTCCCCTGTTTTCTCTGGATCTGGTTTTTTGGAACAGCACTCGGCTCTCCCCGCACTCTCTCTCTCGGGCTCTCGGTCCGTTCTCTCCGTGCTTCCCCCGTTTGTCTCTCTTGGGGTTTTCTCCTTTTCCAAATCGGGCGTGTCCCATTTGCTTTGTCGGTCTACGACCGACCTAACCCTTGCCGTGTGACCTTCTCCCCTTTGCTTTGCTTGCTCTCCTCTCGACCTGCCTTCATTTTTTTTTTTATCCTTGTTCTCGCGGGTAGCCGTTGCCACGCGACGGTCAAGAAGAAAAGGAAGAAGAAGGCCGAGCGGGCCGGGCCAAGGAAAAAGAAAAAAAGAAGGAAATGGGCTGAGCCCGTGCGAGGAAAGGGAAAGGGTACATGGGGGCCGGGTGGGCCTAGCCCTGGCCCGGCCTCTCTTTTTTTTTTTTTTTGATTTTTTAATTATTTAATTTTTAATTTTTTTTTTAATTTTTAATTAATTTTTTTGTAAATTTCTAAATTTTAGAACTAGTGATGCAAGTGATCCTAATGTCTATATGCAATGCGATTTTAATGAAAAATATTTTTTGTTAAGGGGTTAGAAATTAATCCCTAATCTTTTAATGCATTTAATAAATACTTAAACAAATAGTCAAAATTTAAGTGTCAACAACCGGTTCCCATTTTTTGAATTCTATACTCTACTCTATTTTTGTTAGATCCTATTTTGGACCTGACCCTGTTTTTCTAGTCTGGGAACATGGTTTACCATATTTTCATTGGAACGTGTTTTGCAACCATCCGATACCCTATACGGCTTCAAATTTTATATTAATTCACAAAAAAATAATAACATAATCCTCCTAATATTATAAAATAAATCAAAAATCATAACAATGTATAAACATTAACAACAAATATGGATATAATATTAATCTCATTCTCACAAATATTATTAACATCTTTCTTGAGTTGAATAGAGAATACTTTAATTAGTGACACAGTAGTTAGTAGCATTTATCCTGAGACTATTATTATAGTTGAAGGTGAGATCATTAAAAAAGAAAAACAATGCATAAGAATAGTTCTTTTTAATAATTCTTTGAAGATAATTGTCCTTTAACTTGATTCATAGAGGGGGCTTTCCTTTTTTAACAATTCTTCGAAGACAAAAAACCTCAAAGACACTACACAGAGAAATGATTTTTTTTTTTAACAAGGTAAAAACCAATTCCAAAACTGATCAAATTTTGGGTGGGTCTTTGCTTGGACTAGGTTCCCAAACCAGTTTCAATTAGTTCCCACAAATTGGAACCGGTTCACGGACCGGTTTAATCGGGAACCGGTTCCCGACCCTATTTTTTGGGTGGTCCGATTTGGGATCCTGGTAAATCCAATCCGGTTGCACACCCCTAATAGCCATGAAGCCATCATGCATCTTCAACCATGGCGGGATGATCCTCCTCAAGCAATGCCAACCGGCGGTCGAAGCGGATGGTCCTCTCTCTCTCCACTGATTTCTTCGGATCCTGTTTTGATACAGTGCGGCAGCCATACCCGTACCGAGGCTTGGGGTCAGCCCCACCGCTTCAGCCCAGTGTTAGTGGCCTTTTAGATTCGCACTCCATCATCGCCTATGATCAATAACCGGGGATAACCCAACATCCTCATCCAACCATCCCATCACCACATGCTACATGCTATGTGTTCAGAAACCTACGTTTTCTCTCCAATTATCATCTCAGGTCTTTAGGCCCAAAATCAACCACTTTACACCTATATCCTAACAACAAGGCCACAACTCAATTGCCCTTTTGCCCACTAGAGGCTATTTGGGCCAACGTACTTCAATGTTGCTCAAATTCCATTTAGGCCACAGTATTAAGCAAACCATCGAAAGAGCAAAAATTGAAAAAAGAGATCGACAACTATAACTTATAATGCCATGCCCGACCCCAAGAAATACATGAAATATGTAACTACCGAATCTTAGAGAACTGAATTGTGTAACACGTGTAGCACTGTTTTAGTAAACTTTGTTGAGAAAACTCCTAGTTTTGATGCTTACAAAACATTCTATGGATGATATTTATTTCAATCTCTTGAAGGAAAAGAACTCAGAAAGACATAGGCTTTAAAGTCTGCTGGTAGCAGAAGACAAAGCATGAGATGTCTTAGAGTCGACCGACCGCAGACGGAAAGACTCATCCAGGGCGAGATTTAAGTCGACCGTACTGCCAGGCGAGATTTAAGTCCGACCGTACCTGCATCGAGATTTTAAGTCTGAATGAACCAGACTGAAAATCTAGGCAGACTCAGGACTTAAGACTGTCAGACTTAAGATGAACTTATACGATAAGATCACCAACGGTAGAGTAATTTCACTTACCTTATTTATGTTGATTCTGTTATACTAATCTAATTGACAGGATCAATTAGTGGGCAACTTCCAAAAGAAGAATAGAGCACTTATGGAAGCCCAGATTCTGATTGTATGGGCGAACGTAATCTAAAGGGATCGATCTACCAACGGTCAAAAAGACTTGCCTTATAAAGTCTCGTCCAAGGGAAGACAAAAACTCTCAAGGAAAGAGCCAACGGTCGAGTGTGGCTTGGAGAGTATTTAAGGATAGGTTGAGACTTAGGGGTAGAGCAGATGAACATTATTCCAAAGCTGTTTTCGTTCTTCAATTGTTGTTCACAGTGCGCATTTGAGTGATCTCAGTGTATTACCAAAAGAGAGTGACTTAGTGAGACAGATCATCACCGAGTACAAACACTCGAGACGTGTAATCACCGTTGATCATATAGTGAAATACAGCCGATTGGCTGGTCGCCCGGAGAGTGGACGTAGGCTTGTCTAAAAGCCGAACCACTATAAACAGTGTTTGCAATCTTCTCTCACTCCCTCTACTTGTTTTCAATTCGTTGATTGCAAAAGTTATATTTACTTGCGTGGTTAAGCTCTCTACACCTATTCACCCCCCTCTAGGTGTTTATACTAGTTATATCAATTGGTATCAGAGCCTCGTGCTCGAGATCTTGAAGTGTTTATTACTTCGAGTTAAAGATCCTCTATGGCTAGTATTCTTGCACCAGTTTGATTGAGGGGCGAGCAACACTCGTCCTCCCTACTTCGACGGCAAAGATTACAATATTTGGAAGAATAAAATGAAGGCCTTTCTCGGATCGAAAGATCCACTCGAATGGGATGTGGTTGAAAGGGGAATTGATCCCACCGACAAAACCGAAAAAACATCAAAGAGAACCGATGGGAAAGAAACAAACCTTCAGCCACCATCTCTCCGGAAGAAATGACGAAGAGACAAACTCTCGATGCTAAGGCTATCTACTCTCTGTATTGTGCTTTATCACCTAATGAATATAATCGAATATCTTCGTGTGATACAGCTAAGGAAGTTTGGGATAGACTACATGTGACATACGAAGGAAAGGATCGTGTCAAGGAAACCAAAGTAAATATATTACTTGGTCAGTATGAATCTTTTAAGATGAAACAGGGAGAATCCATCGGAGATATGTTCGATCGTTTTACGAAATTGTAAACGGTTTGGCATATCAAGGACAACCTGTTCTTCTCGGTCCAATGAAGGTCAACAAACTTCGAGAGGACTCAAAAGGATTGGAACAATGTGAAGACATCAATCGAGAAACTTTGCGAATTTCACCATTGACTGTCGATGAGCTCGTTGGTACTCTGCAAGTCCTATGAAGCGTAACAAATGAACGAGGAAGTGGAATCCGGAGGTAAAAATCTATTGCTCTTAAGTCTAACATTGATTCGATGTTACGATTCGAGGAAGAACTAGATGACGAAGAACTTGCACCGCCGATCGAAAAGTGAGGAAGTTAAACAAGAAAGGCGGGAAGTTCAACAACGAAAAAAAAAAAACATACAATGGACAACGCGAACGATGACGAGGAAGATTATTCCAAAGATGTCATTTGTTTTGAATGTAAGAAAAAGGGTCATATTAAAATGTAATTGTCCCAAGCTCAAAAAGAACAAAGGGAAATTCGAGAAATACAAGAAGGCCCCGAAAGCTGAAACATGGAGTGACACGAAGTTGAGGAGGACAAAGTGAAGACGAATATGGCAACATCCGTCTTATGGCTCATTCAAACTCGGACTGGAGACATTTCACTCGGGATCGGACTTCGGATCGAGCGAGAGAAATCGAGGTAAGCTTTCGGAGTAAGAAGAAATGGTATTTGGACAGTGGATGTTCAAGACATATGACAGGTGACTCAAAAATGTTCGTTGGATTCGAAAGAATCAAGGGAGGAACAGTTTCGTTTGGAGGAAACACCAAAGGAAACATTATAGGATTGGGAATGTCCAAGATCGGTAGCTTAATCATCAACAACGTTTCTCTAGTCAAAGGATTAAACTACAATCTTTTGAGCATCGATCGGTTATGTGATGCCGGTTTCGAGAATAAATTTCAAAGAGAATCTATGTTCTCGGAACAAGCAATGATTCTTCACGTACTTTTACTGGACGAAGGCATGTGAACATTTATCTTCGGACATAAATGAAGACACCGCAAAATGTCTATTATCGGTTCAAGATGAAGCAGATATGTGGCACCGCAAACTTGGCCATGTCAGCATGAAACAAATTTCCAAGCTTGCCAGCAAAAAGCTCGTTCGTGGCTTGCCTTCACTAAGATACAAGAACACAGAGCTTTGTTCTGCATATACACTGGGAAAACAGGTAAGAAGCTCATTCAAATCTATAAAACAGATTTCTACTAATCGTGTGTTACAGCTTCTTCATATGGACTTATTTGGACCAACCGAACCCAAAGCATTGGAGGTAAAAGTACTTGTCTTGTGATAGTAGATGATTACTCTCGATTTACATGGGTATATTTTTTAGCAAATAAAGGAGATACCTTTTCATATTTCTCAACATTTGCAAAGAAGGTCCAAAATGAAAAAGGATACTCCATTTCAAGTATCAAAACAGATCATGGGGGAGAATTTGAGAATCAAGACTTTGCAATTTTTTGTGACAAATATGGTATACAAAGCATACTTTTTCATCTCCCTACACTCCAAACAAAATGGAGTGGTGGAAAGAAAAAAAATAGATCTTTGCAGGGAAATGGCTAGAACATTGCTTATAGAAAGCAAGGTGGCAACTCGGTTTTGAGCAGAAGCAGTTTCTACTTCTTGTCATATTATCAACAGAGTATTCCTTAGATCAATTCTTGAGAAAACCCCCTATGAGATTTTTAAGGAAAGAAAACCTATTGTTTCCTACTTTCATATCTTTGGTTGTCTATGTTATATCCTTAAAAATATTAATCATCAACCTAGTAAGTTTGAAGAAAGGTCGATGAAGGTATTTTTCTCGGGCTATTCAAACTCTAGTAAAGCATTTAGAGTGTTCAACAAGAACACTCGGACAAAGGGAAGAATCCATGAACGTAAAGTTTTACGGAGAAAGAAGTTTCAAAACAAAGCGTACAATTATTGAAGAATCGAGATCTTTGCTCCCGAAAGATCTGGTCTTAACAAAGAAGCGAGAATCTTCCCGGAAATAGTCAAAGGAGCAACTCATGAAGAACAAGTAATTCAGCGTGATATTCCCGCATCAGCAGAAGATTCTAATAATGATGAAGTTCCAAGCCGAAACTGGAAGCACAAGTCTAGTCATCCTAAGGAACTGGTGATTGGAAACATCAACGAAGGGATTCAAACCAAATCGAGAAACAAACAGGACACAGGTAACATTGCATTGATTTCTGAAATTGAACCAAAATGAATTAATGAAGCTCTGGAAAATGAAAGTTGGATAGAGGCAATGCAAGAAGAGCTTCAACAGTTCAAGAGAAATGATGTATGGGAATTGGTGCCCAAACCCAAAGGAAGAACTATCATTGGTACTAAATGGGTATTCAAAAACAAAGTCAATGAACTTGGAAAAGTCACCGAAACAAGGCAAGGCTCGTGGCAAAAGGTTATTCTCAATCAAGGAATAGACTATGATGAAACCTATGCTCCAGTTGCAAGACTAGAAGCAATCGGACTACTACTTGCCTATGCGTGCTATCAAAATTTCAAGCTATATCAAATGGATGTGAAAAGTGCTTTTCTAAATGGGTTTATCAAAGAAGAAGTCTTTGTAGAGCAGCCTCTTGGCTTCAAGAACCAAGAAAGCCGACCATGTATACGATTAAAGAAGGCACTTTATGGTCAAAAAGAGCACCTCGAGCTTGGTATGAACGATTGAGCAAGTTTCTACTAGACAATAAATTCAAGAAAGGTATGGTAGATACAACCTTGTTCATTAAGAAGGAAGGTAAAGATATACTATTGGTACAAATTTATGTAGATGATATTATCTTTGGTTCTTCTAATGAGCACTTGTGCAAGAACTTCTCAAAGTCTATGCAGGAAGAATTTGAAATGAGCATGATGGGAGAACCGACATTCTTTCTAGGACTTCGGTCAATCAAACAAAACGCGGAACTTTTATTAATCAAGAAAAGTATGCCAAAGACTTGATTAAAAAGTTTGGTATGGAGAACTCGCAAGAAGATCGAGACTCCAATGGCAACCTCCATCAAACTAGATCAAGATGAAACGGGAAAGAAGGTTGATCGGGAAGAATTATAGAAGCATGATTGGTTCTCTTCTCTATCTTACTTGCGCATCTAGACCGAGATATTCTATACGGTGTTTGTCTCGTGCTAGATTTCAAGTAGATCCTAGAGAATCACATCTTTCTGCTGTTAAACGTATAATCAAGTATATAGCCACTTATCCACACTTAGGTTTATGGTATCCAAAAGAAACAGATTTTACACTTCTTGGCTACTCAGATGCAGATTTAGCAGGATGCAAAATAGACAGAAAGAGTACTTCAGGTACATGCCAACTTCTGGGAAAAATGCTAGTCTCATGGTTCTCCAAAAAGCGAATACGTGGCTCTATCAACAGCCAGAAGCGAGAATATATTGCACTTGGAAGTTGCTGTTCACAAATTCTGGGATGAGACAAAGAACTAAGAGACTATGGAAAGGAGGAATCCTGTACAGAAATAAGATGTGATAATACGAGCGCCATAAATCTCACCAAGAATCCGATTCTGCACTCTAGGGCGAAGCACATTGAGATCAAACATCATTTTATTAGAGACCATGTGCAAAATGGAGATGTATATGTGGAATTCATTGATTCCAAGAATCAATTAGCGATATCTTCACAAAGCCGCCGGACAAAGGTACCTTCGATTCAATATGTGGGAGATTAAATATTATTAATCATTTTTTATAAATTCTATGAGAACAGGACAAAGTCTGATGGAAGCAATCGTCTGGATAGACTAATCTTCGAAGAAGATTGAAAAAGGAAATAATGGTATTTTAAGTAAGTATGTTATTTCCTTGATTAAATCTCGGTCAATTTTTAGTAAGTTTTTGATCTCGCATGATTGATTTGCGTATTTTTGGCATGAGTCTATGATGATTGAATATTCTTGTTAAGTTTAGAATAACTGCCATTTTAATTTGTTTTGGGTTGCGACTGTTCATTTGTTCTCTCAACGAAGGGTATAAAAACGTCTAAAAGTCGGGTCTTTTCCTCACAACCTTTCAGAACGTTTTGTCTACAAACCCTAACACAGAAAAACGCTTTCTAAATCAATCTTCTCCAAAACCTACATTCTTCGAACATGGCTTCGAGATCCTCCGTATCTAGATCAAGATCTCCATCTCCAAGAAGAAGATCAAACGGGATTCTTTGGGAGAGGAGGAAGAAGAGTCAACGAGAGGGCAAACACATTTCGACCTCACACGAGACTTCCGAAGATACTCAAGGACAATCTCCAAGAGTCTCTTCTCAAAATGACCCGAGGGAATCTCCAAAACTCTCCGCCCACAATCGAAGAAAGGAATGTCTCACGAAGAGGTACGCCTGGTTTAACTCTACCGATACCCACCGATAATCCCCATGCGATGCGAGGACATACGAAAAAATGGGTCAAAGAAATGTTAGGGATGATGTCAAATTGTTCTTTTTGAGAGAAAAAGGGTATGCGAATGAACTCCGTCTCATTCAAGCAAAGATGAGGACCACGAGAATCACCATCTACTCGTATGAACGAGTAAGTGATAAAGGGAGAAGCGAAAATAATGTGAAGGAAGATGATGAGAACATATACAGAAATTTCGAAGTGAGAATGGGAATAGGCTCCGTAGCCCGAAACACAACCGGAAATTATTTCGTTCCGGAGAGCATAAGACTTTCTTCAACGGGCGATGGATCGAGGAATCATGAATCACGAAATTGTGGATTTTGATTATTTGGATGTTCTGAAGTAAATCGAGAGAATGCTTTGAAAAATTGCGATGGACCAATTTTGCACGATTCTCGCCTTGTTTATCCCGAATTAACAGCATATTTTTACTCGAACTTGACATTTCTATCTCCGGACGAATGCAATTCGGTGTGAATGACGGTTCTATGATGTTAGTTCGACACTCTAGGCGACATTATAAAAGTTGAAAGAGGAGCATTCGGCCAATAGACGTCTCCTATGATACGGTGTGTAAGTTTCTTACAAAGTCCGTAAGGGCCACTATAACTTATCCTCTTCTAACTTCCGCAAGAACTATTTTGCATAAGATCATTATCACCGCATTCGTCCAAAAGCCTCATCAAAGACGATGTATCTAAATTTGAGACCAAACTGATGTGCGCTATTGAAATGGGAGTACTGTTCTCACTGCCTCACACAATAATATTGCATATGTATCGGACAGTGTCAAAGGATAAAGGATAGCTACCCTATGGAGCTTTAGTGACAAGGATCTTTGAACACCTAAAGATAGACATATCGAGGAGATTCAGCACTAAAACACTTCCCATAATGGCCATTGACATGAAAATGATCAACAAGATGAGACTGAAAGATGTGGCAGAGACATGGAGAAGAAAAGAAAAGGAATTGGCTAGAGCAGAGACAAAGAAAACGAAAAGGTAAAGAATCACCGTTCTTGAGCCAAGTTCTAAAAGGAGAAGACAACTCCTACTTGGTAGATGAAGAAGATGAAGAAGAAAGTATCTCCGCAATTAAGCAAATATGCGTCAAACTTCTCGGAGAATGTCCGAACCGAAAACGAAACACATGCGAAAACATTCTCAAAGCCTGACATGAGAAGAATGATGAATCTCGAATCGAGGGAAGATCCGAAGAAGATCCCGAGGAAGAAGAAGAAACGAATCGGAGGGAGAAGCGAGAAGAAGAGGAAGAAGGAGATCGGGATAGGGAAAAGAAAGGGAACAAGGTCGAATGAAGCATCAAATCGGGAGGAGCATCCTACGATAATATTAACATTCAAGTAATCTAGCTTCATCTCGGGAATGCTGATTATCAAACAGTCATAGCACTGCTAACAGAGATCAGAAATCAGCAAGTAGCAATGGAAACCTCCTTCAATAACAGACTGGAGACTCTCGAGAAGACAGTTAATCAATGCATTGACAGGATTGAGAAGTCTGCATCGGATATGGAGGATTTCACCCTTGTTCGAACCCCAAACAAGAAAACTTCTTAAAAACATCTTCTGCTTTAGAAACTGGTTTGCTTTTAACTGACTAATTTTTTTGAGGATGACAAAAAGGGGGAGAGTAGATATGGCTATCTCTGAGATATGGTTAATTCTAACATTTCTGAGCTTTTGCATGACATAGTTGGCTTTATTATTGTGTTAATGCATGATATTTTCTTATATGATGATTACACTATATCATGTTGAGCTGTGATATGAAGATATGTTGCTGCTGGATTGACTATACTGGGTTGATATGAGCTATTCTTATGAGTTGAGCAGAATAGTTGCAAGCAGGCTCTATTTAACCATATTTTGCAGGGACATTAAGCCATATGTATGAAATGTTTTGTCACCATCAAAAAGGGGGAGATTGTTGAGAAAACCCCTAGTTTTGATGCTTACAAAACATTCTATGGATGATATTTATTTCAATCTCTTGAAGGAAAAGAACTCGAAAAGACATAGGCTTTAAAGTCTGCCGGTAGCGAAAGACAAAGCATGAGATGTCTTAGAGTCCGACCGTACCACGGGAAAGACTCATCCGGGCCGAGATTTAAGTCGACCGTACCTGGGGCGAGATTTTAAGTCTCGAATGAACCCGATCGAAAATCTAGGCGGACTCGGGACTTAAGACTGTCGGACTTAAGATGAACTTATACGATAAGATCACCAACGGTAGAGTAATTTCACTTACCTTATTTATGTTGATTCTCGTTATACTAATCTAATTGACAGGGATCAATTAGTGGGCAACTTCCAAAAGAAGAATAGAGCACTTATGGAAGCCCAGATTCGATTGTATGGGCGAACGAATCTAAGGGGATCCGATCTACCCTCAACGGTCAAAAAGACTTGCCTTATAAAGTCTCTGTCCAAGAAAGGGAAGACAAAAACTCTCAAGGAAAGAGCCAACGGTCGAGTGTGGCTTGGAGAGTATTTAAGGATAGGTTGAGACTTAGGGGTAGAGCAGATGAACATTATTCCAAAGCTGTTTTCGTTCTTCAATTGTTGTTCACAAAGTGCGCATTTGAGTGATCTCAGTGTATTACCAAAAGAGAGTGACTTAGTGAGACAGATCATCACCGAGTACAAACACTCGAGACTGTGTAATCACCGTTGATCATATAGTGAAATACAGCCGATTGGCTGGTCGCCCGGAGAGTGGACGTAGGCTTGTCTAAAAGCCGAACCACTATAAACAGTGTTTGCAATCTTCTCTCACTCCCTCTACTTGTTTTCAATTCGTTGATTGCAAAAGTTATATTTACTTGCGTGGTTAAGCTCTCTACACCTATTCACCCCCCTCTAGGTGTTTATACTAGTTATATCAAACTTTTCTACGATAACTTACGTGCTCCCAGAATTACCGGACCAGTAAACATATCCATACACAGAAGTTCATTAGAATTAATTGGCACCAAAGTGCTCTTTTACGGCGTAGCTATCGTCATTTGCATGCAACCCTCAACAAAGGTTTTTCCGCTTACCCTGTTTCGCAGAAACTTCGTCTACAGCTTCGGTTCCGGGGCCCAAAACACCCACCAAACCCCACTTTTAGGCATGGCCTCTACTACTTTAGATCAACTCATCTCTCTAATCTCTCTCATTCGTCCATGTGCATAACCCGACGAAATATATGGTGCGACACTCATCTGAGTTACTCTCATGGACCAAATTCTGTGTCGCATGAAATGAAGTATGAACCCAAGATTGTATTATTAGAGCATCTGGGGTTGCGCAACTCATACCTCGTGTAAGTCCAATACCTTCACACAAGGAGGATATCCAAGAGAGCACCCATAAGTTGAGCCCCTTGATAATTTACTTAAATTTACCTCCACTCAAAAAAGTTGAAGTCATGAAGTTTCAATGGCCAACTAGTACTTTCTGTTCCTTCCTTTAACTCTAATAATCTAATGTGGGATTTCTTCCTTTCATTACGATGGCAAAATCTTTAATATTTCATATGAACAATTGAATAAGTTAAGAATCAATGATTCATATTGTTACGACAATTTAATATATATATTTTTTGTTCAAGATAAGCAGGGTATTCACAATTCATCTTGAAAACTGAGTCCCTTCCGAGAATTTAATCACCTCCACCGATAGATTTTGTTTACTTATAATTGCTAATACAGAAAAGCAGTCTTTGATTAGCATTAATCTTTGATGCAAAGGTCGTATAAGGTCTTTCTTAACTATCTGAAAAAGTGATGGTAGAAGTCACATTCGTCTAGAACATAATAGCTTTTCTTGTGGGACAGGTTCCTTTTGTTTAGTAAGTTTCTGAAATAAATCGTAAATTCGTAGATATTACAGGAAGTGCCAATACTATTATCATGATTTTATAATAGACGCATTACGACAAAAAAAATTAAAAAAGATTAACATGTAGAAGAAAGAGCATCAATTGGAAGGAAAAGCCATCTACCGCGCGCCACGTCAAAATCACTACAAAACACAAAACCATCATCACGAAGCAGCCACAGGCCCACAAGCTAAGTCAAGACACTGTATAGAAAGGAGGACAAATTACAGCAATTTGGAGACATTGCTTTCAGCCATATTTTACACTGTGCATACAGACACTTTTCAAATGTCCCTGATGAAAAAGGGGACACTTTTTCCAATGGTCCCTGAGGCCTTTCGATCGGCAACGTCCTTGTACTCTCTCCAAAAGGTCAGATTGGTAGCTGTCGAAAACCGGGGACAATGAAAGAGAAATCCCTGCCATGAATGCTTCTGTTTACTTCCCGTCTCCGCCTGAGACACTAGGTAGATGTCTCCGATCACCATTTTCACTTGAAAATGGAAAAGTCCAGTAGTGCCATGACTATCGAGTAGCTTTCAACGTTTCGGGTAACATCGATCGCATGAGGAAGTGAGCTTTCCCCTTGGGTGATTAATTAATGGTATCAGGATTCGTCAAGCTCAAGATTTTCGTTTCTTGAGGGGTCATGATAATCGGATCTCGTCGTCTTCCTCGATCCCAATTGGAACTAAAGCGATTGTTACGTGTCCACATGATGTTTATGGTCCTTTTCCTTGTACTGAAGTGTCAATTGTGGTGCTGATTGATACAAACAAAAAATATGGCCAGTTTTGTCGTAAGCACTACAAATACCAGCGTTCAACTACTTGAAACCCCAACACCAAATAAACAAATATGTTATTTTAAAATTCCTGAACTGTAGTTGTAATTTCCAAATTGGCATTGCCGATTAAATTTTGGCTTGTTGCTTAGCTGCAATTCCAGATCCATGTCAACGGTTAAATTCCAACATGTATCTTTGTTGTATTTTCTGGATGCCTTGTCATCAATTAACTTTCGGCGTTGCATTTTTATGTCCTCAAGTTTCGTCGTTAATTAAATTCTAGTAAAATTTGGTTTTCTTATGTATCTGTGATATTTCATATCCAAAATCGCCATATAATCTATCTTCTTTAGAAAAAAAGAAAAGAAGAATGATTTTCGAACGAAACGTATGTCACGAAGCCAATTTTGATATAACACCTACGTGAATACATAATGTCAGACAATTCTAATCACGGCCACTCTCTTGCTTGATGTCTATAGATGGGATGATTTGCTTGTTTTCGTAAAATTCAAATCCAAAATTCGGAATACCTCATGTTAAGACTGAAAACAGAAATTTTATTCCCCCTGTTGGTCACTTACCAAATAGTGAATTAGTTCAGCACATCTCATATTATTCTAAAAGAAGCAATAGAGAGAAACACCAATAAAGCCAAAGTTGTGCATGTAGAACAACGACTGGCTCACGCGTGGCAAATCATTCTTTATAGTTTGCAGTTTGCAGTCGGTTTCTTTCTTAGCTAGATGCTCACGTGAGCGAATAATCGACCAGAACTACATGTAGAAACAAACGACGATTCTCAAGAGTACCCTAATTTTTTTTATGGTAAGATATTAGGTGCAATGCTCTGTAACCTTTTTCTACACATGCTAACATCTAAGACCATTGTGATGGGTACTTTTTTCGAACAAGATCCAAATATTAAAAAACATTTTCATTCATATATTACCAAACAATAAAAAAATTAATAATTTTTCTAAAAAATAATTTTTTAGAAAATATTTTTCTTTATTATGCAGTTTTCTTCCAAACAAACGCACCCTTACCTTGTATAAATATTGGATATATAGGCTTTGTAAATCTTTTGTTTTACACGTCCCATACTTGATGCTGTGGAGATGGTGGGTAGTTTAACTTTTAGCAAGTAACTAGCTGCTTATCTCAATAGCGAGAAAGTGGGATGTGTAGAGGAAAGTTACCTGGCATGACTACTAAGTATTATGACAGATCTATTTGCAGACCAATTCCAAATCTTGACCATATTAGCCAAAATAGCTTAGGTTTTCTCCATTTGCATGTCGACTTTCAATCGATCCTGCTTGTCTTTGAGATTAAGATTGGGTCTTCATCATGATCCTTGCGAATGCGCATTGGATACTTACACATGTCCAGAAGTGTGGTACCAAAGCACTCATAACATACAATGTGAAATTGTCTGGCAAGCTAAAAAAATTAGTAAATAATATGACTATTCGTGAAATAAATCAAACAAAAAGAGCAAGTAGAAAATAAATTTCCTTTTTTTCCATTAGCTACTCATGAAATGATTAAAAATAAAAAAGGTTAGGGGTGTATTGATCCTCCTAATCCTTCAGTTGATGGGGGAAATTTCCTGCTGTTCCACCAAATGGCTACTTTCTTATCCTCTGGTTATACTTGGGTATCTCATGATTAAGACAGAGGTTTAAATCATCTTTTTCCCCACAAGTTTACAAATGAGACCCAAGTCTCTCATCATCATTCTCAGCCGTTCTTTATCGTCCTCCTTCCTCTTATTTAATCATAGTAAAGAAAATGACAAAACCAGAAAGGTTGTATCGGGAATTGTGAGGGCCTTTTTCTGAATTGTCGATCAAATGACGTTGACAAATATGGCCATCGAAAAAGATCCCCAATGATCAAGTGCTTTTTGCTATGATTTATGAATAAAAGAAATCTCCTTATCTGTAGTCCAAATTCAAATAACTGAGATGGTTCATGAGAGAACGTGATTCTTGATTCTACTATGATTGGATGTTCTATATATAAATTCAGACAAAGAATCTAAAACGGAGTTCTTTTTAATGGCGTCCCTTAATGATTCATCTCCACCATAGCATTGATCAGGTTCATTGTCTTGAACTCATCCATTTATATTTTATTCTAATAAGTCATGTACATTTGTATTCAGTACTCCTTATCTTCATCTAGTTGTGCATTCGATTTTCAAGTTGATTCATATTCACGCAAGAAATGAAAAGTCTTATTTAGTTTGTGAGATTGATTTGTGATGTTCAATGGACATTTGTTTGACATGACCTACTTATTTACATACTTATTGATTTTGTTAGGCCCTTTTATAAATCAATTTTATAGATCATTCTTGAGAACTACACCATTATAAGAATCTTCAATTTATGCGTAGTTCAACACTTTGATAGTAATGTTATTGTGGGTATAAATTTTATAAGTTCATACCCTCATTTGCTTTTCTTTTCTTTTCTCTTTTGAGCCTAAGTTTAACTATAGGAACTAACCGGCAACACATCCCCTTCCAAGTAAACTCCACAAAGTAGATGCGACTTCTTAAAAACTTGCATTTAATATTGCTCTCACTAGCGTTAGCTCTCTTGGCTTTACTAATTATATGAAAGAAATCTGACATGTGAGCCGATAAGATTTGGACCAAAGAAATTCCGCGCACTCGCACCAAAATAGTGGATTATTTAAGTTAAAAAGAAATAATATTTTATTTAGGGCTCTGGCTTCCCATGGGATCCTTACTGATGGGAAAGTTACGAGCCATGCCTAGCCATATGGGTCGAGACAAGCCCACCAATTTGCAAGGAAAAGTATCAGAAAAGTTTTAAACCTTTTGCATTGGTATCAATTTAGTTTAAAACCTCTTATTATTGCTAATTTAATCATAAATTTTTTGATGTTATGTCAATTTAGTACCAAACATTTTGACTTAGTGCTAATTCAGTCATTTTGGTTAATTTTAGTTGAATAATACTAATATAGGGGCTAGTCAGTTACAATGGCACATTTTGA
Source organism: Corymbia calophylla (assembly GCA_014182845.1). Lineage (NCBI taxonomy): Eukaryota > Viridiplantae > Streptophyta > Magnoliopsida > Myrtales > Myrtaceae > Corymbia > Corymbia calophylla. Next base: position 47,139,965 of record CM024700.1, on the reverse strand, counting down.
CTTACTATTTAATAATAGTATGCATTTTTTGAATTATTTATATATTTCTTTTTATTTCCTTCTCCTCCTCCTTCCTCCAGCTGATCATTGGTCCCTGGCTAGCCTCGCTAGCCACCAGCGAGGCTTGAGCCCTTGCTAGAGGTCGTGAGGTCAGCCTCATGCTAGGTTGGCAAGGGGGCGAGATTCGACCTTGCGAAATTCAGTGAAATTGCACCTCGCCTAGCCCGTAGGGAGGCTTGAACCCTTGCCAAAGACCGCAAGGTTGCGCCTACTAGGGCTCAAGCCCTCGCCCATGGCCGATGATGGTCGGTCCTCGCCTCTGGCCAGTCACCAAGGTTTGGCGACCAATGCAAGGAAGAAGGAATTTGAAAAAAATATTAAAATATTATTAGAAGTTATTCATGTTGGTACTGAGTGTGCCATGTCAGTCATTTAGCGTCCATGTTAATAATATTCGACCAAAATTAGTCGGAAGAACTGAATTGATATCCACTTAAAATGTTTAGAATTAAATTGACATCAATAAAAATTTCATGACAAATTAACATCCATGCAAATGATTTAAAACTTTTCCAACCATTTTTCCCGTAATTACACGTATCCTGCACTTGGCTCGAACCGTTGGGGATCTCGGATCATGAATAGATCTTGTTATTATTACCGATGGGTGCGCAGTGAGGAAAGTCAACTGAGTCCAGGCATAGCAGAAGTGCCGTGTACTTTTGTCCCTTTCAAGAAACATCGATCTCGTCGGCTTCCTCAGTCTAATAAAAGATTCTACAAACTTGACGGGCCTACAAATCTGGGTTTGTTATCTAGCGCCAAATTGAAAATTATAATAATTGCCACGCCATGGTTTCTGGTCCGTTTTTCTATGCTGATTGCGACCGATACAAGCATTAATATGGCCCCTAGAAAACTGAAAAAGCAAATACCCTAATATATATTATCGATCCTTTTTCCATATGTGGAGGAGTCGAACATAGGTTGACGCGGCTTTCCAAAATCCGTCGGTCCTATCACCGAGAATTTTGGGACACCATGGATGACTGAACCAGTGAAAGATTGAATAAAAACAAGCAGCAGGAGATGTCGGATGAGAGAGCAGAACATCAGATGAAAAACATGGAGCCATTTTCCCGCGCGAAACTACTACAGAAGCGGAAGACAAACACAGAACTCAAAAATCAAACGCAACAACCGATTAACATCATCGAGCGGTCTAGGATTTACTTTCTTTCAGCCAGAACGAGGAAGAAAGATAAGAGAGGCGACTAGTGTTTTTATGTGGGAGCCTAGGTTCCGTTGCGGCCAAGAAGAAAGCCGATTATTCTACCCACAAGAGCCTTAAGGCTTCCAAACAAACCGGCGAACACGAGACGCTTTATGCGTCCACGCCTGGGATGATGAACCAGCAGCTCTTGTATCCTTACTGCTAATTCCTTCTCTTCCATAGCTTCTGGCATGGCATCCATCGTGCTTTCTTTCCCGTGCTTCGTGGGGTATGATCGAGATCACCAGATGGTTTTGCTCAGTGCAAGGCGAGTTTGATTAATTGAAAAAAACTTAGAAGAGAAAGAGATGTATTCTTCCCTCGGGTGCAACGAGAGAGTGATTCTTGAATCTGGTTACCGTGGATGGTTCTATATGTACACGCAGGGGAGACGAACTTTCCCTGAAGCTTCTTCCGCTACTTGACCCCCTCCCGCATGACTTCCACATATTTTATCCAAAGAAGCCATGGAAATTCGGGGTCCATAGGATCTCCTTTTTACATTCAATAATTAACGTTTCATATGGTTGTGCGTTTGCTTTTCAAATTGATAATGTTCTTACAAGAAATGGGAAACCAGATTTTATTTGTGAGATTGATTTGTGGTGCTTTTGCAGACATTCATTTCACATGATTCGCTTGTTCATGTACTTATAGATTTTGTCGGATCATTTTATAAATTGATTTTGTAAACCATTCTTGACAATTGCAAGTCTCCAAATTATGAAGTACCACAAATCCATAGTAATTTTGTTGTGGATATAATGAAATAGGTGTATTAGAAATCTCAAAACTTTTTTATGTGTAATTAAGTCATAAAACTTTTGAAAAGTGCAATCAAACCCTTTCATTAATTCCATGTAATGTGGTTACGGAAAATGTTGGTGTGGCTTTTCTATTACTTCGTTAAGATACATGACATTGATGTGGTGCCATGTCAGAAAAATACTCAAAATTTAAAAAGAAAAGAAAAGATTTAAAAAAGTGTAAAAAAAGAAAATAAAGGAATTAATGAATGAAGACCAAAACTTATACCGTTCATCTTCTTCTTTGGTCATACTCACAGTATCTTCTCTTCAAGTGGCGTGATTAGGAACAGTTCCTCCCATTAAACTTTTTTTTTTTGGTAAAGATAAGTATTATATATATGAGATTTCCAAACACAAATACACAGGGTTGAGGCTCAAGCACCACACCACACTCATCCAGGACAACAAGTCATAGGAGTGGGGGGCGAGTACACAAACAGCAAGTAACTACTATAAAGCAGAAAACAAGGCAGATTACTGCCCTTTACTAATCAAAAATTTTAGGATCTATTCCCCAGCTACGCTGCAGTCTTCTATTTATCGGGTTGTCAATCACCGAGTTGAAAGAGAGAGCTTTATCTTTGACCACCTTAGTAAGATGCTGCTTCATCGAAGGAACATAAAGATTTGAAGACCGAAAGGTGATGTCGTTCCTAGTCTTCCAAATTGTATAACAAAGAGCACCGAAAGAGAACTTTGCGATGTCAACATAGAAATCGTTTCCTGAGAGAATATTCGCGATCCATCGAAAATTGTCCATCCATGAACGGTTGCTCCAGGGAAGATTACATTTAGCAGCCCAAAAGGATGCAAGGGAGTGGGGCACATGACATTCAAAAAACAGGTGATCAATAGAGTCCGGCCTTGAGTTGCAAAACACACAATGAGCCATAGGGAGTCTGTTAATAGACATCAAAAACCCGGGTAGGAAGTCGGTTCCGAAAGATAAGCCACAAGAGGAATTGGTACCGAGGGGCCAACGCCTTGCTCCATATAAAAGAAGCCCACGGGACCGGCGTACCTTTCCTCCGAAAATTGACCATGCAGATGCGGTTGAGAATAAGCCCGAGGGATGCTTGAGCCAAGTGAAGGAATCTCTCATGGGATTTAAGCTAGGAAGCGAAAACTGCCATAAAAGTATGTCATGTAACACAGTTTGGCCATCTAGTGAGAACAGGTCTACTACTTTAGCATGTCTAGTAAGAGCCGATTGGTAAATATAGGCATTATCAAAAATCAAATTTAGGGGGCCTATGTCAAGCCAATGATCAAACCATAAGGAGGCCGTCTGTCCATCACCAATCCTCCATTTGAACAAATTTATAATTTCCCCCCGCAAAGCAAGTAATTTCCTCCAGGCCCACGAGCATAATGTCGGGGGGGAAGTATTCCAGAAGTACTTTCCTCTGAGGTGGATGGCATGTATCCACTTGCACCATAGGGATTCCTTGTCAGAGAACATGATCCAAATATGTTTGATCATGGCAGCTTTGTTGCTATCTCGGATTCTTCTAACTCCAAGTCCCCCCTCTTTTTTTGGAAGACAAACATCATCCCAGGAAACTTTTGCTCCCCCGGGTCCAAGGCCGGGTCCTTTCCATAAAAATTGCCTATAGATTTGTTCTATTCTCAACTACGATGATGGCAGCCAAAAGATAGACGCCCAATAAACTTGTATAGCATATAACACCGATTTGATAAGTTGTAATCTACCCGCAAAGGATAAAAACCGGTGAGTCCAAGATTGAACTCTAGTGGTGAGTATACATACCAGGGCATTGCAGTCCGCTTTGGTTAAGCGAGATGTGATGATTGGAGCACCAAGGTAGCGAACTGGAAAGGATCCCCTCCTGAAGTTCAAGATTTGTGACAGCTGGTTGTGGGTACTCTCTGATCCACCTGAGAGGAACACTTCGCTCTTGTTGTTGTTTGGGAGTAGGCCACTCCATTGGGAGAAGGTGTTTATTCCTTCTTTCATGCAAGAAACCGAATCCAAGTTACCCTCGCTGAAAATGAAAACATCATCAGCAAAGAATAGATGGGAGAGGCGAGGGTACTTGCATCTCCAGTAATACCGAAATTCAGGCCGGCTTGCTTGAGTTTCCAGAATCCCAGTTAGCACTTCCATTGCTAGAGTGAATAAATAAGGGGATACTGGATCACCTTGTCTGAGTCCTCGGTCACTATTGAAGAAACCATGAAGTTCTCCATTCAGAGAGATAGAAAATTTTGGGGTGCGGACACATACCATAACAAGGTGTATGAACTGTGCCGGGAACCCGAAAGCTGCCATAGTTACCTCTAGAAAATCCCAGTCAAGAGTATCATAAGCTTGGGCTTTGCATTGTAGAGAAAAATTCATCACGAGACAGACAAAGGAGTTTGATTTTTAGCAAGTAACTAGCTGCTTATCTCAATAGCGAGAAAGTGGGATGTGTAGAGTAAGCTTACATGGGCATGACAACTCATTAGTATTATGACAGATCTATTATTAGACCAATTCCAAATGTGGATCATTTTGGCCCAAACAGCTTAGGCTTTTTTTCATGTGCACGTCGACTTTCAATTGATCCTGCTCCTCTTTGAGATTAAGAGTGGGTCTTCATCGTGATCCTTACGAATGCATATAGAATGCTTAGGCATGTCCAAAAGTGTGGTACCAAAGCACTCATAACATACTATATGAAATGGTCTTGCTAGCTCAAAATATTAAGAAATAATATGATTATTCGTGAAATAAATCAAACGAAAAGAGTGCATAGAAAATAAAATACCTTTTTTCCATTTGTGACTCATGAAATGATTAAAAATAAAAAAGGTTAGGGTCAAATTGGCCCTCCTAACCCTTCAGTTGATGGGGGAAATTTCCTGTTATTCCACCAAACAGCTACTTTCTCATGATTATGACAGGGGTCTAAATCATCTTTTCCCACAAACATACAAATGAGACCAAAGTCTCTCCTCTGATTATACTTGGGTATCCCATGATTAGGACAGGGGTTTAAATCATCTTTTCCCACAAACATACAAATGAGACCAAAGTCTCTCTTCATTATTCTTAGCCGTTCTTTATCTTTCTTCTTCCTCTATTTCATTATAGAAAAGAACATGACAAGACTAAAAATGTCAATCAGACGACATTGACAAATATGGCCATGAAAAAGATCCCCATCGATCAGATACTTTTTGCTATAATTTAGGAATCTGAAAAGGATATCCTGGATCCGCCGTCTAGATTCAGATAACTCAGAAAGAGAGAGAGAGAGAGAGAGAGAGAGAGAGAGAGAGAGAGATTCTGGCATGAGTAGGATGTTCAATATCTGAACCCTTCGCTTGACCCCTTCCCACCCTTCCCACGACTTCTATTTATATTTTATTCTACTAGTCATGTACATTCGTATTCAATAACTCGTGTTTTTCATCTAGTTGTGCATTCACTTTTCGAGTTCGATTTGTTATCACACAAGAAATGAAAAATCTGATTTAGTTTGTGAACTTGATCGGTTATTTTCTATGTGCGTTTGTTTAATATGAACTGCTTGTTTGCATGCTTATTGATTTTGTTAGGCCATTTTATAAATCAATTTTGTAGATCATTCTTGACAACTACACCCTTAGATTAATCTTCAAATTACGGGTAGTTCAACACCTTGATAGTAATCTTAGTGTGGGTGTAAATTTTATAAGTTCATACCCTCAATTGCTTTTCTTTTCTTTTCTCTTTTGGGTCTGGGTTTAACTATAAGAGCTAACCTACAACACATCCCCTTCCACGTAAACTCCACATCGTAGATGCTACTTTCTTAAAAACATGCATTAAATATTGCTCTCGCTAGTGTAAGCTCTCTTAGCTTCACAATTATATCGAAGAAATCTGACATGTGACCCGACAACATTGGACCAAAATAATTCCGCACTTGCACCAAAGTAATGGATTATTTAAGTTAAAAAGAAATAATATTTTATTTGGGGTTTTGGCTTCTCAGAGGGTCCTTATTCATGGGAAAATTATGAGCTGCACCAGACCATATCGGTCCAGACAAGCCCACCACTATAAACGTAATCTGCACTGGTTCGAACGCTTGGTCCGCTAGGATCATGAATAGATCTGGTTATTATTACGGATTGGTGCGCGTTGAGGAAAGTCCACCGAGTCCAGACATAGCATGAGTGTCAAGTTGTTTTTTTTTCCCTTTCAAGAAACATCGATCTCGTCGGCTTCCTCCATCCGACAAAAAATACTACAAACTTGACGTCTCCACAAGTCTGGGTTTGTCATCTAGTACCAGATGGTTTCTGGTCCTTTTTCCCATGCTGATTGCGACTGATGCAAACGATGAACATGGCCCCTAGAAAACTGAAAAAGCAAATACCCTAATATATATTATTGACCCTTTCTCATACGTGCAGGAATCGAACATAGGTTGACGTGGCTCTCCAAAATCTGTCGGTCGTATCACAGAGAATTTTGGGACACGATAAATAATTGAACAAGTGAAAGATCTAAAAACGAGTAGCAGAAGACGTCGGATGAGAGAGCAGAACATCAGACGAAAAACACGGAGCCATTTTCCTGCGCAGAACTACTACAGAAGCAGAACACAAACCCAGAACTAAGGAATCAAACGCAACAACCGGTTAACATTGTCGAGCGGTCTAGTATTTACTTTTTTCAACTGGAACGAGGAAGCGAAGATAAGAGAGGTGATTTGTGATTTTACGTGGGAGCCTATGTTCTGTTGCGGCCAAGAAGCAAGCTGATGATTCTACCCACAAGGGCCTTAAGGCTTCCGAACAAACCGGCGAACGTGAGACGCTTTATGTGTCCGCACCTGGGAGGATGATGCAGCAGCTCGTCTCCTTGCTGCTAATTCCTTCTCTTTCACAGCTACTAGCATGGCATCCATCGTGCTTTCTTTCCCATGCTTCGTGGGGTATGATCAAAGATCACGTATGTTTTGTGTTAAGGAAATCCCTTGTAATGTTTTGGAGATAACAAAATAAATCGAAGGCTACTAACATGTTTAATGATTGAGTAACTTGATGAAACATGCACAAATCACTATGCAAATGATAGAAGTGTAAAGTATATAATCAATGATAATTGAAAGAACCAGAAGATAGACTCTTTGTTAGAGTTGAATATATTCAGATTATATCTAGACTTCAAGGTTAAATCTATTCAGACATAGACTCTAAGGGTGAATATATTCAAATTCAAGTCTTGAATGTAAAATCTATTTCAAATAGAACACACTTAGACTTTACATATAGAATGGGATAAGTTTAGAATGTAACAAGTGCAAAATAAGATACAAGTTTAGAATGAGACAACTTGACAAAACATGACACAAGCCCATGATGTATAATGGTTAGTGATCTGGTTTGGATTTCACATCTAAAAAGATTTGATTGACTCAATTTTATTTGATTGGAAAATCAATCCTAAGAAAAGTTCTTTTCTAAACGAAAAGCTTTACTCATGGAAACAAAATTTTGATTGTATGGGCAATCGGAATGAAAGCGAGAATTATGCTTTTGTCACTCAACAGCCACAAAATCTTCTTAATACAATTTTATCCAACGGGTAGATTGGAAGATGATCCTCTGGATACTATCCAATGGCTAGTTTAAAGTGGATGAGTATATAAAGAATCAAGGAAGCTTGGTATACGTAGAGGAAGTAAAGGTTATGTGGAATGAGCCGGAGGAGAGATTCGCTAAAGGGAGTGGACCTTGCATCCCCAACATCAATGATGAAGTCAAGAATTAGATGATATCCCAAAATGGTACCTGAGTGGGAGCCACGAAGTATGTGAAGAAGGAGGAGGCCGAGAAGATCCACTAGTTTCATTTGGGAATGCAAATGCCAACCTCAGGCCACTCCCATTCCTTGATAAAATTTTATTTTATGATTACTCAGGAAGAGCGGCCAAAATCAATGACCCGATGGAGAGAAGAGAAGATTGGGAGTGCCGCTTTCTTGGTTGGAAGAGTAAGCCCTAGGAAGGCACCGTCTAGAAAACCTCAATGTAATCACTGTGGCGAGGTGAAGCACAAGAAGAGCCACTATTGGAAGTTGATTGAATATTCTCCAAATTGGGAGCCAAAGCAAGGTCAATGGCATGAAAAAGGAGTGCTCCCGCAAAGGCTCTGTACTTGACATAGATCAACAACGGCGGTTATGACACTATCGTAGCCCCAAATTGACCCCAGCCTAGGAGGGTCCTCCTGAGTAAAACCCAGAAAACTTCCTCGTTCGTATCAGGTAGGTAAGAATGTCAAAATGTGTCACAAATCAGTATTTTAATTCAGATTTGCTGGAGTGAGTAATTCATCACCTCCGATCATGTCAAATTATGTAGTAAATCCACTTCAACCCCTTTAATTAAAATAGTAAAGTTGAGAAAACAGTAGACATATTAAAATTGGGGATCGGGTTGGGTGAGTAAAAAATGGATTTGATACAAATTGAGTCATTTAATAAATATTGCTCTATATTAACGTAATACAATTTTAGTGATTCATATCCAGACCTTATCCATAACCATTCTAACCGCCCTCCAATTCTTAGTAATTTTCACCCTTTAATATGGAAATGTTGCCTCATGACCCTCTTGAGATGGACCTTGAGGGGTTTAACAGATTGTTAGGCTAGCCCATATAACCCTTCTTCTAGGTAATGCTTACATTTTGCATGGGCTCTTTCAAGTTTTACCAATGGCAACTTGATTTCTCATGTATTACTCATTGGATTTTTAAACTAAAGTCAGTACTAACCTATTCTAGGCTCTTGGGAGCTGAGTATAACGTGGAAGCTCGCCTTACTTTCATGAAACAAAATTTGGCGTTTGGAAACTTGGTTAAACTAGTTATGCCTAACTGCCTTTGCTAGTGCCTTCTCTTTTAGTAAAACATATTTCATGCAATCTTTTTAGATATTTAATTCCTAAAAGCAAGTGAATCCATATTATCATGTATAAGTACTCGAACAATAAAATTAAATGGTCAATAATAAAGTAAATAAATAAAAAAGCAAAAGAAAGAGAATGGAAAATAACCGGAGGCTTATTGGGCAAAACAATATAAGGCCTCACTGTAAAGTCTAGGGACAAGGCCCCGTGAGCTATGCATAAAATAAACGTATCCTAGTCCAATAAACGAAATTTTTTAATCTATGTGATGATAAGCGCGGCCAGAAAATAAAAAATTTAACTTAATCCTATCATGTAATACAATAAAAACCTAAATGCAATCTAAAAAGTTAATAAAGTAAGCTTATCAGAAAAGATTAAGATAAGAGAAGACTTAAATACCATTTTTTTACAAAAGTATCTAAAAGGTTTATAAATCTAGAAAAAAAAAAAAAAACGAAATACCAAGATACCGTTTAGCATCTAAAAATTTTAACAAAGAATATATAGAAAAAACAAATGAAGGTGTCGTTGCAGACTTGAAGATTCCAAATCTGCAACAAACACTTCAAGTCTGGAATGATGTAGACTAGATCGCGCCAGATCGCCCCACCAGCAGCTCTGTCGTGGTGGCCCCTAGTGGCGAACACCGGTGACGTGGTGGTTGGTGATGTGTCCGACCTGGAGCCACCTTCGATGACGATTTGGTTCTAGATCTAAATTGGTTCGTCTCTCTCTCTCTCACTCTTCACTCTCATTCTCTGGAGTGCACACTTGACAATAGGAATTAAGCCATCGCCATCTCCAGCCGTGGTGGGATGATGCTCCTCAAGCGATGCAAAGTGGTGGTCGAAGCGGATAATCCACTCTCTCTCCACTGGTTTTTTCAGACCTGTTTCGATGCCCCTCCGGCAGCCGTACCGAGGCTTGGGGTCAGCCCAACCTATTCGGCCCAATGTAAGTGGCCTTTTAGATTTGCACTTCTTCGCCACCTAACATTCTCATCCAACCATTCAATCACCACATGCCATATACCATGTCTTCTGTAGCTTATGTTTTCTCTTAAATCATCATCGCAATCATCGCCTGAATGTGGTGATCACCCCACCTTACGTGGCTCATGTCCTAGCCTACTAGAGGCTATTTGGGCCAACATACTTCAATGTTTGCTCAAATTCCGTTTAGGCCACAGTATTAAGCAAGCCATCGAAACAGAGGAATAGTCAAAAAATGAATAAGAGATCGACAACTATAACTTATAATGCCATGCCCGACCAAAAGAAATACAGCAAATACGTAATTGCCAAATCTTAGTGAACTGAATCGTGTACACGTGGAGCACCGTTTTAGTAAATTTTTCTACGACAATTTACGTGCTCCCAGAATTACCGGACCAATAAACTTATCCATACCCAGAAGCTTATTAGAATTAATTAAGATCGAAGTGCTCCATTACGATGTAGCTATCGTCATTTGCATGCAACCCTCAGAAAAGGTTTTTCCGCTTACCCCGTTTCGCAGAAACTTCGTCTATAACTTTAGTTCCGGGGCCCAAAACACCCACCAAACCCCTCCCCTTTTTTGGCATGCCATCTACAACTTTTGATCAACTCATCTCTCTCTACTCTCTCTCATATTCACTCATGTGCATAACCCCAACGAATTATCTGGTGCGGAACTCATCTGAGTTACTCTCATGGACCAACTTTTGTGTTGTTTGAAATGAAGAACGAATGCAAGATTGTATTATTAGAGCATCAGGGATTGTGCAAGTCATGCCCCGTGTAAGTCCAATACCTTCGCAAGTAGGAAATCCAAGAGAGAGCCCATAAGTTGATCCCACTGATAATTTACTTGAAAATTCACCTCCCACTCGAAAGTGTAAGTCATGAAGTTTTAATGGCCTGCTAGTATTACCAGTTGATTCCTTTAACTCTAGCCATCTAATGTGGGACTTCTTCCTTTCACTGCGATGGAAAATTCTTTTATTTTATATGGATAATCAAATAAGTTAAGACTCAATTATTCATATTGTTACGACAATTAAATAATTTTCTTTTGTTTGCAATAAGTAAGGTATTTGCAATTTATCTCCCAAGAAACTAAGAACCTCCACCAATAGATTTTGTTCACTTATGATTGCTAATACAAAAAAACCTTAGTCTTTGATACAAAGTATTAGATTTTTATGAGAACCATTGCCAACTGTTCTAAAAATTAAGTTGTTAGATGGAGATATGATTATTTAAATATTCTAATACTCTCCCTTTATGCTTAGCCTAGTCTTTTTGCCTAGTATTAGCATGAAAATATTCAATTATGGAGACAAATGAGGCTTGAAAATATTCGAACACGGAATTCTAGCTCTAATATTATATTAGATTTTTGTAAAATCATTATTAAGTATTCTAAAAACTTAAGTTATTAGATGAAAGCGTGATTTATTAGTTGAATAATCTAACACAAAGGTCGTGTAAGGTCTTTCTTACTTAACTATCTAAAAATATGGTAGAAGTCACTTTCGTCTAGAACATAATAGTTTCTCTGGTGGGACAGGTTTCATTTGTTTAGTGAATTTCTGAAATAAATCTTAAATTCGTGGATACTACAGAAAGTGCCAATACTATCATGATTTTATTATAGACGCATTACGACGAAAAAAAGATATTAAAAAAATTAACATGTGGAACAAAGCGCATCAATTGGAAGAAAAAGCCATCTACCGCGCCTCGTCAAAGTCACTACAAAACACAAAACCACCATCCCCAAACAGCAACAAGCTAAGTGAAGACACTGTAAAGAAAGGAGGACAAATTACCGCTATTTGAAAACGTGGCTTTCAGCCATATCTTACACTGTGCACAGAGACATTTTTCAAATGTCCCTGGTGTAAAAGGGGACACTTCTCCAATGGTCCCTGAGGCCTTTCGATTAGTAACATCCTTGTACTCTCGCCAAAAGGTCAGATTTCTTGCTGTCAAACACCGGGGATGTCCAAAGAGCACCCTCACCGATGACTCGTCGAAGAGAAATCCCTGGCATGGGTTTTCTTCCCGTCTCCGCCTGAGACACTAGGTAGATGTCTCCGATCACCATTTTCACTTGAAAATGGAAAAGTCCAGCAGTGCCATGACTATCGAGTAACTTCCGACCTTTCGGGTAACATCGACCGCATGAGGAAGTGAACTTTCCCCATGGGTGATTAATTAATGGTCTCAGGATTCGTCAAGATCAAGATTTTCGTTTCTTGGGGGATCATGGTAATCGGATCTCGTCGTCTTTTCGATCCCAATTGGAACTAAAGCGATTGTTATGTGTCCACATGATGTTTATGGTCCTTTTCCTTGTACTGAACTGTCAACTGTGGTCCTAATTGATACCAACAAAAAATATGGCCAGTTACGTCGGAAGCACTACAAATACTAGTATTCGACTACTTGAAACCCCAACACCAAATAAACAAACATATTATTTTTAAAATCCTAGACTGTAGTTGTAGTTTCCAAATTCATATTACCGATAAATTTCTGCTTGTTTCTTAACTGTAATTCCAGATCCATGTCAGCAATTAAATTCCAGCATGTATCTTTGCTATATGTCTTGGGTACCTTGTTGTTAATTAAATTTCGGCATTGCATTTTTATGTCCTTAAGTTTTGCCGTTGATTAAATTCTAGTAAAATTAGGTTTCCTTGTGTATCTGTGATGTTTTATATCCAAAATTGTCATAGAACCAATCTTCTTTAAAAAAAAAAATCAAAGAATAACTTTTGATGAAAAGTATTTCGTGAAAACCAATTTCGACATAACACCTCCATAAAATACATAATGTCTAGACAATTTAAATCACGGCCTCTCTCTTGCTTGATGTCTGCGGATGGGATGATTTGCTTGTTTTCGTAAACTTCAAATCCAAAATTCAGAATACCAAATGTTAAGACTGAAAAACAGAAATTTGATTCCCCCCGTCGGTCAATTTACTTACCAAATAGTAAATTAGTTTAGAACATCTCGAATTATTCTAAAAGAAGCAATAGAAAGATACACCAATAAAGAGAAAGTTGTGCATTTAGATTATCCACGTGCTCATGTGTGGCCAGTCATTCTTTTCAGTTAGAAACAAACGTTTGCAAGAACACCTTGGTTTTTTTTAGCTAGATGCTCATGTGAGATATTTCTTTGCGATACTTGCGCCCCTTTTCTAGAATATGTATAACATCTAAACCATGGAGACTTCTCAATTTTTGGAATCAGATCTAAATAGTAGAAAACATCTTCAGTCATATATTATCAAATTAAGAAAAAAATAATTTTCTTAAAAATAATTTTTCGAAAAGTATTTTTCTTTATAATCAAGTTATCCCCTAAACAAACACACCCCTTGTTTCGTATTAATATTGAATATATAGGCCATGTAAATCTTTTGTTTCACTCATCCCATACCTGATGCCGTGGAGATGGTGGGTAGTTTGATTTATAGCAAGTAACTAGCTGCTCATCTCAATAGCAAGAAAGTGGGATGTGTAGAGAAAAGTTATCTAGGTATGTCAACTCTTAAGTATTATGATGGATCTATTATTAAACCAATTCCAAATCTAGACCATATTGGCCCAAACAGCTTAGGGTTTTTTTTTTTCATTTGCATGTCGACTTTCAATCGATCCTGCTCCACTCAAGATTAAGACTGGGTCTTCATTGTGATCCTTGCGAATGCACAGAGCACATGTCCAAAAGCATGTTACTGAAGCACTTGTAACAAATTATGTGAAATGGTCACGTGAGCTAAAAAAATTAAGAAATAATAAGAGTATTTGTGAAATAAATCAAACGAAAAGAGCGAGTAGAAAATAAAATACCATTTTCCATTAGCGACTCACGAAATGATTAAGAATTAAAAAAAAAAAAAGGTTAGGGCCATATTGGTCCTCCTAATCCTTCAGTTGATGGGAGAAATTTCCTGTTATTCCACCAAACGGCTACTTTCTTGTCCTCTAATTATACTTGGTATCTCATGATTAAGACAGGTGCTTGAATCATGTTTTTCCCACAAATTTACAAATGAGACCAAAGTATTTCATCATCATTCTCATCCGTTCTTTATTGTTCTCCTTCCGCTTATTTAATTATAGTAAAGAACATGGCAAAACCAGAAAGGTTTAGACCTAGATTTGTATTGGTCACTTATTGGGAACTGTGAGGGGTCTTTTTCTAGATTGTCGATCAGACGACATTGACAAATAGGACCATTAAAAAGACCCCCACCAATAAGATACTTTTTTCTATGATAAGGAATCAGAAAAGGATCTCCTGGATCCGCCTTCTAGATTTAGAAAACTCATATGGTTCAGGAGAGAGCGTGATTCTTAATTCTAGCATGAGTGGATGTTCTATATATAAATTCAGAGGAAAGATCCGAAACGGAGTTCTTTTTGACAGTGTCCCTTAATGCTTCATCTCCACCATAGCATTGATCGGGTTCATCATCTCAAGCCCATCCATTTATAGTTTATTCTAATAAGTTATGTTAATTTGAATCGAATACCCTGTTTTTCATTTAGTTGTGCATTGGCTTTTTGAGTTTGATTCATATTCACACAAGAAATGAAAAATCTGATTTAGTTTGTGAAATTGATATGTGTTGTTTAGTGGACGTTTATTTGATATGACCCACTTGTTCACATACTTATTGATTTTGCCTGGCCCTTTTATAAATCAATTTTGTAGATCATTCTTGACAACTACACCCTTACAATAATCTTCAAATTATGGGTAGTTCAAAACTTTTATAGTAATCTTATTGTGGGTATAAATTTTATAAGTTTATACACTCATTTGCTTTTCTTTTCTTTTCTTTTCTCTTTGGGGCTAAGTTTAACTGTGGGAACAAACCTGCTACCTACACATCCCCCTTCCAAGTAAACTCCACATCGTAGATGCTACTTCCTTAAAAAGATGCTTAAAATGTTGCTCTCTCTAGCATAAGCTCTCTTGACTTCACTAATTATATCAAAGAAATCTGACATGCGAGCCGACAAGATTTGGACCAAAAAAATTCCGCGCACTAGCACCAAAATAGTGGATTATTTAAGTTAAAAATAGACAGTATTTTATTTGGGGTTTTGGCTTCGCATGGGATCCTTATTCATGGGAAAGTTACAAGTCGTGTCCAACCATATAGGTCCAAACAAGCCCACCAATTACAAGGAAAAGTGTTAGAAAAGTGATAAATCTTTTATATAAATGCTAACTTAGTTCTAAAATTTTTGATTTAGTGACAGTTTAATGTTAAACGTTTTGACCCAATACCAATTCAATCCTTCTGACTAACGTGGACACCGATTGGCTAATGTGACACTATTTGTACCGTTATAGATAACTTTTAATAATGTTTAGTATTTTTGCTTTATTTATTTATTTTCTTTTATCTTTTGTCTTCTTTTTTTTCCTTCTCCTCCTCCTTCCTCCATCCAAGTCGCCAGCCTTTGGCAAGCCTTGAGCCCTTGTTGAGGCTGCCTTCATGGCCTTGGCATTGGGTTGGGGAGGGTTGAGCCTCACTGGCCATGGGCAAGGCCCGACCTCATCAAATCCAATGAGGTTGGCCTCACCCAGCAACTAGCGAGGGCTCGAGCCCTCATCGGCCCTCACCTTTATCTAGTCACCAAGGTCCAGTAGAAGGAATAAGAAGAAGAAGAAAGAAAAATAAATAAATAAATAATTCATAAAAATATTAAAATGTCATTAAAAATTATCCATATCAACGTCGATTGTGCCACGTCAGTCGATTGGATTCACATCAGTAATATCTAGTCAAAATTAATTTGAAGAAGTGAATTAATACCAAATTAAAAGTTTATAACTAAATTAATATTAATAAAAAATTTATAATTAAATTGATATAAAATACAAAAGGTTTATAATTTTTTTAACAGTTTTTCAAATTTGCACATAAGGCGCACCGGCTCGCCCGTTGGGAATTTAGGATCATGAACAGATCTTGTTATTTATAACCGATTGGTGCGCATTGAAGCAAGTCAGCCGAGTCCAGGCACAGCATGAGCGTCGAGTACTTTTGTTCCTTTCAAGAAACATCGATCTCGTCGGCTGCCTTAGTCAAATAAAAAATTCCACAAACTTGACGTCTCTACGAATCTGGGATTGTCATCTAGTACCAAATTGAATATTGAAATAATTGATCCGGGTCCACATCATGGTTTATGGTCCGTTTTTCTATGCTGATTGCGACCGATACAAACATACATATGGTCCCTAGTAAACTGACGTATATCGACGTGGCTTTCCAAAATCTGTCGGTCATATCACCGAGAATTTTGGGTCGCCACGGCTGACTGAACCAGTGAAAGATTAAATGAAAACAAGTAGCAGATGTCGGATGAGAGAACAGAACATCAGATGAAAAACATAAAGCCATTTTCCCGCGCGAAACTACTACAGAAGCAGAACACAAACACAGAACTTAGGAATCAAACGCAACAGTTGATTAACATTATCGAGCGGTCTAGGATTTACTTTCTTTCAACCAGAACGAGGAATCGAAGATAAGAGAGGTGACTAGTGTTTTTATGTGGGAGCCTATGTTCCGTTGCGGCCAAGAAGAAAGCCGATAGTTCTACCCCCAAGGGCCTTAAGGCTTCCGAACAAACTGGCGAACACAAGATGCTTTATGCGTCCACGCCTGGGAGGATGAAGTAGCAGGCCTTGTCTCCTTGCCGCTGATTCCTTCCCTTCCATGGCTTCCGGCATGGAAGCTGTCAGGCTTTCTTTCCTGTGCTTCGATCAAGATCACCAGATGGTTTTGCTCAGCGCAAGACGAGTTTAATTAATCAAAACTAATTTAGGAAGAGAGGGATGTTTTTCTTTTTCCCTCGGGTGCAACTAGTGAGGGATTCTTGAATCTGGTTATCGTGGATGGTTTATATATACAAGCAGGGGAGACGAATTTTCCCTGAAGCTTCTTCCGCTACTTGAGCTCTTCCGCCCTGACTTCCACATATTTTATCTTAAGAAGCCATGGGCATTCGGGTCCATAGGATCTCCTTTTTACATTCAATAATTAACGTTTTATATAGTTGTGCCTTTGCTTTTCAAGTTGATAACGTTCTTACGAGAAATGGAAAACCAGATTTAATTTGTGAGATTGATTTGTGGTGCTTTTGTGGATGTTCGTTTCATATGACTCGCTTGTTATCAGATCATTTTATAAATTGATTTTGTAAATCATTCTTGACAATTGCACCTCGTGGTAGTTGCCAAATAAGTTATGCCGTTTCATCTTCATCTTTTGCCATACTCACGTTATCTTCTCTTCAACTGGCGTGAATTAGGAACAGTTCCTTCCATTAAACTTGGGCTTTGCATTGAAGAGAAAAAGTTCATCATGAGACAGGCAAAGTAGAATGACTTTTAATATGAATAGATGTGATGCACTAAGTTTAAAGGAGATTTGGCTGTTTGTGATCTCCAGTGGCTTCTGTTTAGGGTTTTCGAAGATTTTTGGGGAACTATATTGGTCAATAATTTTCGACTTCTTTTTTCTCTATTCGTCCTAATTTTAATTCGGAGTGGATTTGAATTTGTAACGCGACTGCTCAAACATCCGACGCTTCAAATCCTGGTAAACTATTGGACGAATTTTCCTGAATAAATACTAAAACTCATGGCACAGAAGATAGCGATGGAGAACATGATCGATTTCAGTGCAGTGTCGCACTTGGCTTGGTCTAGGATGGATGGCGACGACTGCTCCACAGCCGATGCCCGCGGAGAACCAGCAGAGGAAAGGGAGCGAGTTCTATGGCTTCTCAGACGGTATGTCTATGTCTGTAGAAGATAGAGAAAGGAAGAAAAAGATGAACACTGAGTTTTCGTAGCCTGTGCATCAAAGAAAGAAAGGAGATGGTGGACATTTTAAAATTTGGTCTTTATTCTGTCGTTCCTTTTGGCTCTACTCTTCTTTTCGTTTAGACGCTCTCTTTTTGTGTGTTTTGACCGTATCATCTTTTATAAGACTTACCACTTGTCGTACAACTCTATAAAAATAATTTTTTTTATTATTTGGTTGACGCTTTTTATTTTGTTTCTTTGTTTTCCTTGCAAGTCCTACTTTTCTTCTTCTACTTTCTTTCCACACATTTGACGTTTTAATCATCTCTCTTGCACGTCACTCTTTTCTTTCTATGCCTCCAAACTTCTTTTTCTTCCTTCACAAATCTCTCCCACATTTTCAATCTCTGAAAAAAACTGCTTATTTCAACAATTTGCACCCTCTTCATTCACTACAGATGGTTCTAGCGAAAGCTTTTTTTCCTTTCTAATTTTTTTGGTCTCAAATCATGCCCATTATAGTTACTATTGAGTGTTTGTTGATATGTTTTCTTAAAAGTGAATTTGAGTTTTGGGTTGTAGAAATGCTTGACCTTGTGTTTCAATACTATGTTTTTGAGTGTAGCGTTCATCAAAACAATGTTTGTAAATTGATTGCGTAGTTGATTTACAGTCTATAATAGACTTGTGTCCTATAGACTTTTGCTCCCTTGGGGTTTAGTTTCTTACTATCATTTCCATAAGTTCTTCATCATCAGTTTTGGGTTGCCATGTTGCTTCTCATTAATTAACTTGTTGAAAATAATGATGTAGGCTAAGAGAGACGATTTGCGGAGAAGTGAGGTGGGAAGAAAGAAGATGAAGGAAAGTGAGATCCATAAGAGAAAAAGAAAAGAAGAAACAAAATGAAAAGCACAAACCAAAAAAGTAAACAAATATCATTCTTATAGAGTTGTGCGAGAAGTGATAGGTTCCAAAAGATGATATGGCCAAAACATTAAAAAAAAAAAATGTAAAAGCTAAATGAGAAGTCAAAAAAACACTGCCCTTATTTTATTTTATTTTTGCTTTTCCTTAGTTTTCTTTTTTCAGTTTTTTTCTAAAGTGGCACTTGGGGGCCATCACATTGGTGCCACATGTTTTAAGAAAGCAACAAACAAGTCACATCAATTAAATTAGACGGAGTTAATGGAGACATTTAATTGCATTATACGTTTTAGGACTTGACTTGATTACACTTTTTAAAATGTTTTAAACTTAATTATACTTTTACAATAAGTTTTAAAATTTCTGGTACATTTATCTCAAATTTTTATTACTTAATACCATCGTTTGTTTGCTTTTTCTTTTGGATCTCACCTGCAGCACATTCCCCTCCCAAGTAAACTCGAGATAGTTGATACCATTCTTAGAAACATGCATTAAATACTGGTCCCGCTAGAGTAAGCTTTCTTAGCTTCACTAATTAAAACAAAGAAAAATAATATGCGCGCCGGCTAGAAAAATGGATGTCTTTTTTGGCTTCTCCTGGGATCATTAATCGACATAATCTCAGGGAGGATAACTAAATCAAGAATCCAAGTCTTTTTTTCTTTTAATAATATTTTTTAAAAAATTTCAAGCATCGGATTGATTTTTACAAGATTTGAATCCCTAATCCTTTCAGAATCTGCAATTATCCCTCTTCATCTAATGCCAGATCTGTTTATGGTCAATGCTAATCAAAGAAGATATACATTGTAGCTCGGGCCAAAATAAGTGTTAAATCCAATGATATATAGTCGGCAATGCAGTACTAAGTTTGTTTGTCAAAGCGACGTTCTTGGATATTGTTTCAGGCCATAAATCTACTTTAATGCCATGCCCTACACCCTCCAAATTGAATCTCTTTGTCATCCGACCCATTTCTAATCATCTTATTGAGTGAAGGATGATCTAAGTTTTCTTCTTAGAGTCAAACTCAACAAATAATACTAGAAATATTAAACTCAACAAATCTCATCAGATGGTAATTTCAATTATGTTGTAGAACGATCATAATTCAGGTGTGTTTTATTTCACGAAAAATTTCCGTGAAATCATATTTTAAGAAAAAGTAATCCTAAGAGGTTAGATAATTCATTTTTCTAACTTAAAATATGCATATTTTTTTAACTGTAAAGTATTTGACCTCACGGCGATCCTTGTTGATTGGCACGATATTCCACGTGCCCCATGCTACTTTGGTAAGAGTGTGTAAGTTATAGTGATTTTGCCTTTCGGACTTTAAACATCTATTCATAGGTCACAACACTCCACTATTTCACATAACAGCATGGCGCTTGTATCTTTCCCACAAGTCTATTTTCACTTGGTCAAAAGGCCCATTGAAATTGGAGCAAGAGTCTTTGAGTTCTTGAAAGTGGAAAATAAAAACAAGGAAGCTAAGCTAGATTGATTTTTCTAGGAAAAAGGACCTAAAAGAAGCTATTATATGTTAAGAGTCTAATAGATTATGTCGACGCATATTAAAATTAGTTCAATTCACGCCCAGTCCAGCTAAAAAAATGCAAATTTCTATGTATTATTCGATATTATAATTGATTCCGTTTTATCACATTATTCAAGAAATGAGTCCATCTAATATTTCTGTAGCGGCCATTTTGGGCAGGAAAGGTAGCTGGAGAGCCAAAGTACTTTGGCTTCTTGTTCTGCATAAGAGTTCACTGCTTCCACCACCACGCCCCTGTGAAGCTTACGAGTGCTCATTGTGTGTTGTAGCAGATGGGAGTAAGTTTGATGTTCCAACTGTGAGGATGATCATCCAAAATCACATTCTGTGGAAATTTTGTGCTTCGACCGAGACGAACTGTTGTGGGTTGATGGTAGTGAATTTTCATAACATTGGAGGTAATTTTCATTAAATTGGTTACTTGACGAAACTTACTTGAACACCAGACGATAGACTCTCAGCTAATTTGAACTTATTCGATCGGAGGATTCTCCTTCCTTCTAAATGAATTCCCAGATTGCTCAAGTATAACATCCGTGCAAATGGGCGCTGGAGGAGAGAATATGCCATAAACATAATCAGGAGTGACCAGCAGCGGCAATAGCCCCCATAACTCAGGATCAGGAAGAACTTAGCCCCGCTATTCCTTTTAAACCTTCAACTGTTTTTGTTTTTGATACGCAAGGTCCATCTGATCACTTTGCATAGTTATTGTTCATATGTTATATTCTTGATGTGCAGCACAAGTAGCACTGAATTAAAAAAAATTACCAACAGCATCCAGTTTATTTGATCCTTACTTTTTTACATAACAATGATATTCTCAGCTGCTACTCATGGACTCGTGATAAGGACGAGGCAAGTTATGGCCTTCGTAGTCTCTACAGAAATCTAAAACTTCACTAGCATTGTCTCTTGAGAAGTTTGGTATTTAACAAGATGCCCAGTCTGGCAAGTATCAAATGCTATTGGCATCTCTGCATTAGATTTTTCTTGGACTGATTAACGAAATCTTCATCAGAGCAGCTGTGGACACCCTTCTGCTGTTTGAGTATATCTCTAGATTCTGAAGGCAAAATCAATCTCAGATAACACATGTTCTCTGCCTTCACATTTTGCCTTCCGTTGCGGCGAAAGGCCAGCAACCCGGGAAAGAATCGCTGTCATGATTCCTGCATAAACGTAGGAGTTGTACGCTTATACAACTGCTGGTGAGAGTATAATTTCTTACTAAAATGTAAAGTCATATTTTTCAAATCGAACAAACAAAATTGAAAGTAGATCTAATGGTTCAAACTGGTATGGTTCGGTTTGCAACATTTTCTGTTATTTGCAGACCGAATCAGCATCTTGTTCAAGGTTCAATAACAGGATTGCTACCGGTGAAGAATCAAACTGGAAATTCTGCTTTGGGACTCAATAAAGGTACCATCTTTCTTAATTTTAAATGAAACAATGTGCAGTTTCTACAATAAAACTTACCTATATGCCTATGATATTACTCAGTCAGCCGAAAGGCTAGTAACCAAAAATCCACAAATAGAATATCATATTTAAAAAGATTCAGTTTTTACCTGCTTGTATAGCAGTTGCTCCTGCTGGCACCGCTTTCAGTTCTATCTCGACTGCAACTCCCCCGATCTTCTGTAACAGGACTCATTTTAATCCTAGACACTGTGTACATATCCCTCTGATCGGTCCCTTCAAATGACATCCTTAGCGAAATCTTCAACCTGCTGTTCCATGATGTTGCAGTTTTTTTACTCGATGCCAAGAAAGATGGGAAAAACATCTTGATCAGGAAAGTTCCGGTTTCCTTGTTATTACATCTTGACGCCTGATGATGCTGATGACTAGTGGTCCTCGTGACTTTCTTCCTCTTCTTCCTCTTCTGGTTTTTATTAGACTCTGCCTCCGCACTTGGAAACTCAAATTTTTCCTCTTCCTCCTCTTGATTCTCCTGCAAAGCAATCCATATATAATTATTTGTCTTTCAATTACAAAACATCATTTCCTTAATTAGCATAATTGTTTCCCCAGATTGGTTTCAAAGCATATACAATAGATGAAGAACACTAGTAAAGCACATCGGGATGTTACTATGTTATGTCTACCACGTGATTACAGATTTATGATGGGATTTCATGATTGAACAAGAAGTGAACCAAGCCAAACTGAACGGAACCGAGTCCACTAATACCTGTAAAGGTTGCTGCTTATCCACAATATCTTTGAGGGAAAGCTCATAACTCGACTCGGGCAAGTTCCGGATCATCTCCATCATTTCTCTTCTTCCTTCTTCAATCCTGCGAGTCCTCGACGAAGGAGGGAGATTGTTGCAATGGTGATCTTTGGCAATACTCGCCGACATTTTTTCGAGCTTCCACAGAGTTGGTGAGTTAGGATCACAGTTTCTGCTGTGATGGTTTCTCTTTTCACCCGGAACCCAGAAATCAAACTCAAGATCTCTCTCTCAAGGCACGTTCTGAGCAAACGTGGCTTGAGAGAGAGAGAATATAGGGTTGTTGGAGAGTGATGTTCAAGGGAACTAGGACGTGCGCGCCATGAGCGGAAAAGCCGAGGGAAAAAAACAATGGAACACGAACTCCATAATTAGTGACTAACACAACTAAATATAAGGGCTAATTTAAAAAAAAAAAAAAAACACCAACTTTAGATTGAGTATCAAATCTGGCCAAACTTTTTTTGCCATGTATAAAAAACAAACTTTAGGTAGAATGACAATTCCGGCCCCAACTTTTTTTTGTTTCATAAAAATCACAAACTTTCATCCGTATTCCAAATCCAGCTCCTATTGTTAACTCTCTATTTGAAATCAACCTTATTTCGGGAAAAAAAGTATTTTAGTATCTCTCAATGGGTGGTGATTTACAACCTCATATTATGACAAAACAACAAAGTCTAGCTAAACAAATTCAATTTGGAGATTTTGTTGACTTAGTAATGAAGTGTAGGAGATGATGAATAGTTTTACCACTATTCTCTAAATTATGGCTCAAACAAGAGAACATTGAATGGTGCTTTAAATCCAATCAACGAGTGCACATGGATTTATTACTTGGGACAATCAATGGATCTAAGTTAAAGGGAAGGCTAAATTTGGGATTTAAGTGAAAATTGGTGCCTTTTTTCAAGACAAAAAGATTTGGGCTAAATTTGAAACTTAATTGAAAGTTAATGCTTTTTACAAGATAAAAAAAATTTGGGCTATATTTGATGCTTAACCTAAAGTTGATATATTTTTTAATTAACCCAAATTTTACTGTGAACACCCATTCAATCATTCACATTCAATGTATTCAGAAATTTTAGGTATCCTTCCAAATCATCATTGCAATCATTGACCAGAAAGCTTCTGCATTTGGCGACCATGGAAGTGGATCTCAGGTTTATGGGCCCAAAATAAACTTCTTTCATGGCTAATGTCCTAGACTCCTAGCAACATGGCCACAATTTAAAACTGCCCTTTCGCCAACCGGAGTCTATTTGGGCCAACATAGTTCAATGGTGCTCAAATCCATTTAGGCCGCAGTATCGAGCAAACCCGTCGAATTGGAGGAGTCGTCAAAAAACGGTACAACTGGCTCGATTTTCAATATCCATACATATATTTTATCCAGTCATTTCGCTAGGGTATCTGGCTTTTGTGTATAGGAAATTTCGAACCAGCATTATTTTAAATAGAAGTCTGAAATAGTCAAATTAATTGAAGCTAGCCGGTTAGTCAAATTTTCACTGGTCAGCAACCTAGTGATTTTTCTAGCGGCCAGAATAGGAGCATTTTTTGTTTTCAAAATAATCTGTATAAAATATCGAGATCCCTAAAAATTAGAAAGCCCCTAAATTATTTCTTTCCTCATTTCTTCCCATCTTTTTCTTTCTTTGTACCTTCATCCCTCGATGACCTTCCATCCCCGAATTTCTCCCCATCATCGTGATCACCCCACTTCTCAAGATACCAATCTATTTCTCGTCCTCTGGACGAGCCACTTCGGCGCCTCCTCCTTTCTTCATCTTCTTCCCATTGAATCCGTCCCGTTCATCTTCTGCCTCAGTTTGTGGTGCTTCCTCGCTTGCCCCCACTTACATTGCTCCTCTTTTGCGGCAGCCTCTTCTTCTTGCCGGACCTTCTCTCTATTCAGATAGTTGTGCACATTCCATCATTTCTGGGGAAGGATAAGCAAACAACCATGACCGCCCATCTCGTCGTGTTACCAACAAATTATCACAAAGAAAAGTATCAAAAAAGTTTTAAATTTATTGTATTTGTATCAATTCAATCTTAAAATTTTCAATTGAGCCAATTTGTATTATTACCAATTGAGTCTATTTGGCTAACTTTCACTGAAAATCGCTAACATAAACGTTGATCATCCTATATAACACAATCAGCACTAACGTAGACACTTTTTAATAATTTTTTTTAAAAATTGAATATTGATTTATTGATTTATTGATTTCTTTTTATTTTGGCCAACAAGGTCACCGACGATCCTTGCCAACTGCTGAGTAGGGCCAACAAGTGTTGGGAGTGTGTAGTGGAACTCAATACCTTTCGCCTAGGGAGATCTCTAGGAGAAAACTCAAGTTCGAGATATATCCAATTGAGCTCACTTTTAGTCAAAAGTTACTACTCCACACCGTATATTCTTAGATGTGAGATTTCTAAACACAACTCACTCACACATGCATCTTAACAATTTCACCTTCATGTGTGAGCTTAATGTTAAGTCTTGCTCCTCTTCACGTGTGAGCTCAATGTTTCGATGTAGGATTTCTCTAACGCATTTCACTCACACACATATTTTAACAATCTTCCCCTCACATGTGAACTCAATGTTAAGTCTTGCTCTCCTCCTCACGTATGAGCTTAATGTTCCAATGTTAGGATTTCTCTAATGCAATTCACTCACATATGCATCTTAACAATCTTTTCATCACTTGTGAGCTCAATGTTAGGTCTTGTTGTCCCCCTCATGTGTGAGCTTAGTGTTCCGATGTGGGATTTCTCTAACACAACTTACTTATACATGCATTTCAAAAATCTCATTGTTAAGTCTTGCTCTCCTACTTACGTGTGAGCTCAGTGTTTTGATGTGGGATTTCTCTACTACAATTTACTTAAAAGTGCATTTTAAAAATTTTCCCCCTCACATGTGAGCTTAGTGTTAGGTCTTGCTCTCCCCCTCATGTGTGAGCTTAATGTTAGGTTTAGCTCCCCCTTAATTCAAGTATCCTTCTGACTCAACTTTATCCTTATGAGCCCATGTTACTACACTAGAACTCTCATATATCGGGAAACTACAACCATTGGCTTTAATACCATTTCTTAGGAGCGCACAGTAGAAATCTGCTACCTTTTGCTTGGGGAGATCTTTAGGAGGGAACTCAAGTCCAAGCCCGTTAACATATCCAGTTGAACCTACTTTCACTCAAAAGTTTAAATCAATGAGTTATGGAACTAACTAGGATATATTAACTACTACATACTAGATTTATTCTCCAATGTAGGATTTCTTTAACACAACTCATTTACATGTGTATCTTAACAACAAGTACTCTCCAAATCTGGGTAAGGGCCACCTTGTCGATGGTGAGCGAGGCTGCAAAGTCCCTTGCTTAGATTTAGCAAGGGTTGCAACCCTCGCTAGCAAAAATGAAAGGAAAAGAAAATCCATAAAAAAAAAAAAAAATTATAAAAAAAAATTGAAATATTATTAAAAATTTCCATATCAACGACAGTCATGTCGCATAGAATATTTGATGTCTACGCCTATGATTTTTGGTTTGAATTGATTGGATGAACTCAATTGACATAAATACAAGATGCTTAACTAAATTGATTCTATTGAAAGGTTAATGACTGAATTGGTATCAATTTCATAAGTTTATGACTGAATTTATATTTCTCTTGACTATCATACATGATAGAGTTTAATGTAGTTCAAGGACAACAACCAAAAACCACCCAAATGACGATTGTCGTGCCATAATCCAGCACTTAATTCAAATAAGCATCTGGGTTTGGACATGTTTAGTGGTCCTGTTAGGCATATGGTTCTACTAGTAAAGGGATTGGAGAGTGGGGCTGGAGAGTATCAAGCTTCGGGTTTGATTCCTAAGAATAGGCATGCACATATACATAGAAGAGAGGAGTGAGACAAAATATATATATATATATATATATATATATATATATAGTAATTTCAGAACACATGACTTGTCGTAATAATAATTTACTAAAACAATGGCGCATGTATACAAAATCTAGTTTATCCAAGATTTGGTAATTATATATGCCATGTGTTTCTGTTGGTCGGGCGTGGCAAGGTAAGTTTAGTTAATGAAGGCACTCGATAAGCAGTTAAGCACGCCCTGGTGGGCGCTTATAGTTATGGATCTTTTTATATCACTTTTGAGTCAGTAACCCTGATGACGTCATGCTCATTTCACAGAGAACTGAAGGATTCGACGTATAACTGAACCAGCAAAAGATTGAAAACAAGCACCAAAGATGTCACGATTACCAGAAAAGGAAGAAAAAAAAAGGCGAAAAGTATTCACACTTTTTATTTAATTGATAGGGTACTTGTACAAGACAAGAGAATAAGATACAAATGTAGAAAAGAGAAACAAAACACGAACATGGTACATATGAATTAGCCTATACACTGTGGAGACAAGTATGGGATGAGACAACAGAACATCAGACGAAAAACACGGAGCGATTTTCCGGCTCCACGCAACTGCACAAGCAGAACACAACACAGAACTCGGAAACCGAACGCAACAACAGATCCACATTATATATAGCCATCCAGGATGATTTCTTTCGCGACCCAATTTGAAAGCCAAGATAAGATAGGTGATTTGTGATTTTTACGTGGGAATGTGCGTTGCATTGCAGACACGAGGAGAACCGAAGATTTGACCTACAAGGGCTTTAAAGCTTCGCACAAAACAGGCGAACATGAGACGCTTTATGCATCCGCGCCTGGGAGGAAGAGGCAGCATCTCTCGTCTCTTAACTGCTAATTCCTTCTCTTTCACAGCTTCCTTCACAAGAGCCATCGCGCTATCTTTCCCTTTCTTTTTAGAGAGAGAGAGGAGCCTTGGTCTTGCTGGGGTGGGAGAGATGTGGTGTTTGTAAAGGTGTTAGTCTCTCGGCATGTATGGAGGGTGGAACGTGCTTCTCTCGGCATGTATGGAGGGTGGAATGTGCTTCTGGGGAGGAGGTTTCCTCGAATGTTCCATGCAGGGGATGCACTCGGCTTTCTTTTTGCTCGGTTTACCTGAACACTGGAAAGAGAATCTTCATTCAGAATATGATAACCTACGTAATTAAAGAAGTCGTCAGTGGAGACCAACGAGCTGATCGGGTAATCAAATCTTTCGTTGGAGTTTGGAACGCCTCCTTTTCCTTGTCGCTATTTGTGGGGTTCTTTCCATGAGAGGGATCGATTTATTTTTGATAAATATTAGGTACCCAAAATTTTGTAATTTTACACATCACATTTCGTACCATTGAGATAGTGGGTAGTTTTACTCTCAAGAAGTAACTAATTGCACATCGATGTCTAGAAAAAAATTACTAGGGCATGTCAACTCTGAATATTACGATGGACCTATTATTAGGGCAATTGCAAGTCTAGAACATAATGGCTGAAACAGGTTCAGTTTCTTCATGTGGGTGTCGGCTTTCAATCAAGTCCTGCTGCACCTGATATTTAGATCGGGTCTTCATGGTTGATCCTTGTCAATAGTCGCGGTACACTGTATGAAATGGTTTGCAAGCTGAAAAATAACAAATCATTCGACCATTCGTGAGAAACAATCATCTGAGAAAGTAATCACTTAGAGAATAGAATATGTTTCCATTACTGATTCACGAAATGATTAAAATAAAAAAAGGTTAGGGGCTTTTGGGTCCTATTAATTTAGTTGATAATGGGGGGTAATTTCCTGTTAATCCACAAAGTAGCTACTTCTTGTCCTATTGGGGGACATGGTATCTCGTGATTCAGATACGAATTTAAATAATCTTTTCCCACAATTTCTTTAGGGGAGGGAAGCCTCTCATCGTTATTCTGATACTATAAGCATTGTGGGATCAGAAAAGGATCACCAAGATCTACTTTTTTTATTCAGATAAATCCAAGGGCTCATGGTGGGTTTGATCAAAATAAAATTAGGGGGAGTAAACCTTATAAAAATATATATATAAGGAAAAGAAAGTAATAGAGAGAGAAAGCAAATATAAAAATCTCGAGCATTTTTTAATTAATTTGTTAAAATATTTAAATAATATATTACACATTTATCTAATAGCTTAAATTTTTAGAATAGTTAGTTGGGGTCCCACAAAACCTCACATGATATTAGAGATGGAGGTCATGAGTCAAATATTTCTAGGCTTCATTTATCTCTCTAATTAAATTTTCACACTTAAAAATTTTAGAATAATCGGTTGTGGTCCTACAAAACTTCACATAATTAATTAGAGGGAGATTAAACCTCATAGAAAGAAAAAGAAAGAAAAGTCATTTTAAAAGGCCAAGCATCTTTTAATTCATTAATTAGAGAGGGAAAAATTAAATCTTATAGAAACTTGAAAAAGAAGAGTGAGAGCATTTTTAAATTAGTCAATCAAAACCTTATAGAAAAAATAAATAAAAAAAGAAGAAAGAAAAGCCATTTTAAAAGGCCGAGCATCTTTTAATTAATTAATTAGAGAGGGAGAAATTAAACCTTATAGAAACCCGGAAAAGAGGAGTGAAAGCATTTTTAAATTAATCAATCAAAAGTGCTCGGCCTCTGTCTGTGTGTGTGTGTAATCAATTAATTAAACAATGATCATGGTGTCTCCATGTGGCTGGAGGCGCTGGTGCAAAAAAAAAATGTGTGTTCTTTTCGCCCATGTCTACTACGGTTCGGAATCAATACGATTTTGTCAAAAATCGAAATTCGAAAGAGAGTTGCGTCACTTTAGTTTTGAAGCTGCGTCCGAGTGGCTGAATAAGGTTTGAGCCCTAAGTTTTTTCCCGAGTGTTCTTGCCCTAACTTTCGCGATTTGAAAACACATGATGGATCTCCATATCCATTGTTTCATTTTTTTCACCATTTCGATCTTTAAACATATACTCCAGTTGTACATTCTGCATTTGGGAACACGGACAAACCGTCAAATAGTACGCTTCTCAGTGGAGAAGAGAATGACCCATTAGCTCAGAGAATGGCCTCCCTTAGCTTGATTGAACTGAACGGTGAAAAAGTGAGAGGAAAGTGGATAATGGCTTGTTGACCGGTTTCTTATTCATGTATTTTTGCTGATATGGGCAAGTTCCATGTCCGCGCTGACATTACTTAGATAAACTAACGTGTTCTTTTTCCACTCCAACTTTCTACGGGATAAAGCATTTGCATCGGTACAAGAATGTCTTCGACTTGAAATGTCTGAGGATTTCTCCACGGATGGAAAGTGATGTGTGCCTGGACTTGATAGGAGAAGACCGGTATGGAGGGCCGGCTGGGTATGAGGTCAGTGTCACTCCTACACAACTCTCAACAAAACAAGGTTGCATTGATCTCAGCTGCATGCTCTTTCTCCTTCTTGGCAGTGAACTTCCTGCTTGTCAAGGTTTGTTCAGTAATCCATCCATCTCTTAGGGCTATATCGATTCATTAACCCACAGGGCTAAGTGATTGAAAGTCTCGTCAGTAGAACCAAGTATTCAATTACAGTAATCGAGCAGGGAGTCTTCATGAACAAGTCCATCAACTCCTTGTCGATCGGTTCAAGACTAATTTGAGCGGCTTGGTTTCTCTGCCTCATGGCATGTGCCTTAAATGACTCACTCTTTTTCTTATGGGCATGCTCATGATCCTCATGAAGGAGTGATATTGAGACTAAACTTGTATTGCTTGAGAAACGGGAAAAGTACCAAAAAGTTATAAACCTATAGCATTAGATATCAATTTAGTCATAAATTTTTTAATTGGATCAATTAAATCCTAAACCTTTTAACATTGATACCAATTTAGTCCTCCGGTCAATTTACACTGGAAATTGTTGACATGACATGACATGACCAATGCTAACATAGACATTTTTAACAAAATTTTAATTTTTTTTAATTTTTTTTCTTTTTTTTCCCTCTTTGCCTTTCTCTTCCTCTTCTCTTTACGGTGGCCATCACCGGCCACTAGCCATAGCCATGGCTAGAGAGGGTTGGCCTCGCCAAGGTGAGGTTGCACTTGCCAACCATAAATGAGGGTCGGCCTTGCTTGGCCGAGGGCGAGTGTTAGCCATCTAGGTGCAATCAAGTGAGGCCCCCTCGCAAGATCTGGCGAGGTCAAGCAAGGCCAACCCTCACTCCAACCTGGGCGAGGTCGACCTTGCTTGACCTTGCTAGGAGAGCCTCGCCTAGCCGCGCCTGGACAGTTGGTGCTCGCCCCTAGCCAGGCAAGGCCAACTTTTGCCTATGGCCGATGAGTGCGACTCACTCAAGCAAGGC
Source organism: Corymbia calophylla (assembly GCA_014182845.1). Taxonomy (NCBI): domain Eukaryota; kingdom Viridiplantae; phylum Streptophyta; class Magnoliopsida; order Myrtales; family Myrtaceae; genus Corymbia; species Corymbia calophylla. The sequence goes on along the minus strand of CM024700.1, from coordinate 47,109,103 downwards.
TAGCCCTCGTTGACCATGGCTTTGGCTAGTGGCTGACAATAGCCACCAGAAAGAGAAGAGGAAGAGAAAGGGGAAGGAAAAAAAAAGAAAATAATTTATTTAAAAAATTCAAAAATATTAAAATATCACTAAAAATGTCCACATCAACACTAGTCATACTATGTTAGTCGGTCGGCATTCATTTCAACAATTTTTAGTCTAAATTGGTCGGATTAACTGAATTGGCACAAATGTGAAAGGGTTTAAGATTCAATTGATCCAATTAAAATTTTATGAATGAATTAATACAAATGCAATAGGTTTAGGACTTTTTTGGTACTTTTCCTCTTGAGAAACACATCAATCACTTCCTCCTATGTATCAAGAAGGTTTATCTTCTTCATGATGTACCATTGCATTACATTAATGCAATAATTGACGCCTTAGCATCTCAATACATTAATGGAGGGAGAGTCATCATCAATTCATAAAGTAGATGATGTCGTAAGGGGTGTCGCAAATTCTTATGCATCCGCCATGTGGGTGCAAGATAGAATGTCCTGGATGTAACTATGTTGGCTTAAAAATAGCCTGTAGTCATGGAAATAGCTTGACTTCAAGGAAGTGGTCAAGGGACTTGACATACCTTGATAAAGAATTGAGATGCTAAGGCGTCAATTATTGCATTACCGTAATGCAATCATCGCCTGTAACAAGGTAATCGTCCACATATACATGAAAAAAAAAAAGAAAAGCCCAAACATCCTTGTTGCAATAGACATCACACTTTGATTGAATAAACTCGAGACATAAGGAAAAGAAAAATTGAGCTCTCTATATTATGTCCATAATGCTTGTTTAAGGTCATAAATAGACTTTTTCAAGTGACCCAAACATGATGTTGAAATTCACAATCAACAAAGTCCGGCAGTTGAGACACATAAACTCCATTCTCATGTATATCAAATTGCCAAATTTTCCAACGGTTGGTAACTACAAGAGTGAGAATGAGACAAATTGTTATCGACTTCACCACAAGACTAAAGGTATCCTTAAAATCAATTCCGAGATGTTGATGATTACCCTTGGCAACTAATTGAGTGTTGTAACGATCCATGCTTTCATATGATTTTCTCTTGAGTCGAAAAACCTACTTACAACCTACGACATTCTGTGTCGAATTCAAGGGACCAGCTCCGAAGTGTTTTGACGGACAAGAGTGTTCAACTTGTTTGACATGGTTTGTCATCACTCTGGATGTTTCAATACTTGCGTGGCACACGTGGGATCCAAGAGTGGGGAAAGGGAATGTTTGGTGGTGTAATAGATTTTTTGGTTTGAATATATTGTTAAGGGAATTGGTGAGCATGGGGTGAGTGCAGATGGTAGAAATTGAGCCATTTATGTAGGTAAGCTATCTGCACTTTTGACTAGAAAAGAGCGTAGGGCGAAATACCATTTCAAGTATAATTTTACCCACCACCATCCCAAAATAGTATTACCAATGGAGCAAAGGGATCTTATTGAACATCTAAAAATTTCCCTCATCCCATTATGGTGCCGCTTTATTTATTTATTTATCTATTTTGGATATAGCAAGCAGCTACTTTTTCCATAACATAAAAGCACGGAAGTGATGTAATTCATATGCACTTACTAGTATCATGTCAACTTGAAGTGTTGAAATCTAAAAGAAAGACATTTTGCATGGTTAGTGACTTTCCATCCCTCGTAATATTGATTCTTATTTGGTGATTTTCTTATACATTGAAGAAAATAATGAAAAGTAACAAATTTTATGTGGTTAGTTACATTCATTTACTAGTTTTATTAATATGTCATAAGTATGTTCTTTAAAATTAAAAGGTTATTTTCATTAAGCTTAGTATTTTTAATTTGTAATATTCACATTTAACTAGTAATTTCCTTATATATATGGGTTTAATTATAGTATATATAAGGGGGATTGTGTAAGATGATCACTTATTTCCATTTCCAGATTCTACAATACCAAATAACCATTTTGAGAGTTGTTGGGTCAGTTCAGTTTTGCACAAGAAACCCGAACGATCTTGTCTCCCCATGCCAATCGTATCCTCTCAATTGATAAAGACATAGATTTTTAATGACACGGGATGATAGAGGCTCATTAAAGGGACTCATGTGGAGGTCACATTTAGAGTAGCCTATAAATAGAAAGGATAGGACAACATTGTTGTATTTCTCATTCCTACTTTTTTTAACTCTCTTTCTGCCTTACTCTTCATGTTTCCTTTATTAATTTAAATATATGAGAGTCCTCCCGAATATAATCTAGAAATTCTTTTTATTTATAACATATAGATTCGGCACCATATTGAGGCTTGTGGTCAGCCGACCGCTTCGGCCCCATGTCAGTGGCCTTTCTTAGTACCACGGCCAGTGAAAAAGATTTGAGGTGCTCTCACAAGTCATAAATCAACATTCTCGTCAACATATTCGATCATCAAATGCTAAAATGCTGTGTGTTCAGAAATTCATGTTTTCTTTCGAATCATCATTGCAACCATTGTCCAAATATTCCTGCGGTCCACGATCGTGGTCGTGAATCTCAGGTTTTTAGGCCCAAAATCGACTAGTTGCATGGCCGTGTCCTAGCAACAAGGTCACAGCTTAATTGCCCTTTTGCTAACTAGAGGCTATTTTGGGCCAACAAACTTCAATGGTGCACAAATCCATTTGGGCCACAGTACGAAACAAACCCATCGAATTAGAGGAATAGTCAAAAGTCATGAAAGAGATCGATAAGTAACTTAAGGTGCCATGTATGCCATACGTAATTGCCAAATCTTAGCGAACTGACTTTTGCACACGTGTAGCACTGTTTTAGTAAATTTTTCTACGACAATTTAAGTGCTCCCAGGATTACTAGAGATCAACTAAACGGACCAATAAGCATTATTCAAACCCAGAAGTTTATTAGAGTTAATTTAGACCAAAGTGCTCGATTACGTCATTGGCACTGGAACCCTCAAACACGTTTTTCCGCTTACGCCGTTTCCCAGAAACTTCCTCTACACCTTCGTTCCTGGGCCCAAAACACCCACCAAACCCCTCCCCTTTTTAGGCATGGCTACTACATTTGATCATCTCATCTCCCTAGTGTCACCTTCACGTGCACAAGCCCATTGACTTATGTGGTGCCAAACTCATCGACTTACTCTCATGTACCATCTTCTGTGTCACAATAAATGAAATGAAGAACGGATTCAAGATAGTATTATTAGAGCAACCGGGGTTGCGCAAATCATGCCCCCACACCAATAACTTCACAATAGAGAGATCAAAATGGGAGCTCATAAATTGAGCCAATTGACAATTGATTTGAATTCATCTTCATTCGAAAGTTTAAATCATAAAGTTAATGACCAATTAGATATTATCAATTGCTTCTTTTGACTCTAGACATTCAAGGTTGCAGACGAAGGCGACTATTTGTGTTAACTCCCTCCGAAAGGTCTAGGTCCACTCATCTTGGCCGATTGCTTTGGTGTGGTTGTCTTTCGTACCTAGGAGTCCCCCTACCACATGTTGTCAACACAAGTTCATTTCTTCGCAAGATCCATACAAAGCATTATGAATCTAAAACACATATCGTTCGAGGAAAATGACAAATATTTCCTTGTCAAAGTTCGTTGTCATTCTTTCTTATAAAAGACAATATGAACATGCCAAAGGGCGATCGACTCCAACTGGTCGACTCGGGCTTTTAGTCTAAAACATTTGTTCAAGATAAAATTGTGAGCTGCACCCAACCATATAAGTAAGTACATATCATCCGTTAGATCGTGTGAGTCCCATGTGCAGTCCACAAAATCATTAAACCAATTGAACGCATAATAACTTCTCTGATTCAAGCTCACCAATTTCTGGCCGTTGCATTTTTTTCTTTTTTAACCCTCCGGGAAAGTCAACCAAAGTCCAGTCATGTCATACTTTTGTACCTTTCAAGCAACGCCCACCGGAGCAAGGAAGAAAACTTTCCACTTGTGACATTAATTAATGAAGCAGGATTTATCAGGATCGATCTAATTATTGAGGGGTAATGATAACCAACCTTGTCGTCTTCCTCCATCCAAATTGGAATTAAAATGATCAATACGTGTCCAAGCGATGATTTATGGTCCTGTTTCTTATACTAAAACGTCAATTTTGCGACTGATTCAAACGAAAAAATGGCCACTCCAAAGCTGAAAAGGCAGGCAATTTTTTAGGACACGATGCGTAACTACAGTAGTGAAAGATTGGAAACAAGTAGCAGGAGATATCTGATGATATAACACTACATCAAACAAAAAACACAGCCATTTCCCGGCACCAAACTACTACAAAAGCATAATACAACACAGAATTCAGGAATCGAACGCAACTACCCATCAACGCTATCGAGCGGTCTAGGTGGAGATGACAGCGGCGACTTGTGATGGGGGAGTATTCATTGCGTTGCCGCCGAGAAGAAAGCTGAAGATGTCAGCGACGAGGGCTTTAAAGCTTCGGAACAAGCAGGCAAATATGAGACGCTTCACGCGTCCACGCCCGCGCCTAGGAGGATGGAGAAGCAGCTCTTGACTCTTCACCGCTAATTCCTTCTCCATCATAGCTTCCTGCATGGCAGCCATTGCGCTTTCTTTCCAGTGCTTTTTAGAGAGAGAGAGAGAGAAATGTGGGTGGGTCTTGCTTGGGTGGAGACCTTGCTTTTTAGAGAGAGAGAGAGAGAGAGAGAGATGCGTTGAATTTATATGTTTCAGGGTTTTAGTCCTTCGGGAAGTTTGGTGGGCGGACAGTGACTGTGCGGAACCGATAGAAGGGAAAAAGAATTGCACAAGATGGAAAAGATTAGCCCCGCCAGATTAATGAAATCAATATCCAGAATATCATAACCTACATAAGCAAGACAATTTTTGGACAATTTGTACCGCAGCCTCTCTCTTTGATGTCCATGGACAGGGCGATACACGTGTTTTCACCAAAAATGAAAAAAACCCGAACTGGAAGTTTGAATATCCTGTGTCACGACTAAAGGAAGAGACAAAAAAAAAAATTTATCCCCTTCCCTAGACGCTTAATTTATCAATTAGTAAATTAGTCCAGTATATCTCAAATTATTCTAAAGGGAAGTCGGTCAACGGAAACGCCAAACGAAGAAGTCGTCGACGGAGAATCACGAGCTGCTCGCGTGAGACAAAATGACTCTTCGCAGCTCGCACCGCCACTTTTCCCTAGTTGCCAGTCGCTGCTGCTTTTCTTCCTTGCGCGCACCGCCTCTTTCTCCACGTCAAATTTCACATCAATCCTACTCGACATCGACTCTGGGTCTTTAATGGTGGACCCCTTGCCTATGCGCGTGAAAGCACTCCTAACATATTATATGAAGTCGTTTAGCAAGAGAAGAAACAAGATTTGCAGGGAGGAAACATTAAAAAATCCGAAAGATTTAGACCCAGGTTTGTATTGGGAACTGTCGGGTCCTTTTCCTTTACTCTCGATCAGACGACGTGGCAGCTCGGATGCATTTTGCTAGGGTTTAGGAATCAGAATAGGTATCTCCTCGATTGACCTTTTGGATTCAGATCAATCAGAGGGCTCATGGAGAGAGAGAGAGAGAGAGAGAGAGAGAATTCTTGATTATGGTTTGACTGCATGTTCTTTGTATATATGCAGGAGTGTCGAACGTTCCTGGAAGGTTCATCATCTCGACTCCCCGACTTTGACACCCTCCCCATGACTTCTCCATTTATTTTTATTCTTAAAAGTCATGTACATACATATTCGAAAACTTATGTAGGTCGTGCATTTGGTTTTCAAGTTGATTTGTATTTATACAAGAATTGGGAACACTAATTTAGTTTTTAAAATTGATATGTAATGTACTGGAAATGTTTGTTTAATAGGACCCATTTATTTGCTTACCTTATTGATTATGTTAGGCCATTTTATAAGTTAATTTCATATAATCATTCTTGTCATGGTACAATCTTATACAATATGGATACAAAGTTCAAAACCCGCATAGTAATTTTATTGTCAATAATAAGTTTTATAAGTTAATAGTTCTTTTTATTTTATTATTTCCTTATGGAGCTCAGTTTAATTATAGGACCTAACCTGCAGCATATCCCCTTCCAAGTAAACTCCCGATTGTTGATACTACTTCTTAAAAGGCATGCATTAAACATTTGCTCCTGCTTGGTTTAAGCTTCCTTAGCTCCACTAATTAAATAAAATAAAAATGACACGTGAGCCGACAAAATTAGCCCCGAAACAAATGCACCGAAATAGTGTGTTATTCAAGTTAAAGAGAAACAATGACTTATTTTAGGATTTTTGGCTTTTCATGCCTACCCCAATTGAGGGGAGATTATTAGCTGCACCCCTACCATATAAGTCTCGTGCATGTCATCTGCTACACGTGCGGAACCCATGTGGGGCCGACAAGATCATTGGACCTATTGAACTCGCAATAACATATCAAGCCAACCATTTTGCACGTAAATTGTACTGGCTTGATCGGTTGGACTGCTAGGGTCAAGAACAGCTTTTGTTTTCTTTTAACCAATCAATGCATTTTTCTTTTTTTATCTGTGCGAAAGTTACCACGACCATCGTGTACGTTTGTACCTTTCAAGATAAACCTTCCCCATAAGTGGTTAATTAATGTAGGAGAATTTACAGGAATCAACTTTCTTTTTTGGGGGTCCGATGATAATCAATCTCGTCCTACTGCTCCTCCATCCAGAAGTAAGTTTTGAAGCACGACACGCCCACATTTCTTGGTTTCTCGTCTTGTACCGACTACCCAATTGGAACAGAAATGATCGACGAGTGTCGACATGGTCCTTTTTCCCTATACTAAATGTCAAATATTGATGCTGATTGCAACAGATACAAACAAAAGCATGGCCACTTGAAAGTTGAAAAAGCAATACCCTGCCGTAAAGACCGAATAAAATACATAAACATTCATATTTTTCTAATGTACAGGATTTGAAAATCGAGCCTGGGGTGCCGTAGGATGACGTGGCTTTGCCAAAATGGGCCGTTCATATCATTGACGATTTCAGGACTCGACGTGCCATCTCCAGCTGAAGTGGAAGTAGTGAAAGATTGAAAACAAGCGGCAGAAGATGTTGAGTGAGATAAGGGGACATCGGAATAAAAAGACGGAGGCAGCTTCCGCCGAAAACTACTACAATAGCAGGACATGACGACAGAACTCAGGAATCGAACGCGACTACCCATCAAGCGGGACTAGGATGATTTCTTCCTGGAACCCCGACGAGGAAGCGAAGACGAGGGAATTGTCTTGTGATTCGACTTGGGGGCGTTCGTTGCGGTGCGACCAGGAAGAAAGCCAAAGATTTGACCGACAAGGTCTTTGGAGCTTCGGAACAAGCAGGCGAACACGAGACGCTTTATGCATCCGCGCCGGGGAGGACGAAGAGGCAGCAGCTCTTGTCTCTTCACTGCCGATCCCTTCTCTTTCATGGCTTCCTGCATGGGAGCCATCAGGCTTTCTTTGTCGTGCTTTTTAGAGAGAGAGAGAGAGAGAGAGAGATGAGGGGTGGTGTTGGTTGGGTGGAGGAGAGATGGGGTGTTTATATAGTACCGTCGACTCCTGTTTTGGTGAAGGAGGTTTCCTTGAAGGTTCCTTGGACTGAGAAGATACTTTTAACTCGATTAAGTCGTCGACGCAACGACGTAAAACGACGATTCATCCCCTCCCCGCTCACTTTGATTATCGATTAGGAAGAGAAGGTCGTCGTCGTGAAGAAGCCGTCGCTGGAGATTAATGGACCTGCGCACGTGGGGGCAATTTATTCCTAGTTATTATTTATGCGGACCCTCTACTCCGTAGACGACTTTAATTTGTTCCATGGAAAAGTACTAGGTATCCATATGGTTGAAATTCTCTTTTCACACATCTTATATCTAACACTGTCCATCTAGTGGTTTTGTTTCGGTTAAATGTTGGGGACAGAGGCTGCATAACTAGTCTAATACCACTGAGATGATGCATAGATTTATTTTTAACATGTAACTGACCGTTTATCTCAACAGCTAAAAACGTGAAATGTGTAGGAAAAAAATCATGTTATGTGTAATGATTTTACAAGCTCAAAAGAATAGCAAACAATATGGCTGTTCTTAAGAAAAATCACATGAAAAAAAGTTAGCACGTAGAAAGTAACATGCTTTCCGCAATTTATAAATGAAACTTATATCTCTCTCTAGTCATTATTGCCAACGGTTTTCCATCATTCTCCCTCCTCTGTCATATCACAAACAAAAGGAGGAAAACCATCGCAAAATCTGAGACATTAGACCTGGGTTTGGCCTAGGAACAATCAGTTCCTTGTCCTTAACTGTCGATGTGACGGTTTTGACAAAAGAGGACCAACGAAAAGGATCACCCATCAACACGGTGCTGGCTCGTCTACTTCTTGTCATTGATTAGTTGATCGCACAAGGATGTCACCGCTCCACTTTGTGGATCCAGCTGAATCGGTGGGCTCCAGAGAGAGTGACTCTTGTGATTCTGGTTTCGGTTGCACACGCACGCGGCGGAGACGAAGGCTCCTGGAAGGATCCCAAGCTGACTTGCGCTCGACGGGGTCAATCAGTGCTTCCTCCTCCACACCCTTCAGCTCAGATGCGTTGCTTCACCCTTCCCACGACTTCCCTATGCTTTATTCCAGTAAGTCATATTTCGTTGTGCATTTTGCTTCTCTAATAAGAAATTGACCGATCGACTCATTTTTGTGGAAAATTGATTTGTGACGTTTTATGAATGTCTGTCTAACATGACTCGCTGTTCATGGACTTATCGATTTTGTTCGGTCACTTTTTATGAATTAATCTCATGAGTCAGTTTTGACCATTACACCCTTGCGCTAATCTTTGTGTTATGGGTATGAAGTTCAACACCCTAGTTAGTAATCTTATTGGGATTAAAAATTCAATAATTTAAGACCCTTATTAAGTAAACTCTAGATAATTAATTGATACTACTTCTTTATATGGCTCCCGATTGTGTAAGCTTCCTTAGCTTCACTAATTAAATCAAGAAAAAATGACACGTGAGCCAACCAAATTGGTTCGAAAACATTCCGAGCACCCACGTCGAGAAAGTGGGCTTCTTTCTTATTTTAGTTAGAAAGAGATAATATTCTATTCGGATTTTGGCTCCTCATGGATCCTTGACATACATAAACTAAGGGACAATAAATTACTCAAGAATCCAAATTATTTTATGATCCCCAAAACAGAGCCTCTTAGTCAACCTCTTTCCAACTCTTCTTTTTCTAACAATAAATTCTTTATTCAATTTTTTTTTTAGTATCCGACTAATATTTATAAGATTTGAATCCCTCATCCTCCACGCTGAATCTTTACTGATCTTCATCAATGTCTGACCCATTTACGGCCATTGCCAATCTAAGAAGGTAAGCTTCGTAGCTTTGGCCAAACCCAGTAGCACATATATTGCAAAGCTCTCTAGAGAACTTAGTGTTTCGTACATCCCCTAATCGTGTCCCCTAAACCCTCCCAATTGAATCTCTTTGCCATCTCGTTGGGCCCATTTCTAATTATCTTTGTTGAGCGAAGGATATAGGTTTTCTTCTCACAATCAGACTCAAACAAATGATAATCAGAAGTATTAGGCTCAACAAATCTCATATGATGGTAATTTCAACTATGTCGTTGAACGATCCTAGACTAGTCAATTCAGATACAGTAATCACTTCTACTCGTATGGGCTTTGGCCTGCAATGTAATACTTGGATGGGCTAGAAAAAAGGGTGCTATAATGAAAAGCCCAACCAAGCCCAAAGTGAACCCTTTTCACTTTTTTAATTTCAAAAACTAATTTAGTTTTTGAAATCGATATTGGATGTTCTTGGGATGTTTGTCTGATATGAACCACTTGTTCACATACCTTATTCATTTTGTCAAGCCATTTTATAAGTTAATTTCGTATAGTCATTCTTGTCAAATTACAACCTCAACTTCATAGTAATTTAATAATGTCTAGAATTGATTTTTTCTATGTAATACTAATCGATAGGGCATCATTGGTAAGTGCTTTGTCGGTATAAGTTTTATAAGTTAATACCCTCATTTCACATTTTTATTTTCTTTTAGTTCTCAGCTTAACCATAGGAACTAACCCGCTGGGCAATCCCCTTCCAAGTAAAGTCCGAATATTGATAATAAGCTCACTAATGAGTATTGTATCTTCAAAATAGAAACATTCCCATGGTAGATAGGCTACTTTTTAAAAAAATATGCATTAAACATTGCTCCCGCTTGTTAAATTCTCTTTTAGCTTCACTAATTGAGCCAAAGAAGATGATAGGTGAGCTGACAAAATTGGGCCCAAACATTCTACGCACCCATACTGGATATCAAAATAGTGGAACGAACTAGAACTTTTTGCTTTATTTTGGGGTTTGGGCTTCTCATGCGATCATAAAACTTTTTGCTTTTCCCGGATCACACAGATCCAATGCATATCATCCATTAAATTGTGTGGATCTACATGGGGCCTATAAGATTATTAGGCCGATTGAACCTGCAATAACGTTTCAAGCTCACCAATTTGCATGTGAGCTGGCTTAAACAATCAAGCTCTCGGGGGGTCACGAATAGAATTTATCAGGATCAATTTTCCTTTTTTGGAAGGGAGGGTTTTAATGATGATCAATCTCGTCCTCCTACTCCTCTATCGAAGAATGAGTTCTAAAGCGGGACATGCCGACATCTCTCGGTTTCTCGTCTGGTGTCCAATCGGAATAAAAATTATCGATGCATGTCCCGTGATGGTTTTCTTGTTCTTTTTCCCAAACTAAACTGTCAAAAATGGATGCTTTTAAGACTGAGACAAACAAAAATATGGCCACTTGAAAGCTGGAAAAAGAAAATACCCTGCCGAAAAGACCGAACAAGATACATATTATTCATCTTTTTCATATGTACAGGAATTGAAAATCGAGCCTGAGGTACCATAGGATGACATGGCTTTCCAAGATGGATTGCTCATGTTACCGAGGGACGATGTACAATTGAGCCAGTAAAACTACTACAAAAGCAGAACAGGACACAGAACTCAAGAACTGAACGCCACTACCCATCAACACCATCGAGCGGTCTAGGACGATTTCTTCCTTGCAACCCCAACGAGGAAGGGATGACAAGGGAGGTGACTTGTGATTTGATGTGGGGGTGCTGGTCGCGGTGCGTCCAAGAAGAAAACGGAAGATTCTTAAATTGAGCAATCCCACGTGGGATTGCTTATAAGAACCTTTGGGGCGAGGGTAGGTTTTAGTTGAATACACAACCCATATAAGAACTTGCATTTCTTGAGTCTAAGATGAGTCGACTTTTGAAAAATGAGATCTTCACAATAAATATGAATCATTAACGTAATCGTCTTTTAAGGTGTATTAATTAGAGGGTAATCCGATATATCTTCACTATCTATGCATGAGCCGTTACATTTAATTTCTGGTCAACCTAATTTATGAGGAACAAGAAAGGAAGAATTATAGCACCTGGGAGGGGTTCTTATAAGATCGATATCAAAGCACATGTGAATACAACAACAACAAAAACTCAAAAACAACGGCAATGTCACATATAACCCTGTCGGCTTTCCTCATTTGCTTTCTCATCAACTTAGAACCTTTTGGAACCTATGGTTTCAGTATCAAACTTATCCCCCTAGACTGATTTGACACAAAACTCTTTCCTAAGAATCTCACCGCAGAAGAAAGATATCAAAAAATCTCTTGGATATCTCGAGCTCATGTGTACCGGCTCGAATCCCTGGTTTCTACTAGTTCAATGGATCAGAATGAGTCAACACAACAAAACCCCAATGCACTACAACCTCCGCTTGCTAGAGGCAATCTCAATTATTTCATAACCACCCTGTCAACTGGCACAAATCCATATTCTCTGAACTTGGTTGTGGATACGAGTAGTGTGGATACATGGATGCAATGCGAAGGATGCAACCATTACTTCTTCAATAGCAAAGGTAACTTCAATACGAGCCAATCACAATCATACTAGCTCTTACCTTGTCACGATCTCCTTTGTGTTCCCCATCTATGTCAAAATGACATTTGTATGTGTGACAAATGTACTTTGGATCTAGATATGGTCATTGCTATAGTAGGGGGCAGGTCGGATCAGACACCTTCACCTTTCATAGCGTGGGATCTCCTAAAAGATTTCTCCACACCGTGTTTGGTTGCGGCCTAGACAACTACAACTTGGGTTGGGAAAAGAGCGGACAAAATAATATAGCAGGGATATTTGGCTTGGGATTGGGAAGGCTGGCTATCTTTATGCAACACGAAAATGAGACTAAAAATTGCATATTTTATTGATTGCCTGTGCTTGATAGTCGCGCTTTTACATTTCTACATTTCGGGGTGACGCAAAGTTTCCCAGTCATCCTGGGTCCAGGAGGACAAGATTGATTCCTAATGTAACTTAGTATGTAGCTGAAGTCATTGATATTAGTATCAACAAGAAGCACCCAAACATAGAATCTTCAGTTTTTTGGATGAGATCGAACCACACAGGCGGGTTTATTTTGGATTCAGGAATTCTTTATACAGCTCTTGTTCAACCGGCCTATAGTAAAAGTAAAAGAGGAAATAATCAAATATTCTCGCAAGGAATATAATTGGCATCCTCTCCCTCCTCAACCGGACCAATTGGATTTGTGCTACAACATGCCTCATCAGAATTTCACAGCTCCAAACATGACATATCATTTCCCAGGGAGAGCTACTCTTGATCTCGCCAGGAGTAATGTTTTTCAGTTCTTCAATGCAAGTTTCTGCTTAATGGTGATGCCTATAAATGACCCCGGACCCAGCAAACTTGGAGCACTTCAACAGGCCATTTTTCGATCCTTGTTTGATTTTGCAGCATTAAACGTCTCTTTTATACCTAAAATCTGTGGGCCCATTTGAGAATCAAATAAATTGAACAAGAAAATAAATTTGAAGACAGCTTCGTATAAGGTTCTCTACGTGTACTTCTCTGCTGAATTTGCTATTGATAAGGATCCAATAAAGTCAACTTTTCATTAAGTTCATATCTTCATATAAACATTTTTATTCTTTGCCTTATCAATGGAACACAAAGCTTAGTTCATGAAAAAAAATTGAGGTTGCGTTTGGTCATCCAGATTCGGATTGGGATACGATAGGATAAAAGGGAATTTGAAATTCTCCAAATTTCTTTTGAATTGTAGAAATACCTATCGTATGTTTGGTGCAACCTATGATAAGATTTGAAGGTGGTGCTAATGCCGTCCGGGGGGAGAGTGTGATAGAGGAGGGCGACCTCTTCCATTAAGTAAAATTCTTAATTGAAGGCGAGGGGGATTTGTCTAGTGTTTCTTCAAACACTTGGTGAGTGCCTAGTTTAGAGTCAACCAATAGAGATCATGGAGCAAGGAGGCCGAGAATAAGTAATTAAAGCTGAAGTAGAGAGAGGAACTGAGAGAGGATTCAATGACGATGGAAAAGCCGAAAGACCAACTACGGAAGGGGGAGAGCCATGGATGAGGGTTTGGGCCCTAGAATTCCAAGTGAGCCATGAGCAAGTGCACCAGCGAGGATACGCTTCAGTGAGGACAATCATGGTGGACAGCTGTTGGAGTGGTAGTGGGTGGTAGCAGATGAGAAACGCCAAGAGCGATGAGTCTTGCCTGAGGTGGGCTTTCCCTAGGGAGTGCGAATTATTAAGTTAATTTTCAAAAATTTTCACCCAATCCAGGATTATCTCACCCATACGCTAGATTCCTTATTTAGCATTTTTTTCCGAATGTATCCAGATTGATTTGGTTCAGAAAATGTCGCCAAACATTGAATATGATAATTTGTTATTTTATCCAAGCTCAAATTCAGACCATTAAACGTAGCCTGAAAAAATAAAAAGCAAGAAGAAAAGTTCGAAAAACTAAAGAAGTAGATTCTATAACAAAGACAAATCGTAGAATCAAAAGGATAAGCTTTATTGAGCAAGTGTGCAGTACATGCACAGCTTTTTGTTTACAAAATTAAAATCAAAATAAAAGATAATAGAAAACAAACTAACTAAATATATGCTGTTGAGTTCAGTGGGTTGCTAGCTTAATCTTAGGAGTTACAATTTGAGTTCTAAATTGGGAATTTCATCTTTATATTCCGCCCCTGCATGATGGAGGATCTATGGATATTCTACTCTTGGACCAAAAATTGATGACCCTCTATTTTGACACAGCCTCTGTAAGGAGTTCTATCAATTGATCTTTAATAAAGACATGACAAACTCGTAAGAGGCCCATAGCAACCCGATCCTGCACGAAGTGAAAATCAATGGTTATATGCTTTATACGGGAGTGAAAGACCAGTTTCACGCTAAGATAAGTACCCCTGATTGTTGTTGGCGTGGGGGATGAAAAGCAAAGCTTGCTAAGAATGGATAGGACCCAAGCAAGTTCAACGACGGCTCGCTACTCAGTCTCAATGGAAGAGCAGGCCATTGATTGTTGCTTGTGAGACTACTAGAAGAGAAGATTACCACTAATGTAGACTAAGGCCTCGTCTTCATTGGAGTAAGCCCGAAGGGAAGTAAAGTTATTTTTCCCAATAAGTAGACCATGATATAAAATGCCATTAAGATAGCAAAGAAACCATTTGGTGGCGACTTAATGAAGAGTGGACGACCGATGCATGGATTGCACAAGTTTGTCGACAGTGAAGGTGATGTCAAGGCGACTCATTGAGAGATACTGTAGAGCATCAATGACTATGATACTCGGTCACATTAATGGACGGAGAGCCATTATGAAGTCATAAAGTAGATGATGTCGTAAGGGTGTCGCAAATTCTTATGCATTCCGCCATGTGGGTGCAAGATAGAATGTCCTGGATGTTGCTATGTTGGCTTAAAAATAGCCCGTGGTCATGGAAATAGCTTGACTTCTAGGAAGTGGCGAAGGGACTTGACATCCTTGATAAAGAATCGAGACGCTAAGTCGTCAATTATTGCATTAAAGTCATGCAATCATTGCTTGTAACAAGGAAATTGTCCACATATACATGAAAAAAAAAAAAAAAAAACCAAGCATCCTTGTTGCAATTGACATCACATTTTGATAGTAAACTCAACATCTATGGGGAAAAAACATTGAGCTCTCTATATAATGTCTGCAATGCTTGTTTAAGATTATAAATAGACTTTTTCAAACCACCCAAACATGAGGCAGGAATTCACAATCAACAAAGCCCGGCAGTTAAGACACATAAACTCCCTTCTTATGTGTATCAAATTGCCGAATTTTCCAACGGTTGGTAACTACAAGAGTGAGAATGAGACAAATAGTTATCGACTTCACCACAAGACTAAAGGTGTCCTTGTAATCAATTTCAAGATGTTGATGGTTACCTTGGTAAATAATCAAGTTTTGTAACAATCTATGACATTCTGTGTTGAATTCAAGGGACCAGCTCCGAAGTGTTTTGACGGACAAGAGTGTTGAACTTGTTTGACATGGTTTGTTGCCACTTTGGATGTTTCAACACTTGCGTGGCACACGTGGGATCCAAGAGTGGGGAAAGGCATCGTCTGGTGATGTAATAGATTTTTGGTTTGAAGATATTGTTAAGGGAACTGGTGAGCACTGGGGTGAGTGCAAATCGGTTGAGATGGTAAAATTTGAGCCATTTATGTAGATAAACTATCTGCACTTCTGACTAGCAAAGAGTGTAGGGCGAAATACAATTTCACTTATAATTTTACCCACCACCATCCCAAAATAGTATTACCAATGGAGCAGAGGTATCTTATTGAAGATCTAAAAATGTCCCTCATCACATTATTGTGCCCCTTTATTTATTTATTTATTTATTTATTTTCCATAACATAAAAGCACCAGAGGGATGTAATATTCATATGTACTTACTAGTATTACTAGTATCATTTCAACTTAAAGTGACTTTCAATATGCTTGGTAAAGTTGAGATCTAAAAGCAAGACAATTGACGTTGGTTAGTGACTTCCCATTTCTCGTAATATTGATCCTTATTTGGTAATTTTCGTTTAGATTGAAGAAAATTTCAATATACTTATAATGAAAAGTAACAAATTTTATGTAGTTAGTTACATTCATTTACTAGTTTTATCATATGTCATAAATATGTTCTTTGAAATTAAAAAAATTATTTTGATTAAGCTTAGTATTTTTAACCTGTAATATTCACATGTAATTAGTTATTTCCTTATAGAATAATGATGCGGCGAGATTGTATACGGTGGATAACTTTTAATATAGGAAAGTAACAATTTATATGGGTTTAGTTATAGTATGTATAAGGGGGATTGTGTAAGATGATCACTTATTTCCATTTTCCAGATCCTACAATACCAAATAATCATTTTCAAAGTCGTTGGGTCAATTCAGTTTTGACAAAAAACCCAAATGATCTTGTCTCTCCATGCCAATCGTATCCTCTCGATTGATAAAGATGTAGATCTCTAGTGACACAACATGGCAGAGGCTCATTGAAGGGACTCATGCGGAGGTCACGTTTCGAGCAGCCTATAAATAGAAAGGGAAAGACAACATTGCAGTATTTCTCATTCCTACTTCTTTTAGCTCTTTCTTTTTGCCTTACTCTTCATGTTTCCTTTATTAATTTAAATATATGAGTCTTTCTGGGTATTTCCACCTATAAAGGTTACCTACAGTAATCCCTCTAGTGAGGGCACCTAGTCAAGTAACGTTTCTTATTTTAATATATCGGTGCTTGCACACCCGCACTATTTGTTGTTGGTGGTTATTTTTCTTCCACACCATTAGGGAATGCTGGAAGTGACATTATGTGGTCTTTTACCCCAAGACGGATCTCTTGCATATTTCTTCTCCCTTGATTCTTGTAAGGATTTATCCAGTTCCATAATTTAAATATATGAGAATCCTCCTTAATAAAATTTATAAATTAACATACAGATTCGGCACCATATTGAGGCTTGCGGTCAGCCTAAACGCTTCGGCCCAATGCTAGTGACCTTTTTTAGTACCACGGCCAGAGAAAAACATTTTTAGGTGCTCTCATAAGTCAAAAAGCAACATTCTCATCCACATTTTCAATCATCAATTGCTATAATGCTACATGTTCAGAAATTCATGTTTTCTTTCAATTGCTATTGCAATCATTGCCAAAAAATTCCTGCGGTTCGCGATACTGGTCGTGGATCTCAGGTTTTTTAGACCCAAAATCGACTAGTTTTATGACCGTGTCCTAGCAACAGGGTCATAGCTTAATTGCCCTTTTGCCAACTAGAGGCTATTTTGGGCCAACATACATCAATGGTGCTCAAATCCATTTGGGCCACAGTATTAAGCAAACCCATCGAATTAGAGGAACAGTCAAAAGTGATGAAAGAGATTGATAAGTAACTTAAGGTGCCCGGTATGCCATATGTAATTGCCAAATCTTAGTGAACTGACTTTTGCACACGTGTAGCACTGTTTTAGTAAATTTTTCTACGACAATTTAGGTGCTCCTAGGATTACTAGAGATTAACTAAACTGACCAATAAGCATTATCCAAACCCAGAAGTTTATTAGAGTTTATTTAGACCAAAGTGCTCGATTACGTCGATGGCATTGGAACCCTCAAACGCGTTTTTCCGCTTACGCCGTTTCCCAGAAACTTCCTCTACACCTTCGTTCCCGGGCCCGAAACACCCACCAAACCCCTCCCCATTTTAGGTATGGCGTGTACTACGTTTGATCAACTCATCTCCCTACTGTCACCTTCACGTGCCCAAGCCCATTGACTTATGTGGTGCGAAACTCATCGACTTACTCTCGTGTACCATCTTGTGTGTAGCACGAGATGAAGAACGAACTCAAAAATTGTATTTTTAGAGCAACCGGGGCTGCGCAAATCATGTCCCTAAACCAACCACTTCATACGAGAGATATTTAAATAGGACTCCATAAGTTGAGCCAATCAACAATTGATTTGGATTCATCTTCACTCAAGAGTTTAAATCATGAAGTTAATGACCAATTAGATATTATCAATTACTTCTTTCGGCTCTAGACATTTGATGTGAGGGTCTTCTTACGTAAGCTGACGCTTTGTTGATTTTTTGGCCAACAGATGCGGTGTTGCGGGCGGAGGTAACCGTCTGTGCAAACTCCCTCCAAAAGGTCTAGGTCCACTAATGTTGGCCGATTGCTTCGGTGTGTTCTCTCTCATACCTAGGAGTCCCCCTACCACATGTTGTCAACACAAGTTCATTTCATTGTCACGAGATCCATACAAAGCGTTATGAATCTAAAACGCATACCATTCGAGGAAATTGACATATATTTCCTTGTCAAAGCTTGTCGTCATTCTTTCGTATGAAAGACAAAATATGAACATGGTAGCGGGCAATCGACTTCAATTGGGTCAACTCGGGCTTTTAGTCTACAATATTTATTCAAGAAAAAAATACTAGTTGCATCCTGACTATACTAGTCATTGCTTGAGCTCCACGTGAGGCCCATAAGATCATTGGACCAACTAAAACTGCAATAACTTCTCTAATTGAAGCCCACCAACTTACGCTCTAGCTGGGCTGGCCGGATCAACCAGTCCATCATGGTCACGAATAGCTCTAGTTATTATTATTACCGAATGTTGCATTTTTATTTTTTTTAGAAATGATTAGGTGACATAATCTACTGTATAAATAAAATTTATTTTAGGCAAAAAAATTAAATAATAAATAGTTATAAATTATTGTGTGGTCCATCCATTCAAGAATGTGCCTCACAATAAGTTACTTAATTTTTTATTTTTTTTACCTTCCGGAAAAGTCAACCAAAGTCCAGTCATATGGTGAGCATCCAGTACCTTTGTACCTTGCAAGCAACGTTCCCCATATGACATTAATTAATGAAGCAGAATTTATCAGGATCGGTTTCTAATTTTTGAGGCGTACTGATAGCCAAAGCTTGTCATCTTCCTCCATCCAAATTGGAAGTAAAATATTGATACGTGTCCACGTGATGATTTCTAGTCTTTTTTCTTAACTAAAACGTCAACTTTGCGATTGATTCAAACGAAAATAAAGAAATGATTTGGATAAAAATATTTAATTTACTATAAAAATAACAGTCTAATTTGAATTATAAAAAATTAAATAATAAATAATTATAAATTCTCATAATAACCTAAAACTATTTGTTAGCAAAGCTCACGAAAATATGACCACTACATAGCTGAAAAAGTAGGCAATTTTAGGACACGATACATAAATAAATGTAGTAAATGATTGAAAACAAGTAGCAGAAGATGTCTTATGACATAACACATCAGACGAAAAACACAGCCATTTGTCGCCGCCAAACTACTACAAAAGCATAATACACAGAATTCAGGAATTGGACGCCACTACCCATCAACGCTATCCAGAGTGTTTGTTGCGTTGCCGCCTAGAAGAAAGCGGAAGATTTTAGCAACGAAGGCTTTAAAGCTTCGAAACAAGCAGGCGAACATGAGACGCTTCACGCGTCCACGTCCACACCTAGGAGGATGAAGAAGCAGCTCTTGACTCTTCACAGTTTCTTTCCAGTGCTTTTTAGAGAGAGAGAGAGAGAGAGATGAGGGTGGGTCTTGCTTGGGTGGAGACGTTTTATATTTATATGTCCTAGGGTTTTAGTCCATCGGGCAGTTTGGTGGGCGGACAGTGACTGTGCGGGGGAGGATTTCCTTGAAGGTTCCTGCGTATACATTCAATGCTTCTATTGATTAAACAAGTCGGCAACGGAAGACTGGTAGAAGGGAAAAGAATTGCACAAGATGGAGAAGATTAGCGACGCCAGATATAATGAAATCATATCAAGAATATCATAATCTAAATAAACAAGACAATTTTAGGACAATTTGCATTGCAGCCTTCTCTCTTACTTGATGTCCATGGACGGGGCGATTCACACGTTTTCACAATAAATAAATAAAATCCGAACCGGAAGTTCGAATACCAAGTATCATGACTAACAATAAGGAAAAAAAAAATCCCCTTCCCTAGTCGCTTAATTTATTAGAAAATCTCGAATCATTCTAAAAGGAAATCGGTCAACGGAAACGCCAAATAAAGAAGTCAGTCGATGGAGAATGACGAGCTGCTCGCGTGGGCAAAGATGATCCTCCGCGGTTCGCACCGCCTCTTTTTCCTAGATGCCGGTCGCTGCTGCTTTCTTTCTTGTGCGCACCGCCTCTTTGTCCACGTCAAATTTTACATCAATCCTACTCAACATCGACACAGGGTCTTTCATGGCGGACCCCTTGTCAATGCGCGTAAAAGATTTAGACCGGGTCTGTATTGGGAACTGTCGGGTCCTTTTCCTTTATTCTCGATCAGACAACGTGGCAGCTCGGATGCATTTTGCTAGGGTTTAGGAATCTGAGTAGGTATCTCTTCCATCCACCGTTTGGATTCAAGATCAGTCAGAGGGCACATGAGAGAGAGAGAGAGAGAGAGAGAGAGAGAGAGAGAGAGAGACTCTTGATTCTGGTTTGACTGCATGTTCTTCGTATAAACGCAGGAGTGCTGAACGTTCCTGGAAGGTTCATCCTCTCGACTCCCTGATTTTGACAGCCTCCCCATGAGTTCTTCCGTTTATTATTATTCTTATAAGTCATGTACATACACATTCGATAACTTATGTAGTTTGTTCATTTGGTTTTCTAGTTGATTTGTATCCATACAAGAATTGGGAACACTAATTTAGTTTTTAAAATTGATATGTGATGTTCCTTAGATGTTTGTTTAATATGACCCATTTATTCACTTACCTTGGTGATCCTATTAGGGCCATTTTATAAGTTAATTTTGTGTAATCATTCTTGTTGCAGTGCAATCTTATACAACATGGATATGAAGTTCAACATTCACATAGTAATTTGATTGCCGATATTAAGATGTATAAGTTAATATCCTCATTTTATTTTATTATTTCCTTTTGAATCTCAGTTTAATACTGGACCTAACCTACAGCGCATTCCCCCTTCCAATTAAACTCCTGATGGTTGATACTACTTCAAAACATGCATAAAACATTGCTCCCCCTGGTTTAAGCTTCCTTTGCCCCACTAATTAAATCAAATACAAATGATACGTGAGCGGACGAAATTGGCCCCAAAACATTCCACCCGCATGCACCAAAATAGTGTGTTGCTCAAGTCAAAGAGAAATAATATTTTATATTTAGGGTTTTTGACTTTTCATGCGGTCCCAATTGTGGGGAAATTATCAGCTGTGTCTCGATTATACGAATCTATTTCATGTCAAATGTGTGGAGCCCATAAGATCATTGGGTCAATTAAACTCGCCATTTTGCACGTAAGCTGCATTGGCTTGAACGGTTGGGCACTAGGATCATGAATAGCTTTTGTATTTTTACCAATCAATGCAATATTTTTTATCTATGCAAAAGTCACCACGAGTATCGTGTACCTTTTTACCTTTCAGGAATAAACCTTCCCAAAGGTGGTTAATTAATGTAGGAGAATTTACCGGGATCAATTTTCTTTTTATCAATCTCGTCCATTCAAAAATAAGTTCCAAACACAACATACCTACCTAATTAGAACTGAAATGATCGACGCGTGTCCACAAGGTCCTTTTTCCCTATACTAAATGTCAAAATTGATGCTGATTGCAACAGATACAAACAAAAACATGGCCACTTGTAAGCTGAAAAATCAAATACCCTGCCGAAAAGACCGAATAAAATACATAAACATTCATCTTTTTCTAATGCACGGGAATTGAAAATCGAGCCTAGGGTGCCGTAGGATGATGTGGCTTTGCCAAAATGGGTCGCTCATATCGCCGACGATTTCAGGACACGACGTGCGATCCAGTAGATCGGATGTACAGCTGAAGTAGAAGCAGTAAAAGGTTGAATCGGACGAAAAAGACGGAGGCATTTTCCCTCCGAAAACTACTACAAAAGCAGGACACGACGACAGAAGTCAGGAATCCAACGCGACTACCCATCAAGCGGGACCAAGGATGATTTCCGCCTGGAACCCCAACGAGGAAGCGAAGACGAGGTGGGTGACTCGTGAATTGACGTGGGGGTGCACGTCGCGGTGAGGCCAGGAAGAAAGCCGAAGATTTGACCGACGAGGGCTTTGGAGCTTCGGAACAAACAGGCGAACACGAGACGCTTTATGCGTCCACGCCGGGGAGGACGAAAAGGCAGCAGCTCTTGTTTCTTCAGTGCCGATTCCTTCTCTTTCATGGCTTCCTGCATGGGAGCCATCGAGCTTTCTTTGTCCTGCTTTTTAGAGAGAGATGAGGGCTGGTGTTGGTCGGTTGGGTGGAGAGATGGGGTGTTTATATAGTGCCGTTAGTCTTTGTGCAAGATGGGGTCGACCTTGTTGTGATGGAGAGAGGAGGTTTCCTTGAAGGTTCCTTGGACTAAGATCCTGTTACCCGATTAAGTCGTCGACGCAAAGATCCGTGTTCCGAGTTAAAACGAAGATTCATCCCCTCCCCGCAAACTTTGATTATCGATTAGGAGGAGAAGATCGTCGACAGAAACACCGATTAAAGAAGTCGTCGCCGGAGATTAATGGACCTGCCCATGTGGGGGCAAATCATTCCTAGTTATCATTTATGCGGCTCTTTCTTAGTTGAACTAAAATTGCGTATCGGGATCCTCTACTCCGTAGACGACTTTAATTTGCATATAGGTACCCCAAATGGTGAAATCCTTTTTTTACACGTCCTATATCTAACACCGTTCATCATCGAGCCCGGAGTCTTATTTTGGTTAAAATTAGGTACATAGGTTGTGTAACTCGTCCGATACCATTGAGATGGTGAATAGATTTATTTTTAATAGATAACTAACCGTTCATCTTAATAGTGAGGAATATGGAATGTATAGAAAAATTTACAAGAAGCATTATTAAACCGATTGCTAAGTCTAGACCATACTAGTCCAAAAGGCAGTGGTTTTCTCATGTGCACGTCGATTTTCAATTAATCCTACTCCACTTAAGATTTAGACTGGGATTTCATGGTCGATCCTTCCCAATGCTCGGACAACTTATAGCATGGCACTAAAGCATATGCAACATGCTATGTGTAATGATCTTGCAAGCTAAAAAGAATAACAAACGATGTAACTATTTACAAAAGAATTCACACGGAAAGAAACTGGCACATAGAAAGCAACACACTTTCCACATAAATGAAACCTAAGTCTTTCTCTAGTCATTAGTCTCAACAGTTTTCCATCATTTTCTCTCCTCTGTCTGTATCACAACAAAGGGGGGGAAAACATAAACAAAATCAGAAGATTAGACCAGGGTTTGGCTTGGGAACAAATCAGGTCCTTTTCCTTTACTGTCGATGAGACGACTTTGACAAAAAGGGCCAACAAAAAATATCACCCCATCAACATGTGCTGGCCGATCTACATCTTGTCGTCACTAGTTGATCGCAAAAGGATGTCGTCGCTGCACCTTTTGGCTCCGGAGGGAGCGACTCTTGACCCTGGTTTCGGTTCATGCTCCGGACACGCGCGCGCCGGCGGCGAAGGTTCCTTGAAGGATCCCTAAAGCGGACACTCTTGACCCTGGTTTTGGCTTCCTCCACCCCCATCAGCTCAGAATACGTTGCTTGACCCTTGCCACGACTTTTCTCTGTTTTATTCTAATAAGTCTTGTGCACCCCTATTCAATGATTCGTGTTTCATTTTGTTGTGCGTTTGCTTCTCACACAAGAAATTCAAAAACTAACGTATGTTTATTTCGTGGAAAACTTTTTTCAATAAAATATTTTACTATTTTGCAGTTTTAGGTTTGCTTAGCAAAATAAGTCAATGGAAAATGATTTCTTAGTCAATGGAAAAGGTTTTTCTATCAAAATTTAAATTCAAGAAAATAATTTCCTCTTTAAAAGAACCGGAAAACGTTTTACAAAGCCTAGCAAACCTTAGATTCAAGTGCTTGGCTAGCGAAATAATGGTTCTTATAAAAATATAATATTAAATTTGAATTTTTTTATCTTAAAAAATCAAATTTTTCATTTTCATTTTTCTTTTCTCTTGCTTTTTCCTTTTGCTTCTTCCGGCCCATCGCCGGCCACAGTGATGGCCAATGAGCTTTGGCCTCACCAAATTGGGTGAGCTCATGGCCTATGGCAAGCTCTCATCCTCTAACATGCAAGCCTCTAGCCTTGCCAAATCATTGAGTTTTCTACAAAACAAACACATCATTAATTTGTGGAAATTGATGTGCAACATCCCGTGATGCTTTGTTCAATATGACTTGCTTGTTCGCATGCTTATTTATTTTGTTGGGTCATTTTATGAATTATTCTTGTAAATCATTTTTGACTCGTTACGCCCTTACACTAATCTTCATATCATGGGTAAAAGCTCAACGCCCCCTTACTAATCTTATTGTGGATACAAATTCAGTAATTTAATACCCTCATTAAGTAAACTCCAGATAGTTGGTTGATACTGCTTCTTAGAAACGAAACTTACTTTAAACATTGCTCCCGCTTGTGTAAGCTTCCTTAGATTCACTAATTAAATCAAGAAAAAACGACACATGAACCGACCTTCTTCTTCACTAATTAGCCAACCTCTTTCCGACTCTTCTTCTTCTAACAATATTTTTTCAAAAAAAAAAATTTTCAAGTATCCAGTCTAATTTGTACAAGATTTAAATCCCTCATCCTTCACACTAAATATTCACTGATCTACATCCAATGTCTCACCGGCTTACCGCCATTGCTAATCTAAGAAGGCAAACATTGTACCTTTGGCCAAACCCAATAACATATACATTGCAAATGTCCCTAGAGAGCTTACCATGTCGTACATCCCCTAATCACGTCCCCTAGACTCTCCCAATTGGATCTCTTTGCCGTCTTTCTAATTATCTTTATTGAGCAAAGGATATAGTTTTTCTTCTCATAGTCAAACTCAAACAAATGACAATCAGAAATATTAGGCTCAACAAATCTCATAAGATGATAATTTCAACTGTGTCGTAGAACAATCCTAGACTAAAGTTGATGGCTTTTTTATAAAACATGTTGGGCCAAAACCTAGCCCATCCACCCATGTTGGGCCAAACCTGGCCCATAAGAGAAAGACCCATAAGAGAGAGGGTAGTTATTTTTTAGTAAAAAAAAAAAACTGATGTATGAAACAAAATGAATGTTCTTAAGATCTTCAAACGATAGTGAATTCTCTTTCAAGAATAGAACTCAAAGGCTTCAATCTATCCCTCTTGAGACTGCAACAAGTACTTAATCCATGGCAAATAAGGCACATCTAGCTTAGTGATATGCCTTTCAATCGGTATTACATCTATTCTCAGGCCCGTTTCAGCATTTGTTTTTGGTATTCAATCGTTTGAGTATCTATTCATTTTTAGGAATTCATATCCTTCATTGGTATCAGAGCATAGTATTGTCGTTTCCCAATCATTATTATTGCTTATAATTGATTTGATAGTCGGAATTCAAGTATCGACGTTAATGAACGTTCAAGAGCAAAAATCCCATCACTCAATGTACTGTTCACCCCTACTTTTTGATTTTTTCCGTACAGAAAATTTTGATTTTGATAGTGTAGGGTCATAGTTCTCATCAAGACGAGAAAAATGGGCGGCAGCACACCACTATAGAAGGCCAAACGCGCCCCTACACGCAGTCAAAAGGGACTAGGGTCGTCGCCGCATGCATGGCACACGCAAGGGACTCCCCTAGTGCATGTGTGGCTCGTGCGTGGGTCATTATGACATCAGCCATGCCGACTATTCGATTGGATCTCTTGATTTGACCAGGAACCCGACCCGACCCGCCAACCGGTCATCCATTAACCACCATTGACCGGTGTTAACCATTGATTGTTGACCACCAAGAAAAAAAAGAGTATTATGTGTAATCCCTTTTTGTTCTGCATTTGTTGCAAGAACAATGCCACCTCGTCACATGCATACACCAATCCACATATTGTCAAAAGGACAAATGGCGAGACTGGCAAGGATAATAGTTGAGTTGGCTTATTATCGATGGGAAAGTAGTGATATAATGAAACAAGTGGTCAAGGTCAACAAGATGATACAAAAGATTATCTAGAAAGGTTACCCTATGCCAGCTTTTAAGATGGTGTGGTCCCTAATTCCATTTGAATGATAAGTAGTGTTGAATCGCCTATGGAAGGTTGACGTGGTTTCGGCTTATAAAAGACTTGTAATGGCTTTTCTAAGAGAATATTATAGGATTGAGGCGGCTAAGACTTCAACACTCAGGTTGAATGTAACTTGGCACAGAATCAATGCGCCATGGAGGAGTCATAAAGGATCTTTGAGAGTCTTTTTGTTGTTGCCCAAGGTGATCTTAGAATTTTCAAAGGAATTTTCTAAGGTTTTTGAAAAGCCTTTCCCAGTTTATGAGAAAGTTGAGTATCATTGATTTTGTTTTTTGGATGATCATACATATCTTTTGTAGATATATTCTTCGTGTTGACGTTGTTGTTTCTTCTATTGGATTCACAACTTATGTAAATAAAATTTAGTTAATGCATGTTGAATGCCATTTGTTGGTGTTATTATCTTATTTGCAATATTTGTGGAAGTTCAAGAAAGTTTTAATGACTTTTGAGAACTTACTTTTGCATAGATGATTATATTAATGATAATTTCGAATTAGGATTTTGGATGATGATGGGAAGCAAAGTGACCTATTGATTCTGAAACTTTATTTGAAACTATTCATTAATACAATTAATTTATGCAAAATAGATGCATAGATAATAGGCATTAATGATTCGTACATATGTGTTTGATATGTTCAAATTCAATGGATTCAGCAACTAAGAACATAGTCTCTGAAACAAAGAGAAAAGTTGAACAACAAAAACTATGAAGTTTGGAACATGAAAATCCAATATGTGTTGGAAGAGCAAGAGGCACTAAAAGCTCTTAACCAAGTTATGGAAGAGCCTGAAGATGGAAACACTGCATAACACAAGAGAGATAAAAATGCATTTGCTGCATGAAAGAAAAAGAACTCTCTTGCTTGCATCATAGAGAATGATGTCATGCAAGAGTTCAAGCATTTTGATAATGGCAAAGAAATGTGGGAAGCATTAGCAGCGAGATTTGATCATACATCGGTGACCAAGCTAGTTTAGCTCACTATATGGTTTGACTCGTATAAGAAGTCTCATAATCTGACCATGAGACAACACTTGAGGCAGATATCGAACATGATCAATAGGCTAAATAATGTTGGTCACATTTTGATTGATGAGCAGCAAGTGCAAACAATGATCCATTCCTTGCCTCAAAGTTGGAAGCACATTAAGTTGCACCTGACCCACAATGAAAACATCAAGAGTTTTGAGGATGTCATCTACCATCTTAACTTGAAAGAGGATCACCTCCTGGTGGCAAAACCTAAAACCAACATTTATTTTGCTAGTTCTAGTTCACATGGGGCTTCGAGCTCCAAACGCAAGCACCTCGATAAGTTCAAGAAGCGGAAAGGTAAGGAAGCAAGTTCTTTGGGTAAGAAGCCAAAGTTCAACCAAAATGAGAAAGTAAAGCATCCTTTTATGAAGGGAATGTCAAGGGTGAAGCGTTTTAACTATGGTAAGAAAGGCCACTTTGCTCACTACTGTTGTGAGCCAAAGAAGGTAAACACCCTTTATATTCTCAAGGGCTTTGCTTATATGTCAAGTTCTATATTTTTAACTTAATCCAATCCTTTATGGACTGTAGATTTAGGAGCAACAAACCATGTAGCGAAGAATAGAGATGTTTTTGTAGAGTTCCGACAAGTTTCGATTAGAACAAAATGGATCTATATAGAAAACAACCCTAGAGTTGAAGTAAAAGAGATTGGCACCTACCAATTAAATATGCGTGGTGGTTGCACTTTGTTCCTATATAACGTATTATATGCTCCGAAGATTTGTCAAAATTTAGTGTCTATTTTAATGTTGGTTAAACTTAGTTTTAATTTGAATTTACATAACAATGGTGTCAACTTGTATTTAGGTGCGGGTTATTATGGTTGTGGATACTTTCGAGATGGTTTCATTGTACTTGATGTTGACTATGAAAGTGTCAATGTTTGTTATTCCCTCTTCATATCTTCTAATTCATATGATAATGATGTGTATATATGGCATACTAGACTTGGTCATATAAGCCAACAACGAATGAATAGATTAGCTAAAGAGGGCTTATTGGCAATATTGAAAAAGTCGATTTGCCCACTTTCGAACATTGCCTAATGGGGAAAACAATAAGAAAACCATTTGGAAAGAGAACAAGAGCTGAATTTCATTTGCAATTAATCCATTCTGACATCTATGGTCCAATGAATGTGAGGGCAAGGTATGGGGTTGTTTATTTCATCACGTCTATTGTTGATTATACTCGATTCGGACATGTTTATTTGATTTCTCATATATCTGAGGCTTTTAGTTGCTTTAAGAAGTTTATGAGCTTGGTAGAAAATCAATTAGATAAGAAAATAAAAGTATTGAGATCTGATTGAGGTTGAGAATATCTATCTGATGAGTTTAAAAATTTATGTGATGAGAAAAGAATAGAAAGATAGTTGTGCATTCCCTATACTCCTAACAAAATGGTGTTGTGGAAAGAAAAAACTAGAATCTTACTGGAAATGGTTAAGTCTATGATAGTGCAAGCTAACTTACTTATCACTTTTTAGGGTGATGCTTTGTTTCAACTACTACCTATATACTTAACCGTGTGCCTTCAAATCAATTACTTCTACTCTATATGAGTTATGGATAGATAGAAAACCCAACTTAAGTTTTCTTAAATCTTGGAAATGTGCTGTCTATGCTCAAGAGCCCTCTCATAAACATGAAAAATTGGGTCCCAAAAGCAAAAAGAATATTTTCATAAGATACTCAGAACACTCGAAAAGATATGTATTCATAGGTGAGCAAGAAAGTGAAAGTATAACTGACTTTGAATCATGGAATGTCACATTCCTAGAGAATGAATTTCCTAAGAAGAGCAAAATAGGAAATGACTACTCTCTATTTGAAACCTCGGATCAAAGTAATTAAACTAGTAAGTGAGAGCAATATAAGAAGTAAAGAACTAAATTCGAACCAGTCTCAATTGCAATCACTTGAAGAGACGATACCGTCATTATTTAATCTAAGTGGGAGCGTAATGGAGAATAATGTACCAAGTGTGCAATATCTCATACGGCAAACAAGTCACAAAAGTATTCCCTATCATCTTTTTGACATTAAAGGGGAAGCTTTCATGGTTGCTTTACAAGATGAAGATGAGCCAAGGAAGCTAGATGAGGCTCTAAATTGCCTTGATAAAAAAAAAATCAAAGCGTGCAATGGAAGAGGAAATGAAGTCAATGAAGTTAAACCATGTTTGGGAACCGGTTGATCTTTCAA
The DNA here is from genome assembly GCA_014182845.1 of Corymbia calophylla. Lineage (NCBI taxonomy): Eukaryota > Viridiplantae > Streptophyta > Magnoliopsida > Myrtales > Myrtaceae > Corymbia > Corymbia calophylla. Next base: position 47,079,576 of record CM024700.1, on the reverse strand, counting down.
AAGGCCGCTAAGCCATTGGGAACAAATGATTTCTCAAAATAAACCATAAAACCGATAGCTCAAAAGAGAAATATAAGGCTCACATTGTGGCAAAAGGTTATAATCAACATAAAGTAATTGATTATGAAGAAACATTTTAGTGAGATTTACCTCAATTTGCCTTATTTTGGCAATAGTGGTTAGTATGGATCTTGAACTACATCCTGATATAAAGACTATTTTTCTCAATGGAGAATTAGAAGAAGAAATTTATATGAAGCAACCCAATGGTTTCATTTCAAAAGGCCAAGAACTAAAGGTATGTCAACTTTTGAAATGAATATATAGCCTTAAGTAGTCATTAAGATAATGGTATATACGTTTTCATAATGCTATAGTGGCATATGATGGGGATCACTGCGTATATATCAAAAGATCCAAGGATAAATTTGTGATCATATCATTATATGTTAATGATATACTGATTGCTGGAAGTAATATAGAGTTTGTTAGTACCATTAAGAGTTGGTTGTCTTCCAACTTTAGGATAAAAGACATGGGTGAAGCTGTATATATTCTTGGAGTTAAGATTTCAAGAAATTGTTTAAGGAGATCATTGTTTCTTTCGCAAGAGACGTATATAAACAAAATACTTGAACAATTTCATATACAAGACTACAAACCCATAGATACTCCTATTGCAAAAGGTAAAAGATTGAGCCATAAATTGTCTCTAAAGACTCCACAAGGAAAAAAAAAAAACAAATGAAGCATGTTCCACATGCTAGTGCTATTGAAAGCTTAATGCGCGCTATATAGTGTACAAGACCTAACATGTATTTTGTAGTTGGAATGATAAATGGATACCAATTCAATTCAGATCAAACAAATTGGACAATCCGTCAAAAGAATATTAAGATATTTGAAGGGGACTACTAATTATTTGTTGAGTTATCAACGAAAGGATGTGTGACTTGAGGCTACTCAAATGCTGATTAGGGAGGAGATTTAGATGAAGGGAAATCAACCTTTGAATTTGTTTTTAACTGAATAATGGTGCCATATCTTGGAGTAGTAAGAGCAAACATATGTAGCCTTATCCATGATGGAGGCTGAGTTCGTGGCATTATCAGTAGCTGTACAAGAGATTGTTTAGCTTAAGAGATTTTCGAATCATTCAGATGTTACTAAGAATGCTACAAATTCATTGTTGGTTAACCGTGATAGCCAAGCAGCGATAGCTACACAAAGGATACGAAATATCATGGTAAAACCAAATATACATATACTATGTATAACTTTGTCAAGAATATAATTGCACCAAAAAATGTGAACTTGTAGTATATATCTATGCATCGAATGATAGAAGATCTTATAACTAAGCCAATACCTAGAGATGTCTTCTGTGGTCATGAAAATCTCTAAGACTATGTAGAGGCTGATATACTTAATATTGTAATTTCCCTAATTGTTCATATTTAATGAAATTATCTTTCATTATTAATCTTATGAGTTTTTTGTATGACCTTTATGCATCATAATGCTTAGTACATTATATACTGAGAAAGTATGTCAGATAGATAAGAGATTAGTCTGCTCACGCAGATAATCGCCTCTAATTATTGTGTAATAAATAGAGATTAGAAAATTTTTAATCTTATTATCTAGGTGATAATCAAGAGCTCAAGCTTAAAATAAAGATGTTGCCTTAGTTGTGTGTTAAGAGGAGGACACAATATTTACTATATCCGAAAGTAAAGTAACCCACATATTTTTCTTTGTCTATCTTTGATGCCAAATGTGAGTTTTGATGAATTTTTTGAAAGAGTAAATAGATGAACTCAAATTAGATATTTGATATGTTTGAATTATCATCTATACAGTATTAAAAGTGAAGACATACACTCCATGGGAAGGAGTTAATACAGCAATACATATTTCATACTACGTATGAATGAGATGACCAATAAGAGTAGCAAAAATTTTGATCTCAACTTTTATGCCGTATGAACTCCTAAAGATAAGAGTTCCTCAATTAAGTGCCCTTATGACTCTTACTTATTCTTGAGATTTCTATTTAATGTTTGCTGTCTTAGAATGTTGTAAATGATGACGAATTAATTCGATCTAATGGGACATTTCCAAAAAAACAAATTAAACTGAAATTGAGAGTTTCAAGGAAAGAGGAAGATTGATTTTGGGATATCACATTCTAGTTTTATATTCACAGGTCGACCAATTATGATTAGTTTGAGATAATATTTTTTGTGAATACAATATATTATAATTAAAAGAGATCAAGAGAGATATAAATATGATTGATTAATCGAAGGTACTGCATTCTATATCTACTCAAAAACGTAATGCCCATTTTGAGCTGCTATATATTCCTAATAGATGGATGGTAATGAGCTCTTGAAGTGTGTTGGTCGCACGGATTATTTACTGATATGAATGTTGCAAAGAAGAGAAGAGAAGAGAGAGTTATATTCAACCTGCCATGTGCGCGTGGGAGATTATGGATTTTTTTATAAAACATGTTGGGCCAAAACCCAGCCCATCCGCCCATGTTGGGCCAAACCCGGCCCGTAAGAGAAGGGCCCACAAGAGAGAGAGAGAGAGAGAGAGAGAGAGAGAGAGTTTTTTTAGTAAAAAAAAAAAAAGTTGTTGTATGAAACTGAATGAATGTTCTTACAGTCTTTGAACGATGGTGAATTCTCTCTCAAGAACAGAACTCAAAGGCTTCAATCTATCCCTCTCATGACTGTAACTACTACTTAATTCATGGTAAATAAGGTATGTTAGTCGTAGTGATGCACCTTTCAATCGGTGTTACATGTATCTTCTATCCTGTTTCCCCATTTGTTTTTGGTATTCAATCGTTCAAGTATCTGTTAATTTTTAGGAATTCATATCCTTCAAAAGTCAATTCAAATCTAGTTAGTCACTTCTATTCCTCTGGAGAAGCACATGAGACGCTTCACGCGTCCACGTCCGCGCCTGGGAGGATGAAGAAGCAGCTCTCGTCTCTTCACCGCTAATTCCTTCTCCTCCATAGCTTCCTGCATGGCAGCCATGGCGCTTTTTCTTTCCCATGCTTTTTAGAGAGAGAGAGAGAGATGTGGGTGGGTCTTGCTTAAGTGGAGACGTTTCGTTTATGTGTTTTAGGGTTAGTCCTTCGGGCAGTTTGGTGGGCGGACAGTGATTCTGCGGAGGAGGCTTTCCTTGAAGGTTCCTGAGAATGCATTCGATGCTTCTATTTAACCAAGTCGGCAACGGAAGACCAATAGAACAATAGAAGGAAAAAAAAATTGCACAAGATGGAGAAGATTAGCGATGCCAGATATAATGAAATTGATATCTAGAACATAATAACCTACACAAACAAAACAATGTTAGGACAATTTGCATTGTGGCCTCTAGTGGGTTCCCTTAACCAAGCCACCTACTATAAAAAAAAAAAATCCGAACCAGAAGTTCAAATATCCCGTGTCACGGCTAAAAAAAAAGAGAGAAAAATGAAAAAATTATCCCCTTCCCTAGTAGCTTAACTTATTAAAAAATTAATCTAGTATATCTCAAATTATTCTTAAAGGAAGTCGGTCAACGGAAACGCCAAACGGAGAAGTCGTCGATGGAGAATCACGAGCTGCTCGTGGGAACAAAAATGATTCTTCGCGTTTCGCACCGCCTCTTTTTCCTAGTTGCCGGTCGCTGCTTCTTTTCTTCCTTGCGTGCACCGCCTCTTTCTTCCACGTCAAATTTCAGATCAATCCTATTCAACATCGACACTGGGTCTTTAATGGTGGACCCCTTTGCCAATGCGCGTAAAAGCACTCGTAACATATTATATGAAAATAGCCGACGGAAAGATCACCGATCAATACGTGGCAGCTCGGATGTATTTTGCTAGGGTTTAGGAATCAGACAAGGTATCCTCTCGATCCACCGTTTGGATTCAAGATTAGTCAGAGGGCACATGAGAGAGAGAGAGAGAGAGAGAGAGATTCTTGATTCAGGTTTTGACCGGATGTTCTTCGTATACACGCAGGAGTGCTGAACGTTCATGGAAGGTTCTTCCTCCTCTCGAATTCCTCCCTGACTTTGAAACCCTTCCCAGGACTTGTTCAATTTATTTTAATTCGAACGTGTAAATGTAGCCGTCCATGCATCTGCTTTTCACCTTCATCAGTATTCATACATGAACCAAGAAAACTGATTTAGTTTTTGAGATCGATACGTGATGTTGCTTATGTTTGTTTGATATGACTCGCTCGCATATCTTATTGATTTTGTCAGGCCATTTTATAAGTTGATTTCGCATCATCATTCTTATCAAATTACAACCTTATAAATTACGGATATGAAGTTCAGCACGCTAACACTAATTTTATTGTTGATATAAGTTTAATAAGTTAATACCCTCATTTTATTTTTATTTTTCCTTCCTTTTGGATCTCAGTTTAACTATAGGAACTAACCTGCAGCACAGTCCCTTTCCAAGAAAACTCCAAATAGTTGATACTGCTTCTTAAAAATATGCATCAAACATTGCTCCCCCTAGGGTAAGCTTCCTTAGCTTCACTTATTAAATCAAAGAAAAACGACACATGAGCCAACAAAATTGTGCCAAAAACATTCTGCACACCCGCACCCGCACCGAAATAGTGGTTGAATGAACTCAAAAAGAAATAATATTTTATTTTGGGGCTTGGCTTCTCATTGGATTCTCAATCAAGGGAAAATTATTAGGTGTGTTCGAATCATATAGATCCGGTGCATATCTCCGTTAAATCATGTGGATCCCATGTGAGTCCACAAAAATAATGGACCAATTGAAATTGCAAAATCTTGTCAAGTCTATTAATTTACACATAAGGTGCATTGGCTTGATCGATTGGACTATTTGAATCCCAACTAGCTGATTATTATTACCAACAGACGTATTTTTTTTGTCTTTGCAAAAGTTAATCGAGTCCTATCGTGTTACAAGCATCAAGTACCTTTGTACGTAGCCGCACAAGAGTAAGGTTTGAAGCACGACATGCCTACATCTCCTATTTTCTCCTCTAGTACCTATCCATTGGGAATGATTGATGCGTGTCCACATGGTCCTTTTTCCCTATACTAAATGTCAAATATTGATGCTGATTGCGACAGATACAAACAAAAACATGGCCACTAGAAAGCTCAGGAAGCAAATATTTCGCCGAAAAGACCGAACAAAATACATACCATTCATCTTTTTCTAATGTACAGAATTGAAAATCGAGCCTGGGATGCCGCCAAAGCGGCAAGTTCAGGACACGACGCATGTACAACTAAAGTGGTGAAAGACTGAAAACCAGTGGCCGAAGATGTCGGCAGGTATAACGGATCATCGGACGGAAAAGACTGAGCCCATTTTCCCGCCGAAACTACGACAAAAGCAGAACACGACAACAGAACTCATGAACCGAACACGACTACTACCCATCGACACTATCGAGCGGTCTAGGATGACTTCTTCCTGCAACCCCAACGAGTCAGCGGAGACAAGGGAGTTGGCATGTGATTTTTTGACGTGGGTGGCACGTTGCGGTGCCGCCGAGAAGAAGGCCAGAGACTTTGCCCACAAGGGCTTTGCAGCTTCGGAACAAGTAGGCGAACACAAGACGCTTTATGCATCCGCGGCGCGGAGGATGACGAGGCAGCAGCTTTTGTCTCTTCACTGCTGATTCCTTCTCTTTCATGGCTTCCTGCATGGGAGCCATCAGGCTTTCGTTGTCGTGCTTTTTAGAGAGAGAGAGAGAGAGAGAGAGAGAGAGAGAGAGATGAAGCCTGGTCTTGGTTGGGTGGAGAGATAGGATGGGGGTATTTATGTAGTGTTAGTCTCTGGGCAAGACGGGGTCGACTCCGTTCGGCGGAGGAGGTTTCCTTGAAGGTTCCTTGGATACTGTTATTCAATTGAGTCGTCGACGGAAAGACCCGTTTTACAACTTAAAGCGTCAATTTATATCCTCCCCGTTCACTTTGATTATCTATTCGGAGAACGTGTTGACAAAACTAATAGGGACTAGCTTTGGGCTTTTAACATTTAAGAAAATGCTGAAATTATTTTTTCTCTTCCAAAATTACCCTCACTAATTCTTCATATTTCCGATTTTGTCCCTGGTTATTTTTTTTTAATTGAAAAATGAGGAAGCCCTTCGGTACCGGCAAGGGCTACGCCAATATACGAGCCCATAACTCAGGCTTTGCACGAGGTCGGGCGACCTCTAGTGAGGGTCGCGCGACCCAACCGAGGGCCGCTGAAGGTCACCCAACCTCAGGCAACCCTCGGCAAGGGTCACGCGACCTTACCTCGGGCAGCCCCAGACCAAGGGCCGCCGAAGGTCACCCGAGGTCAAGCGGCCCTCGATTGGGTCGCGCGACCCTTGCCGAAGGTCACCCAACCTCGAGTGATCTCAGCTAACGGCCGCCGGCGCCAGATCTGGCTCGCCGGCAGCCGTAGCCCTTTGCCGGACCGGCGAAGGGTTTAGTTCAATTTTCAAAAAAATATATATATAATACTCATCAAAGCCCATCGCGAAAGTTTTTTTTACCAAACGTACATTCAACTCAAAGTCCATTTACAAAGAAATTTTACCAAACACAATTGCATTTTCCCAAGTAGCTTTGGGCTTTCAGCATTTGCATTGGACTCAAAGCCCCTTGCAAATACTGAACCAAACGCAGCCTTATACCCTCCCCGTTCACTTCGATTATCTATTAGGAGAACATCGTCGATAAAAACACCGATGAAAGAAGTTGTCGCTGGAGATTAACAAACCTGCTCACTTGGGGCAAATCAAACCCAGTTGTTATTTGTTGGCTCTTTCTTAGTTCTTTCTTGTTAAAACTCGAATTACGTGTAGGAACCAACTCTAATTTGTTTTATAGAGATATTCTAGATACCCAGATGGATCATTTTGGATAAATATCGGGTACATAGGCTGTGTAACTCCTCCGATACCAATAAGATGGTGGAAAAAACATGTAACCGACCATTCATCTCAACGGTGAGAAATGTGAACGGTGAGAAATGTGAAATGTGCAAGAAAAAAAAATCACATGGACATGTCAATTTTAAGTATTATGATGGACCAATTACTAAACTAATTGTGAGTCCAAACCGTAATAAAGCCAAACAGGTCAGGCTTTTTCATTTGCATGTCAACTTTCAACAAATCCTACTTCACTTGAGATTTAAATTGGCTTTTCATGGTCGATCCTTGCCAATGCTCGGACAATTTTAATAGCTTGGCACTAAAGCATTCGCAACATGCTCTGTGAAATGACTTTGCAAGTTAAGAAAATAACTAATCACCTAACTATTCAGGAAAAGAAGTCTGCAATTCAAAATAATATACTTCCCACATTTTATAAATGAAACCGAAGTCTCTAAGTCATTATTCTCAACAGTTATCCATCACTCTCCCTCCTCTGTCAACATCATAACAAAAAGAGAGAGCATAGCAAAATCTGGAAGATTAAACTTTGGTTTGGCTTGGGAACAATCAGGTCCTTTTCCTTCGCTGTCAATGAGACAACGTTGTCAAAAAGGGCCGAGAAAATCTCTCCTGGCCAATCTTTCTTGTCATCATTAGTTTGATCACAAAGGTTGTCGTTGCTCCCCCTTCGGCCCGCAAGAGTATTGACTCTCGACCCTGCTTTCGGTCGATGCTCTGGACACACACGCGGCGGAGGCGGAGGCGAAGGGCGAAGGTTCCGTGAAGGATCTTTAAGCGAACTTGCACTCAACGGCATCAGTCAAAGCTTCCTCCTCGTCCACCCCCCATCAGCTCAAAATACGTTGCTTGACACTTCCCACGACTTCCCTCTGTTTTATTCTAATAAGTCGTGCGCATCCGTACTTAATAACTCGTGTTTCATTTTGTTGTGCGTTAGCTTCTCACGCAAGAGATTGAAAAACTGACTTATAATTTGTGCAAATTCATCTGTGATGTCCTGTGGATATTTTGTTCGATATGACTTGCTTGTTCGCATGCTTATTGACTTTGTCAGGTCATTTAATGAATTAATCTCGTAAATCATTTAGTATTATGGGTATGAGGTTCAGCGCCCCTTTAGTGATCTTATTGTGGATACAAATTTAATCTTAATACCCTCATTAAGTGAACGCCAGACAATTGGTTGACACTGCTTCTTAGAAACGAAACTTGCTTTAAACATTGCTTCCGCTTGTGTATGCTTCCTTAGCTTCACTAATTAAATCAAGAAAAAATGACACGTGAGGACGAAATTGGTCCGAATTGACTTATAATTTGTGGAAATTGATCTGTGATGTCCTGATCTGTTAATGGCCATTGTCAATCTAAGAAGGTAGAAATTTTAGATTTGGCCAAACCCAGTAACATGTACATTGCAAAGCTCCCTGAAGAACTTACGGTGTCATATATCCCCTAATCGCATCCCCTAGATCCTCCCAATTGAATCTCTTTGCCGTCTCGCTGGACCCATTTCTAATTATCTTCATTGAGCAAAATGTATAGGCTTTCTTCTCACGGTCAAACTCAACAAATGATGATCAGAAATATTAGGCTCAACAAATCTCATGAAATGGTAATTTCAACTCTGCCGTGGAACGATCCTAGACTAAGGTGAATTCAGATACACGGTAATCACTTCTAGTCCTATGGGCTAGGGCCTGCAATGTAATACTTGGATGGGCTAGAAGAAAGGGTGCTATACTGAAAAGCCCGACCAAGCCCAAAGTGAACCTTTACTCTTCACTTTGACATACTTTATTCATTTTGTCGACCCATTTTATAAGTTGATTTCGTGTAATCATTCTTGTCAAATGACAACCTCAACTTCATAGTAATTTTATTGTTGATATAGGTTTTATAAGTTAATACCCTCATTCGTATTTTTATTTTCTTTTGGATCTCATTTCAACTATAGGAACTAACCTGCTGCACAGTCCCCTTCCGAGTAAGCTCCGAGTAGTTAATGATACTCTTTTAAAATAAACATTAAACATTGCTCCCGCTTGTGTAAGCTCCATTAGCTTCACTAATTGAATCAAAGAAAATGACACGTGAGCAGACAAAATTGGGCCCAAAACATTCTATGCACCTGTACCTTAATACCAAAATGGTGGATAAACAAATTAAAAAAGAAATATTATTTTATTTTGGGGTTTCGGCTTCGCCGTGAGATCATTAGTCGTGGTGAAACCTTTTGCTTTACCCGGATCATACAGATTCAGTACATGTCATTTATTGACTCATGTGGACCTACATGGGGCTCATAAGATCATCGAGCCAACTGAACCAGCAATAACATTTCAAGCTCACCAATTTGCACGTGAGCTGTACTGGCTTGAACAATTCAGCTACTCGGTCGACTGCACAAGTATAAAAACTTTCCCCATATGTGATTAATTCATGTAGCAAAATTTATTAGGATCAATTTTCCTTTTTGAGGAGGGGGTTCAATTATAATCAATCTCATCGTGCTTCCCCTCCATCGAAAAATAAGTTCCGAAGCACGACATGCCTACATCTCTCCGTTTCTCGTCTAGTAACCAATTGGAACCGAAATGATTGATGCGTGTCCACATGGTCCTTTTTCCTATGCTGAACTGTCAACAGTTGATGCTGACTGGGATCGATACAAACAAAATTATGGTCACTTGAAAGCTGAAAAGGCAAATACCCTGCCGAAAAAACCGAATAAGGCACATATTATTCATCTTTTTCTTGTGTACAGGAATTGAAAATCGAGCATGTGGTACCCTAGGATGACGTGGCTTTCCAAAATGGGTCGCTCATATCACCGACGATTTGAGGACCCAATGTACAACTGAAGCAGTCAAAGATTGAAAACAAATGGCAGAAGATGTTGATGAGAAAACCGAACATTAGACGACAAAGACGGAGCCATTTTCTCGCCGAAAACTACTACAAAAGCAGAACACGACGACAGAACTCAGGAATCGAACGGTACTACCGGTCAACATTATCGAGCGGTCTAGGATGATTTCTTCCTGCAACCCTCACAAGTAAGCGAAGACGAGAGAGGTGACTTGTGACTTGATGCAGGGGTGCACTTTGCAGTGCGGCCGAGAAGAAAGCGGGAGATTTTACCCACAAAGGCTTTGAAGCTGCGAAACAAGCAGGCAAATATGAGACGCTTTATGCGTCCACGCCGGGGAGGATGAAGAAGCAGCTCTTGTCTCTTTGCCGCCGATTCCTTCTCTTTCATGGCTTCCTGCATGGGAGGGCTTTCTTTGTTGCGCTTTTTAGAGAGAAAGAGAAAGAGAGAGATGTGAGGCCTAGTCTTGCTTGAGAGGAGAGAGAGAGATTGGTATTTATACATATGGTCGTCAGTCTTCGGCCGTCTGGTCGGTGGAATGTGCGTGTTGGTGGAGGAGGTTTCCTTGAAGGTTCCCGCAAACCCGATCAAGTCGTCGACAGAAAGAGGGTTAACGATGATGCGTGCGACGACTAAGACAATTCGTCCCCTCCGCAGTCCCTTTGTTTATCGATTAGTAGATTAGTTCGGTACATCTCTGAATTATTCTAAAAGGCGGTCGTCAACGGACACACCAACAGAGAAGTTTGTCGATGGAGATTAACGGCCCGCTCACGTGCGCAAGTGATTCTTCGCAGTTTGCACCTTCCTAGTCGTTATCTGTTGGTTCTTTCTTAGTTCTTTCTCGTTAATACTAGAACCACGCGTCGAAACCACAGACTTAGGAGATGACTCTAATTTGTTTTATGGAAAAACACTAGGTACACAGATGGTGTAACCCCTTTATTACACATGTTATATCTAACTTGGTAGTTTTGTTTTAGATAAATATCGGATACTTAAGCTGTGCAACTCTTCTGATACCATCGAGTAGGTAAATAATTTTATTTTTAACAAGCAAACCAATGCATAGGAAAAAAATTTGCACAGGCATGTCAACTTTGGTATTATGATAAACCTATTATTAAACCAAATGTGCAAGTCCTGAACTCAATGGTGTAAACAGCTTGGATTTTTTCGCAACATTTCAACTTTCAATGAGTCCTACTCCACTTAAGATTAGACTAGGTTTTCATGATTGATCCTTGCCAATGCTCGGACATTTCTAAAATCGTGGTACTAAAGCATTCACGACATGCTATGTGAAATGATTTTGCAAGCTAAAAAAATAACAAAATCTGACTGTCCACGGAAGGAATCACACAGAAGCAAGTTAACGCATGAAAAATAATACACTTTCCACAATTTGTAAATGAAACCCAAGTCTCTAACCAATAATTGTCAACAGTTTTTTATATCATTCTCCCAACATAACAAAATCTGAAAGTTGGACCTGAGTTTGCCTTGGGAATAATGAGGCCCTTTCCCTTTATGGTCAAATTGACAACCTTGACAAAAAGGGCCTACAAGAAGGATCACCCATCAAGACGTGCCGGCTGATATGCTTCTTGTCACGATTAGGGATCGAAACGGATGTCCTCGCCCCTCTAGAATCTGGTGGTCGGTTGATGTTCTGTATCCACACGCAGCGGAGTCGTAGGTTCCCAGAAGGATCCCGAGCGGACTTTGGGCCCGTTTGGTTCAACTTTTGGGGAATGCATTTGCATTTCCCTAAGTATCTTTAGCTGAATGGGCATTTGGTGAAAGCAAAAGTGTTTGGTAAATTGAATTTTCTGTAATGACTTTGAGCATTCGGTGAAAGCAAATACCGTTTGGTATATTTGCATTTACAAATAGCTTTTCTTATTTTTCTTTTCTTTTTCTTTTTTTTTTTTTTTAACTGGGCCGGTGGCCGGCCGATCGGCCACCGGCGCTGCTCCGGCGGCGATCCGGCCGCCGGCGGCGACGCCGGGTCGCCCGAACCCGGGCGCGCGCCGAGGTCTCGACCTCCGGCGGCGACGGCCGGGTTCACGCGAACCCAGGCGTGCGACCTCCGGCGGCGTCGCGCCTGGGTCGCGCGAACCCAGCGTCGCCGCCGGAGGTCGGAGGTCGCGACGCGACGCCGGGTCGCGCGAACCCAGCGGCCGCGACCTCCGGCGGCGGCGACCTCCGGGTTCCGGAGGTCGGAGGTCGCGGCGCTACGCCCGGGTCGCGCGAACCCGGGCGTCGCGACCTCCGGCGCGTCGACCGACCGCGCGTCGACTGGGTCGCGCGAACCCGGCGGTCGCCGCCGCCGGAGGTCGCGCGACGCCCGGGTTCGCGCGACCTGCGCCGCGCCGCGACCTCCGACCTTCGGCGGCGACGCCGGGTTCGCGCGACCCAGCGCGTCGCCGCCGAAGGTCGCGACGCCCGGGTCGCGGAACCCAGCGTCACGCGACCCCGGCGACTCCGGCGACGATCGCCGGGTGGCGCGACCTCCCGACGGCAGCCGCCGGGTGTCGCGCGACCTCCGACGGCGGTCGCCGGGGGTCGCCGCCGTCGGAGGTCACGCCCGCCAGCGCTCCACCTTCAAAGTTAAAAAAAAAAAAAAAAAAAAAAGTCAAATGTGGAAGTTGACTTTCATTCTTGAAATGCTGAAGGCCGAATGCTGGTCCTCCCTACATTGAGCTTTGAGCATTCCCCAAAGATTCCAAATGCTGGCATTTGGCAAATGGAGTTCCCAAATACTGAACCAAACACTAGAATTTTTTCCCAAGGGGCTTTGGGGGCTGAAAGCCCCTTGGGAATGCTGAACCAAACAGGGCCTTTGGGTGCGTTTGGTATGGCATTTAGAAAGCTCCTTGGGAAAATGCAAAGCAGTTTAGCCTAAAGGGCTTTGAGGAAATGCAAAAGACTGTTTGGTAAATTCTGCTTTCAAATGCAACTTTGAGAAGAATGCTGTTTGGTATAAAACACATTTGAAAAGCCCCTTTGCTGATTAATTTAAGATTTTTAATTTTTAATTTATTTAAAATTTAAAAAAATGGATACATTTTTTAATTATATTTTTGAATAATGTTAAAGATGTCATCATGTGAACAATTTTATTAAAAATGAATTTTTTTTGCTAAAAAAATCAAATAAAAAAATATTCACGTGCTCTATTTTTCAATAATAATAAGAATACTTTAGTTTTGAATTTACCTATGACTGCTTGATCAAGAATCCCATTAAACCCCATCAAAAGATTATTCTTTTTTGTGTGCATATGAGAGTTCTCTTTGCATATTCCAAAATCAAATGTTTTTGTTCATGGATGTAATCAAACAAATTCCAAAGCAAGGATAGCATCCCCAAAACTCAACAACCCGAATAAGAATAACCTCCCACAATCGATGCTTAACTCAATTTCGATGCATAGTGAAACAAATGGGGGCTCCATTGATCGATAAAAGCCAAACTGAAAACTTGACTCGCCTCGAATAGAACTACACTGGGCAATCCATATAACAGTAAAAATCCTAAAAACAATGATCGAACAGTTCAAAACACAACTCCTCGGTATTCTCTCGAGTTATCTCGCAAAATGCAAGCTCGTGCGCATTCAAAGGTCTTGCACGCTCAAACCTACAGAATGAAAACAAATCCAGGGGTCATCAAAGGTGCCACGAGAGAATGAAAAGAAGAATGTTTTAACTTCTGTCATCACATCCTGACGTAGGAGCATTTGCCATTAACATATTATAGATTGTACAAGCACGCTTAAGGACCTGGAGGGAGGGATTGCTTCAACTTGTCGGCCTTCTCGGAGGTAAAAAATCAAAACCCTTAGGAGGGATGTGTTCCCAAGACAATAGCCAACTTCTTTTAAAGAAAAGTACGACTTGAAAAGGAAGATGGCTGTCCAACCACAGAGAAATTATACTTAATTGATCTAACCTAAAATTTACCAACAGCCATTTGATGTATTGGAGCTGTGACAAATTGGCTAGCTGGCTTTTCGACCGACTGGTGAATCGAGAAAACGAGACTCTAAGGGACACGTGATATCACCGAGTATTGAATCGTAGACATCGGGGACTAGAATAATACAGAGACATTATATGAAAACAAAATGCACGAGAATGTCACACCATCTTGCAAGATCTCGTTCACCAAGAAAAATGCATACGAGATCATGCCAACAGACCTTGAAAAGCCGACACTAGCTTGTACCATTTTGGCAAGTCGGGGAACCAAACTTTCCAAGGATTCTGCATAACACCCATGATCAATCCCACTAAGCCAGCTTGCAATCTCTAAGCCATTAAACCCCACCAAGCGGACACAAGAACCATCCCTGGAGATCAAGAAAACGAGGGGGCGAACGACAAAAGCCCCCATACAAATGTTGCGAGAACCCCATCCTCGGCGAACAACTCTAAAGGTTACCGTCGGGGAGCACACAAAGCCGGGAGCCCAAAAACCACAGTTGAACTCACCGACGGACGAACCGGACATCGAAAACCCAAACTCGACACCGATATCCCTCATGTCCTCTCGTGCAAACAAGCCCCGGAAACCATAGAGCATCTCAAGAATCCACCGAAATCAACCCACCAAAACAAGCAAGCAGAAAACAAGTTGGGTCTTTCAAGAATTACCTTTGAAGCGAGAGAGAACTCGAACCTGCTTGTGGCGAAATTGGTGGCAACCGAACAGATCTAGTAGAGTGAATAGCGAGTCGAGCGAGTAGCGGATCGAGTGAGCAACGGGTCGAGCGAAGGCCGGGTCGAGCGAAGGCTGGGTCGAGCGAAGGTTGGTAATCGTGGCGAACGAAGGCCCCGTCGAGCGAAGGTAGAGTCAAGCGAAGAGCAGCTATTGCGAGGGAGAGGAGAAGCACGTCAGGGAGAGAAGCGGCCGAACTGCAGAGGAAAGAAGAATGCAGAGGAAAGAAGAAAAGAGCCAAATACTAGGGTTCCCATTTTAAACAAGGGTAAAGGTGGATTTTCATTAATGTTTTAAGGGTAAAATAGGCAAGTCATATATTTTCATTAAAGAGGGCTCCCAGCATTCCGAAAATGCTGAAAGCTCAAAGCAAGGGGGGACTTGCTTTGAGCTTTCAGCCTTCCCAAGGCTTGCTTTCACTTGAAAGCTCCTTGGGAAGGGGTTGCCAAACGCCTCGTATTTGCCCGAAGGGGCTTTGGGGCTTGAAAGGGCTTTCTAAATGCCCTACCAAACGCACCCTTTGTACTTTACGGCGTCAGTCCATGCTTCCTCTCGTCCACATTAACTCGAATACGTTGCTTGTGCTTGACCCTCTTCCCACGACTTCCATTTATTTTATTCTAGTAAGTCATGAGCATTCGTATTCCACAACTCGTGTTTTCATCTTGTCGTCCGTTTTCTTCTTAGACAAGAAATCGAAAAACCGATTTACTTTGTGGAAATTGATCTGTGATGTCCCGCTGATGTTTGCTCGATATGACACGCCATTGACATACTTACTGATTTTGTTGGGTCATTTCTTGAATTAACCTGGCAAATCATTCTGGACCATCACACCCTTAGGCCAATCTTCAAATGGCATAAATTTCAACACCCCACAATAATCTTATTGTGGACACAATTTTAATAACTTAATACCCTCATTTGTTTCTTTTTGTTTTCTTCCTCTTCTTTTGGATCTCAATTTAACTGTAGGACCGAACCTGCAGCAACTTCCTATTCTAAGTAAAGTCCAGATAATTGATGCTACTTCCTAAAAGCATGCATTTAATGTTGCTCTCGCCAATGTAAGCTCTCTTAGCTTCACTAATTAAATTAAGGAAAACGACACGGGAGCCAACAAAATTAGGCCGAAAACAATTCCGAGCACTCCCACTAAAAGTTTCGGCTTCTTTTTTTAATTAAGTCAAAAGAAATAATATCCTAATTGGGTTTTTGGCTTTTCATGGAATCCTAGATCTACATAAACTCAGGGACGATAACTAACTCAATAATCCGAACCACTTATATATCCCCAAAAAAGAGCCTCTTATTCAATCTCTTTCCAACTTACCCTTTGAGCATCCGACTAATTTCTACAAGATTTCAATCTCTCTCCCTCCACGTTGGGCGATTAGCACTCTTTATCTAATGTCCGACCTGTTTATGGCCAATGCTACCCTAAGAAGATACACGTTGTAGCTTCGGCCAAAATAAGTGCCAGACCAAATAACGTATACATTCGGAAAAAATGAGAAAAATACTAAAAGCAGAAACTGCGAGGAAAAATAAATGGATCCTTTTCATTCCCAGTGAAAAGAAGAACACCGGCGCCGACAAGCAGAACGCAGGAAAGTTCCATTCTTTTCCACTAGTTTAACATTAATAATGATTTAAGTGGCTGTTTAAGAAGGAAACTATAATCGAGAATGAAATGGGGAGTTAAGCTCTGAAATCAATGAAACAATAACCAAGCACATGAAACCCATTAAATAAATAAAAAAAGATCTGCTGTAGAATAATGCCAACTTTCATCTCGCATCAAACCCCCAGTTTCAGTATTCACCCAAATAACTAGCCCCAAAAAACCCATTGCAACTTAAGCTAGCCTACAACCATGACCCGTATCCTCGATTATGCTCAGCATATCTAACACAGTCAACATTCCATAAAGTATTGTCAAAATGATAAATGGAGATTATCTAACTAATCTAAGAGTGCATGAACGAACCATTGAAAGCTTTGACATGACAAAGACGGGGCATGGGAGGCTCATTAGAGGCTACAATAGCCAAATGTCCTCATTCATTCTTATGGACATAATGCGATTTTTTTTGTCACGATCTCATAATTGACATGCCAATATCTTGTGATTTAATGGAGGATCTCCTATCACATATCAGCATCACTGGACATTAATAAGAACTATTCTTCGACATGACACCTACCTTTACCCAGATTTCCATTTCTGCAGGAGCATCTACAAAAAAAAAAAAAAAAACAGAGAGAAACATCAAAAGTCTAGTCTCGCGACACTACCAAGACATCAACACTTTGCCCGAGTGAATCATAAAGAAGGGCAAACCAAGAAACGACATTGTTCATGCTACCCAAAACCCACTTATTTGCTAACATAACCCAAAACACTAAATCAGCCAATAGGAAAAAAAAGTTGCATTACAGAAACTCTAAGCGAGCACCTCCACTAAAAACCAGTTCCTATGGATAAGACAAGAACTTACCACGTGCCAATGCTTGCTTGGTTTGCATGCTACTTTTGATGCCACTATGCTTCCACCTCGGCCGCATGATGACATACTAGAGATTTGTAAGCAAGCTAGAGGACACCCTTGGTGAGTGACAGCACAACCAGAAGAATGGCTGCTGCCATCACAAAAATACACATTTGCCTGGTAAATCATGTTCTCCTGTAGAGCCCCTCACCGACATACACATTCTCAGGCATCGAGCTATTTGGACCAACCAGCTTATCTCTCTACCAGCAATTTTTTTTCCTTCTTCTTGAAAATCTTAGGATTTGTAGAGTCAGCATGTTTAAGGATGAAGATAACAACATAAATAAAACAAAAAGAGGGCCAAACTAGGGTTGTTGCATTTATTAGGGATTGCAATCGGTGCGTGACTCTAATCAAAATCAAGCAAAAAGCCTTTAAAAGACAATAGTATGCATTGAATTTTGAAGGCATCTAAAATTTTCTCATAATTCTAAAAAATATTGACCATGACAATAGATAATGATCTAAAACAAAAGAACTCTTGACAAAACAAAAATGGACAAAGTAATATGGAAGTTTAGAATAAATGCGGAAGGAGGATTGGAAAATTTGTGTATAATTCAATACATCATAATATATAGTACATTAACATTTATTTATATTAGAAAATTATTAGACATATTATTATAAGATAACATCAATCGATATATGAAATATGGATAATCAACATAATTATCAAAATATCTCTTGTATAGGGCAAAGGAGCATAACATCTTGATCTATATATGCATAATAAAAGTGCAATCTTGAAAGATACCGAAAGATAAGGATAATCAACATAATTATCAAAATATATCTTGAACAGGGCAAAGGAGCATAACATCTCAATCTATATATGCATAATAAAAGAGAAATATGCAGTATACGTGCGATAAATTTGTGATATACATGCAATCTTAAGAGATACAGATAATCAACATAGTTATCAAAATATCTCTTAAATGGGGCAAAGGAGCAAGTCAGGTAATGTGAATGGGGTGAAGCTCTCTTGGCTCAATTGGATGGTCACTTGCAAGTTGGAAGTTTGAAAAGAATTACAAAAAGAAACCAACAAAAATTGGAGGGTTAAGATGGCAAGAAAGCAAACAAAAAGAATTTAAGACAAAACTTACCTTGCGCTCTGGCCTTGGTTCACATGTGCTTTAAATGATGAACAATGAGTTATTCGCCTCAAATGATGAGGGAAGAGAAGAGCAGCCGGTAGAGGAGCTGTAGGAGAGTTCCATTCTTTCCACTATTTTAACCTTAATAATAATTAATTGGCCATTTAAGAAGGAAGCTACAATTGAGAATGAAATGGGGAGTCAAGCTTAGAAATCAACGAAACAATAGCCAAGCACATTGAAACCCATTTAAAAAATGGTCTACTATAAAATAATGCCAACTTTCATCTTGCATCAATCATGTAGATTTAGTATTCACTCAAAAAAATTGGCCCCTAGAAAAAACAATGTGGCTTAAGCTAAGCCTACAACCATGACCTGTATCTTGATTATGTTTAGCATATTTGACACAGTCAAGACTCCATAAAGTATCGAGTTAAAATGATAAATGGAGCTTATCTAACTAATCTAAGAGTGCATGAACAAACCATTGAAAGCTTTGAGTGCATGAACAAACCATTGAAAGCTTTGACATGACAAAGACGGGGCATGAAGGCTCATTAGAGGCTACAACAGCCAAATGTCTTCATTCATTCTTATGGACATAATGCAATTTTTTTTTGTCACAATCTCATCGCCAACCAACCAAAATCTTGTGGTTTAACATAGGATCTTCTAACACAAATCAACACCATTGACATTAACAAGAACTATTCTTCAACATCACACACGCCTTTACCCATATTTACCTCTCCATTGAAACATCCACATTGAAAAAAAAAAAAAGGGAAAGCAACATCAAAAGTTTGGTCTCATGACACTGCCAAGATATGAACACATTGCCCTAGTAAATCATAAAGACACTACTGAAGGGCAAGCCAACAAATGATATCGCTCATGCTACCCAAAGCCCACTTATTTGCTAATATAACCCAAAACACTAGATCGACCAATAGGAAATAAAAGAGCTGCATTGCAAAAAATCTAAGTGAGCAACTCCACTGGAAACCAGTTCCTATGGATAAGACAAGAACTTACCACATGCTGGTGCTGACTTGGTTCGCACACTCCACTTCCAAAACACTAGATCTATAAGCAAGCCAAAGGACACCCCTCATGAGTAACAGCACAACCAGAAAAATGTCTACTGCCATACAACAATACACATATGCCTGGTAAATCATGGATAAGATTTGGACTTTCTAGGACCAAGCTCAACTCTTACCACAAGGATGCGTAAATAAAACAAAAAGGATGGCCAAACTTGGGTTGTTGTATTTATTACGATATTGCAATTGGTGTATAACTCTAATCAAAATCAAGCGAAAAGCCTATAAAAGACAATAGTATGTATTGAATTTTTTGAAGGCATCTAAAATTTTCTCATAATTCTAAAAAATATTAACCATGACAATAGATTATGATCTAAGACAAAAGAACTCCTAACAAAACAAGAATGGACAAACTAATATGGAGTTTAGAATAAATGCAAAAGAAAGGATTGGAAAATTTTTGTATAATCCGATGTATCATAATAAAGAGTACATTAGCATATTTATAAGCTTTATTAGACAATTATTATAAGATAACATCTCAATTGAAATATGCATAATAAAAGAGAAATATGCAATACACGTGCAATCAACGTGTGATATACGTGCAATCTTAAGAAATACGGATAATCAAAATAATTATCAAAATATCTCTTGGGTAGGGCAAAGGAGCAAGTCAAGCAATGTGAGTGGGGTGAGGCTCTCTAGGCATCAATTGGATGGTCACTTGCAAGTTGGAAGTTTGAAAAGATTTGCAAAAACAAAGCAACAAGAATTGGAGGGTCAAGATGGCAAGAAAGCAAACAACAAGAATTTAAGACAAAGACTTACCTCAGCGTCGGTCTTCGTTCACATGTGCTTCAGATGGTGAAAAGGGAGAGGGAGTTATTTGCCCCAAACGACGAGATAAGAGGAGCAGCCCGTAGAGGAGCCATAAGGAAAAAAAAGATCAAAAATAGAATGAACATGGCCATCGTGACATAGTTGATCATTGTAGTACGTTTTGAGTCTCTTCCACAAAGTTGTGGCCTTACAATGAGCTCTAGTGAGCTCCCTCTTCTACATCTCTACATAAGTCGAACTATTTGGATTGAACCCGTTCATCATTGCCAACGGGTTTTCTTTAAAAATTTAGGGATCGCAAACTCAGTCCATGTTTGAGGAAGATGAGAATGACATTAATAAAACAAGAGGGCATTTATTGGGGATTGTAGACTTTGCCCATGTAGCTTGCTAGCTAGTAGCAGCTCTACACCATAACAATACGTAAAGAACAAAGGTGACCCACTTTCCGCTTTTTATGTTTCTTATGCAAATTATGAAATTTCAAATTAATTTAGGACTTTACTAGCATAATAGTCATTGGGCTACTATAAAAATAATAGTTTGTTATGAGTTATATATTTTTTTAAAAGAGTGAATTCCATAACAATTTATAATTATTTTTTATTTATTTTTTATATTATTATTCTCAATGTAGATTAAAGACTATCACTCAATCATTTCTCATTAATTTATATGTCCCAACTCATGAACCACTCTAAACAAGAGCATATTATGTGGGCCCCCCTCTAGACGAGTCATCCAACTTAGCCATGGACATGTCTATGGGACCCACTTTTCCATAGACAATAGTTAGAGTGATAATATCAATGGAGTTGCATTGCAACTCTGAAGGTATTACTAAGTATCATTTGAGGTGCTCATAACATATCATGCTCAAAAATCATGAAGTTAGGCTAAATTACAACTCTTCTTTGAGTTGGTTTCACCTATCTTATTGCAATCGGTGTGTGAAGCTAATCAAAATCAAGCGAATAGCCTTTAAAAGCCAATAGTATGTATTGAATTTTGAAGGCATCTAAAATTTTCTCATAATTCTGAAAAATACTAGCCATGACAATAGATTATAATCTAAAACAAAAGAACTACTAACAAAGTAAAAATGGACAAACTAATATGGAAGTTAAGAATGAATGCACGAAGAGAGGATTGGAGAATTTTTGTATAATTCGATTATATTATAATGAAGAGTACATTAATTTATTTATAAGCTTTATTAGATAACTATTTTAAGATAATATCTCAATCTAAATATGCATAATAAAAGAGAAATATTCAAAATATATGCAATATATGTACAATATACGTGCAATTTTGAGAGATATGGATAACTAACATTATTATCAAAATATCTCTTGAACGAGGCAAAGGAGCAAGTCAAGCAATGTGAGTGGGGTGAGGCTCTCCAGGCTTCAACTGGATGGTCACCTGCAAGTTGGAAGTTTGAAAAGAATCGCAAAAAGAAGATCAAAAGGAGAAAATCACATGGGTCACTTCTATCCCCAAGCTCTGGGCCTGCAATGTCCATGGATGGGCTAGAATAAGGGTGCTACTCTGAATAGTGCACCTAAGGCCGAAGTGAGCCCTTCCTTTTGTTTTTCAATATTTCATTTATTCACAAGTTCATGCTAGGTATTCCTGTGGGTATGCTGAATTACACTATCTTAGGGAAAATTACTGTCCAAGTTGACCTCCAGCCGATAGCCACATTGGTTGGGGATCTTCACTCACGACACTCTTTAGAACTCGGTCTCCTTCCTCACAGCTTCCTGAACTCACCTGATGCCAGTGATATTTTCACTTCCCTCCCGCAGCTACTTCTCTATCTATTAACCATGTGTATATAGCCTCAATGAGATCCTTGTAAATTCTTAAGATATTCCATGAGTCCCGTACTACTTGATTTAGAGTGTACAATAAATAAAATTTTCCACGTCAGATTTTAAAAAATTTAAAATCGATTTTATTAAAAAAAAAAAAAAAAAAACAGAGGGGATCGGGATCTGTGCATACCTGCTTTCGACTTTAGGACACTTGCCATCTAAGATGCAACGCTCCACTATTTCACCCGAGAACTCAACGGTTGTATTGCTCTCCCATGAATGCACTTTCACTTGGTCTAAATGCTCGAAATTGGAGCAAGAGTCTCCGAAGTCTTGAAAAGTAAAAAGAGGAGTGAAGAAAGTAAGCTAGCTAGCTTGGCTCAACTTGGAAAGAGAGAGTGTTAAAAGAATTTTTCTTATGTAAACTAATATTAATTAATATTATAATTTACCATTTTGCGGGTTGGTCTAATAGGGTGAGATATAATGATTCTTAATTAGTCTAGTAAGGGATTGACTAGTGTAAGCTAAGTAAAGCTCAGCCTGTAATGTGAGAGCCTATGACTTTAAAACTCTATAAATAGTCTCAAATCTCTCTATTAACCCTAAAACACAATTATCCTCACTTAAGGAGTGATTACAAAATGCTGAAGGTGGAGGGGCAATCTCATTGAGTCAATGATATATAGGATAATAAAGAAGAAGTGCTTGAGTTTTAGATCGTTGCTATTCCACATCAAGAACGATGGATTCCAAATGAAATGTGCAAATCTTTTTACTTGATTATATATGGGTTCTTGATTCTAGCTATGAAGATATTAGGGTGTCATTTTCACGACTTACATGTGATATCAAGGCAATCCATAGATTAGTACTTGAATGTATGGATTTTGCTTTTTTCCGAAATTTTTTATTAGGTGAAAATTGATTTTGATCACATAAAGGGTAAGAGCTTGTCGAGACAAACATTTTGATATGCAGCATGCCACCAAGGGAGGCCGCATGCGCCCCACGCGCTGCTAGGAGGTGGCATCTATCCAACACGCACCCTCATGCGCCTTTTTTTTTTTTTTTTTTTAATTTTTGGCTATTCTTAGAATCTTTTTAATTTTTTGGCCTATTTCCTTACGTGGCACCAAATGGGCGCCACATGTCTCCAAATTATATAAAAGAATTCCAAGCCATCATTTTTCATCTATCAATTTGGACGGAACTAACGAAGAATTTGATTACATCAACTTAACAAATTTTAGGACTTAATTATATTTTTTAAAATTAAATTCAATTGCACTTTTATGATAAATTTTAGGAATTCTCTTGGTAATCACAAGTAAGCAAAATTCTATAGGTGGAGCTGCTTAGTGTTTGGGAGGGACTCTGCAGTCAAGATGAACTGGTGTAGAGCAATAGAACGGATAACTTACTTATCTCAAAATAAAGAAAAAAAACTGTCATAACGGGTATGAGTTATTAAGTTTTTTGGCTATCTATAAAGAAAGTAAATGATCTATCCATTGCAGTGAAAGAAAGAAGTCTTGCATTGGATGTCTGATAATACTTAGTTGGCCATTAATGTATTGAATGTGGGTTCAAATAGGTTTTCAATGGGCTGAATGTATGGGCTTCCTTTTGGATTTCCTATTATGAAGGTGTTGGACACACCACATAATTCATCGGGCTTATGCACTTTAATGTGAGGGTGGAGAGATGAGGTCGATAGAAGTAGCGCACGCCATGCCTAAAGAGAGGGGAGGGGTTGCGTCGTGTTTTGAGCCTGGGAATGAAGTTAAGGCTACATTTAGTAACATTTCTTTTTTGAAAAAAATTTATGTTCAAAAATATTTTTTTCTATTTCTATTTCCTGGATGAAGATTCTAAGAAGAAGAACACATTTGATAATTGAATATAATTTCTATTCTTGAAATAATAAAAAAAGATTATAAATGCATTTGGTACTACCCTAAAAATTTCTATTCCCTTTTCATTTAAAAAAAAATGTCAATGGAGATTTAACAATTCATGTTTGCATAAAACTAGACTTTCATAAAAAGTTAACTTACCAAGATAGCCTTAGAAAATCCAACATATAAGTTAGTAAATAAATGGCTAAAAATAGCAATAGAGAGTTCTATTGGTTTATAATTCACAAAATGAGGAAGTTAACGGTAAATCTTTGGGCTCTATGATAAATAGGTGCATAGACCTTTTGTGTTTTTTTAGCTTGATGGAAAGAGCAAACATTGCTTGGTAGAATGGGCAAGGACAAAACAACTAAGGATGGAGGCAATCCTAAAGTTGGTGGACTTATTTGCACAAACTCATCAAATCTTCAAGCAAATGACATAAGAAATCTATGGAGCACAAGCCTATTTGACTGCTATGAACACAACACTATTGGTAATAGCATTAACCAATACCAATCAGTAAAGGTCATAAGTACATCATAAACTCTAGCATATGTTTTCAATAGCTTGATTTATCTGCTGAAAGTTTTTGAAGAAGACAACTTCTCTAGTATTTTTAGACACTTCAACGTTCATGTCCCAGTTATAGTTGAATATATAAAGTTCTTGAAAGAGGAAGATATAATTGGAATCCTAAATTCGTGCTTTTTAAATTTTAAAAAAAATTACTGTCATTGGCTCATTATGAGAGAGTGGCATGGCCTAAGAAATGGAATTATAATATATTATGATATAGAATTGGATGACCTTAATACGATTTATAGACATGTTGTTGAATATTAAAAAATATTACAAAAGTCGGAAACACAAAATCATGGAATTTCAAGCATTTGCATTAAATCATAATATAATCATAACATTGTCACCACCCAATATTGACTAGCACATGCAACCATTCTCAAGAGATGGGGTTAACAATCAACAAATCAAAGGCCTATAAAACAGCCTTAATATTTTGTTCCGAAAAAAAAAAAAAAGCCCACGCTCTGCTTGTGAAGAAGACGTCTTCTCTCAGTTTGTGTTGATTAATGTAAAGACAAGCATTAGGTTCCACTGAGTTTGTTTCTCTATAATGATCTTATTTCTCTTTTTGCTCTCAGGATCAAAAAAGTAGATTTTTTCTTCTTGTTTTTGCTTTAAATCAATTCCTTGGCTACTGTCTATTCTAGATAATAAAAATTAACTAATAAACACAAATAGATTTCTTTTTTTTTTTTTTCTGTTTTGGGAAACTAAAGAACCAAAAAAGAAAAATAAACCAGTTAACAAACAAGTCCTAGGTTTCTTGCAGAATGGCGTATCGGCCAAACTTTTTCGAGGGTTCCATGCATATGATGATAGCTGACCGTAATCGAGCACTTTGGTCTTAATTGATTATAATAAAATTCTGGGTTTGAACGTGTTTGTTGGTCCATTTAGTTAATTCGTTGTATATTTCGGAGGACATGGCTCGTCTTTGAAAAATTACTAAAAAAGTGCTAGACGTGTCCAAAACTTAGTTTACTGAGATTTGGTAATTACATATGGTATGTGTTTCTTTGAAAAATTGTCCGAAAATTCATAAACCTATCTTATAGTGATCAAGTCAATTTTAAAGTTTTTAATTGTGTTAATTTTGATTTTAATTTACCAATTTAGTCTTAAACCTTTGGATGACTTATCAATTTAATTATAAACATTTTAACAGCTTACCAATTTAGTCCTCTTGGCCAATTTTGGATAGAAACAGCTACATGGCATGACTAGTGCTTTCATGGAAAATATTTGCATTTTTTTAATTTTATAATATTTTTTTTCCTTTCCTTTCCTTTCCTTTCCTTTCCTTTTTCGTTTTCTTTTTTCTTTTTTCCCTTTTTCTATTTGCTAGCCTCAAGCAAGGGCTGCCTTTACCGACCTCGGGCGAAGGATGCTTGTGCTTGGGTCAATGAGGGTCGTGCTTGTCAAGGTGGGTGTGAGCTACCCTTGCCTAGGTTGGTGAGGGGCATGATATATCACCATTGCTTGCCCTCAGCCATTGCCGGCGAAGGGAACAAGGGGAAAAAAGAAAAAAGAAAAAAAAAATAAAATTTCATAAATTATAAAAATTATTCACATCAATGTTAACTGTGTCACGTAGGATAGTCAATGCTAACTAAATCATCACATTAGCAATTTCCAGCCAATGTTAATTGGAATGACTAAATTGGTAAATCATTGAAAGATTTAAGATCAAATTGACAAATCATCAAAATGTATAGAACTAAATTGGTAAGTTATCAAAAGGAAACTAAATTAGCACAACTAAAAGATTTAAAACTTAATTAGCCATCACACAATAGGTTTATTATTTTTTGAATAACTTTTCCTATTTCTTTTGATCGTACGTGGCATTGTGAGTTAATTTACACATATACATAATACGCACCCCGAGGTCCGCTCGTGTAAGTTATGTATCTCTTTTATCACTTTTGAGTCAGAACTCTAGGATGAACTCACTTTCCGGATTCGGTCGCGCAAATCACTGAGGATTATGGGATGCAGACGCGTAGGTAAAACAGAACCAGTGGAAGGGTGAAAACAAGTGGCAGAAGATACCACGATTGCCAAAAATATATATATTCGCTCATTTCATTTAAATGACGGCGTACGCAGAAAAGGGAAAACGAAACATGAATTATGGTCCATATCCATGCACCGTGGAGACACATGCCGGATGAGATGACAGAACATCAGCTAGAAAACACGCAGCCATTTTCCAGCTCGACACTACTGCTACTACTCAAGCAGAACACAACCACAGATGTACACTATACCGCAATCCAGGATGATTTTGTTGACGACCGCAATGCGTAATCGAAGGTAAGAGAAGTGACTTTTGATTTTACGGGCGAATGTACGTTGTGTTGCTGCCGGGAGGAGAGCCCGACGTTTTACCAACAAGGGCTTTAAACCTTCGGACCAAATAGGCTAACATGAGACGCTTTACGTGCCCGCGCCTGTGAGGATGAAGCAGCAGCTCTTGCCGCTTCACTGCTAACTCCATCGCGCTTTCTTTCCCGTGCTTTTCACAGGGAGACAGACAGACAGACAGACAGAGATGAGGCTGGCTCTTGCTTAGGTGGAAAGACAGACTGGTTTTATAGTGTTTCTTTCGGCGTGTTTCGTGGGTGATGTGCAACTGGCGAGGAGGTTTCCTTGCATGTTTATGCTTTGGGACGTCTGGATTCTTTTCCTCGATGACTGGACACCGGAAAGACTGGTAAATGAATTTGAGAGCATCTTCATCCAGAATACGATAACGCACGGACACTAAAAAAAAAGGTTGTCAGTGGACACCAACGAGCTGGTCAGGTGATCATATCATTCTTTGGAGTTAGCACCGCCCCTTTCCCTAGTTGCTATTTGCGGGTTCTTTCCATGAGACGGAATGCGACTATTTTGGATGAATATTAGGCACACAAACCGTGTACTTTGACACAGTACACACCTGATACCATTGAGATGGACGGTAGTCTTATTCTTAAGAAATAACCAACTGCTTATCGTAGGAAAAAAATTTACGCAGGCAAGTTAACTCCGAGCATTATGATGGATCTATTATCCAAAGTACTGCTGGTTGGAATGTTGGTTTTTTCATGTGCCCGTCAACTTTCGATCAATCCTACTCCACTTAAGATTGAGATTCGGGTCTTCATGGTTGATCCTTGCTGGATAATTTTTAAAAGTGCTAGAATATTTAGGACTAATACTACAAAAATTCCCAAATTGATACGTTTATAACAAATTTATCTCAAATTAATTTTTATTTACCATTAAAAATCACAAACCGGTATATCTATGATAAATTTATCATTCATTAATTTTCATTAAATTTTATCATCAAATTGCTGAATTATACATCACATGACAATTGACAGATTTATCAATTTAAGATTTTGCCTCCCGTTTATTACAAATGTAACATTTGGTGTCTTCGAAAATTAGGAGAGGATAAAAATTTATCACAAATATATTGATTTGATGTCAATAATGTATCAATTTTATGATTTTTTTTATAATATTAATCTCAATTAGAAATAAAGCTTTGGAATAAGTTAACATCACGAAAATGAAGCGTGCTTTCGTAGTCAATTAAAAAGACGAAGAGGCAAAAGAGGGAAGGGGCATGTTGGCCCATTCCTGTTATTTTAACAAAAAGCTACTTCATGTTCTGTCATCGACTCATTGTTCATGATAACACAGCTTCGGGTTAAAAAAAACTCCCAGAGTCTCTCTCTGTCATCATCTGCCAACACTCCCTTGTCGTTATTCTCCCTCCTCCACCAAATCATCGGAAAGATCTTTGAACCAGAGGATAAGATGTCGTGGGGACTGTCATGTCAGGGTGCTTTTCCCTCCTTTTCAACCAGATGACGTCGACCGA
The DNA here is from genome assembly GCA_014182845.1 of Corymbia calophylla. Taxonomy (NCBI): domain Eukaryota; kingdom Viridiplantae; phylum Streptophyta; class Magnoliopsida; order Myrtales; family Myrtaceae; genus Corymbia; species Corymbia calophylla. Next base: position 47,051,269 of record CM024700.1, on the reverse strand, counting down.
GAAAAAGGCCGAAGCACAAGATCACTGCGCGGTCGTCCGTTCTAGATCGTGTACTTAACGTTGTGATTAGGGATGGGGAGAGCATCTCCCCCGCACACCTGTCGCGGATGTGATGAGGGAGCGATTCTTTTTTTCTGGTTTGATGAGATGGGAAGGAGGTTACTGCCGGGGGGGTCCCAAAGCGAGCCCTCAGTCGACGGCGTCTGTTAATGCTTCATCTCCACGGCAATGCTGATCGAATTCGTCGACTTTCCATTTATTCCAAGAAGTAGGATTATCTAATGATGGGGTCCAAAACCAGGGGCGCTAACCTTTTTAGTTTTGGGAATAAACATTGTTTTGATTACCTCTTTCAAGCATCCGACCTACCTTCACAGTATTTCCACCCGGCTTCCTCCACTTCGGGTGCTTGCCGCGAGTATCTAGCCTCAAAGTGATCTTTGTTGATTCACACGATATTCGATATGCCTGGGGCTACTTGGATCAAGAGTCTATATACTATAATGATGCTTTCGGCCAATGAACTCTTACCATCGAGGAGTAGGATGCAGCAGTCCAGCGTCTTACCTGTGAGCATGACGCTTGTGCCGCTCTCTCACACCCGGTTTAAAGACATTGATGGAGCAAGAGTCTTCCAAGTCTTGTAAGTGGAAAAAAGAAGAGGAAGAAGCTAGCTAAATATGACTGATCTAGGAAAGAGAATTCTATAAAGAAGTCACTATATGAGATAAGTCCCCTAGATTATACCAATCCCAGATCAAATAGTAGTTCAGTCCACAACTAGCCTGCTAGGAAAATGCAAAATTCCATGTAGATTAGACATTGTAATCAACTCTATTCACCAAATCATTTATGAATTGAGTTAATCTAATGTTTTTCTATCCAGCCATTTTGGGAAGGAAATAGCTAGAGAAGCAAAGTACTAGGAACGTTACTCCGCATGAGAGGACAGCGCTTCTGTCACCACGCCCTCATGGAGCTTTGTTGAGTACTCATTGCGTGCTCGACCAGATGAGAGTGTGTTTAATGTTCCAACTGCGGGTATGACCATCCAAAATCATATTCCGTTGAAATTTGGTTCTTTGATAGAGACGAATTCATATGATCGATGTTCCAACCATGTTACACTAGTGCTGGATGTTCCATACAGCCAGAAAGAGCTATGCTTTCAAGTCCAGAGGAGCCACACATTCCAGGAATCCTTTAGATGTAATGCTCCCAAAGAACTCTTGACCCTTTCAACCTTGTTAGATCCATGTCGAGCAATCCGATCAAGAAAGCCCCAGTGCTTTCCAACTTGAAGATCACATATTGCTCAAGAAAGCCCCAGTGCTTTCCAACTTGAAGATCACATAATTAGTCGTTATAACCTTTTCGAACTCGTAAGTAATTTCTCAATTACAAAAGTATCATTTGGTAATTCTGGAAAGTAGTTAGTAACATTTTCATTTAATAATTATCAACCGACTAGTTCAGTAAAATTCTTCACTGTAATAATTTCTTAATATAGAAAGTAATTTTCATTATGGTAGTAGTGAATTTTTCCGGAAATTACTTGACAAAAGTTAATTGGTCATCAGACAGTGGATTCTCAGCTAATTTGTACTTGTTCGATGGAAGGTTATCCTTCTTTCTTTCTAAATGAACGCCCAGATTGCTCGAGTTTAACATCTGTGGAAATGGGCGCTGTAGGAGAAAATATGCCACAAACATTATCAAAAGCGGGATAGCCCCCATCACTTCTTACTGGCGTCCCTGCCTGCCTAATTCATCCCCTCCATTCAGAGTAAGAACTTAGCCCCACTAATCCTCTTAAACCCTCTTCAGTCGTTTCCCGTTTTGGTACGCAAGGTCTGTTCGATCACTTGGCATGGTTCTTGTTCATCTGTTATATTCTTAACGTGAAGCGCAAGTAGCATTAAATGAAAAAATGCCAACGCCATTCAGTTTATTTGATCCTCAGCTTTGTTACCTTACAATGATACACATTCTTGGCCATTAATAACACGTGCTCTAATCTCGATGGGGCAAGCTGTGGCCTGCATAGTTTCTACAGAAATCTAAAACTTCTCAAGAGTCGATGTTTAGGGAACACATGTCCTCTGCCTTTGCATTTCCCCTTTCGGTCCGGTGAAAGGCCAGTGACCCAGGAAAGAATCACCGTCATTGTGCCCACATAAAGATAAAGATCATACAGTTTTGCAACTGCTCATTAAGAGTATAATTTCTCACTAACATGGAAGTTTCAATCTCAAATTGAACAGACAACAATGAAAATAAATCAAAAGGTTCGAGCTGGTAAAGTTCGTTTGAAACATTTTCTGATATGTGCAAACCAAATCAGCATGTTATTTTAGACTAACTTTTTGAAATTCTGTTTTGGGGTTCAATAAAGGTACGATTTTTCTTAAGCCAAATGAAACAATGTGCAATTTCTACAATTAGTATTACCTTTTCTTGCAACATGCTTAGGAAATTACTGAGTCAGCAGAAAGGTGAATGACTGAAAATCAACAAATAGAATGTCGTATTGAAAAAAATTCAAGTTCTTACTTGCCTGAATAGCTCTTGCTCCTGCTGGTACCGTTTTCGGTTCTACCTATCTCAGTCGCAGCTCCCCTCATTTTTTGGCAACAGGACTTGTTTTAATCCTTGACAGAGAGTCTGAAATTCTCTGATCAGGTCCCTCGAACGACATCCTCGGCAAAATTTTGGACCTGCTGTTCCATGATGTTGCGGGTTTCTTGTTCAATGCAAAGAAAGAAGGGGAAAAACATCTTGATCAGGAAAGTTCTGGTTTCCATGCCTTTACATCTTGACACCTGATGATGCAGATGACTTTATGGTCTTTGTGACTTTCTTCCTCTTTTTTCTCCTGTTTTTTATTCGACTCTGCCCCCAGCGACTTGGAAATTCAAAATTTTCCTCTTGCTCCTCTTGATTTTCTGCAAAGCAATCCAAATTTGATTATTTGTCTTCCATTTGTACTGCGTCATTTCCTTAATCAGCATAATTATTTCCCCAGATTGTTTTCAAAGCATATACAACAGATGCAGAGCACTTATGAAGCACATTGGTATGTTACTATGCTATGTCTACTATATGATTACAGATACCAGATTTCAAGATTGAAAAAGAATCGAACCAAAGCAATCGAACTGAACCGAGTCAACTAGTACCTGCTAACATAGCTGCTCATCCACAATATCCTTGAGGGAAAGCTTGTAACTCAACTCGGGCAAGTTCTAAATCATTTCCATCATCTCTCTTCTTCCTTCTTCGATCCTCTGAGTCCTCAGCAAAGGAGAGAGTTGCTGAAGGGGTGATCTTCAGTGGGGACGTGTCCAAATCTTTGGCTATTCTTACCAACATGTTTCGCCCTTCCATGGAGTCAACGAGTCATAATAGTTTCTGCTGTGGTGGTTTCTCATTCTACTTGGAACCCAGAAATCAAACTCAAGATCTCTGCTCTTCTCAACAGTGTTGTGGGATTTTGGGAGTGAGAGAGAAGATGTGGTTCTGTGCAAACATGGCTTGAGAGAGAGAAATTTGGGTTGTTGGAGAGTACTGTTCATGGTGAATGGGAAGCGTTTGTTGTGATGCTCAGAGACTCCCCATAAGACCCATGACGGGACAACCCAGAAATCAAGGAATCATAAGAGACAAGAGCCCTCTGCGACATTTCATCGAACGAGTCGAGCGCTTTCTGGAAATCGCCTATCCGGGCATATGCAGACATGATGGTGTTCCAAGAGTAACCGTTCTTTGTATCCAGATCATCAAAAGCCTTGTGGGCGCTTCGGATGGAAGAGCATTTGGAGCACATACCAATTAGATGGTTGATGATGAAAGGGTCGCCCGCAAGTGCGGTCTTGATGAGGTGAGAGTGCGGGGTCATGCTGACTTGTGACGAGAGAGACATAGTGATCGATGGTCGGGACGATATCGCTGAAAGAACATGGCAACGTACCGGTCAGCTCTCTCTCAAGACTTCCACTGATAAATTTCCAGAAGAGCTGACATGGAGGTAGGCAATGGAATGAAATAGAAATCATGTCTCGATGGCATGAACATATAGCTTGAGAATGCAATCAATTAAAGATACCAATATCTAACATAAATTTTACAATGTGGCTATATATGTATAGTACAAGTGGACAACATCGTGATATTAGAAAATTAAATTAATTTTCCAGCCATTGTTTCAAAAATAAGTAAATCATGAAGGCATAGTTTTTGTATTGATTAATTAGGTCAAATATATCGATCTATTATTTGTTGCTATTATTCATAGCTAATTTCTAAATATAAGTTGACTAATATTTAGTAGTTCATCATCTACTTATCATTTCTTGATATTTATAACCAACAGTAATTCCCATTTATTGGACCATTCAAGATCTGAATAATAGAATGATTTATTTTTCTTAGAATTTTCCTTTGTTAAAAAAGAAAATGTTAGGATTCCTTTTAGGTGGCCTAAACCTAAATTACCAATAAAATACGGAGTAAAATTCAAAAGCCCTATGACAACCTGGGGATGTCATCCACCACGACCCCTACCAAGATAGCTCTCGGACCACTGCTCATTGTCAACAAGGAATAAAAGCCACACCCCAACATTTTTTGATTTACATTAAAGAGTTTAGAGATTCTTTTTTGCTTAACAGCATAAAATTTCCTCAACTATCTTTATTATCTCAATCCAATTCAAGGAACGAGCATGCGTTTGACGTTAGGGACTAAATCCTTTCTTAAAAACTCAACATAATAGTAGTAGGCCTTTTCAATAATGTTTTAATTTTGAAAAATGAATGTGTTCAAAGATAAGTCATTTTGCATTTATCTTTTTAATAATATTTTATTTATCATAAGTTTTAGCTCTCCTGCACAAAAATCACACGTGAGATGCACATTCTACTAATGTGCCTCTACGAAAGTGAAAATGCGAAAGTCAATTATCCCGTCCATGCGTAATCAACTCTTTGATGGATCACGGCCAAAGGGCAATTTTTATTCTTTGAAATTTTTTTGATAGTTAACCTCAAGAACGGAGGAGAAAATATTCGGCAGGTCAACTGCTCCACGTCAGCATGGCCCCGTCCAATCAAAAAGCGGCACGTGGCTCTACTTGTGCAAGTGGTCCCACTGGCCTTTCCGTACTGAAGATCTAATTCTGCCCTTTCCTATTTCAAAATATGTTCCCTTTTATAGACCTGCATCACTAGACTAGACCTGCCACACGCATTGATTTCCCTTTCTCTTTCCTCCTGTTTTTTTTTCCTTAGGAAGAAAGAAGAGCAACTCTTCTCTCTTCCTCTCGTGAATCCAAAATTAATTGCTTCAATCATATTTTTAGTAATTAAAAATTTTATAGTAACGAGACCTTAATTTTATTTTATGTGATTGTGTTAATGTGTAATTTTCAATTTTCAAAATTGAAAGTTATCTCATTAGAGCCATCTCTAATTATATATTTAATCATAATAATCATAACTAATTACGCATTTTGACATATTTATATACGAAACATGGATAATTGTGTAATAATTATTGATTTTCGTAAGGACCTTTGTGCTGCATCATGCCATGCATCTCCCACAGAATCATAATATTCCTCATCCTCCAATCAATACTCTTCAAAGTCGAATTCCTTTCTCTCCAGTTTTCGAGTTTGGTGTAAAGAGAATAGTAAGGGGTTGTGGTCAAAACCAATAGTTTATGGAGCAAAGGCCTCCACTTCAAGAACTAATACCCACCATTCTGCCTTACAAAGAATCCCATCCAACCTCTTTTTTAACACTGGCTTCTCCTTCCCTATTATTAGCTCACATGAGGGCATGACCTTTGCTTTCAATATCCATTATCAGCAATCATTCAAAAACTCATAGAAAGTTATGAGCCTTTAACAATCTGACCCTCTTTTCTCCATCTTTTTCCAATGGTATAGGATTTCATTGAAGTCATCCATACAAAACCATGGAAGGAAATTGACAGAATGGGTGTATCAAAGCTGCTGCCGTAGCAACATACTTTCCTGAAACATCATGGATGCACGTAGGAAAGTGATTCTCAAAGTTCGTCCACTCCCTAAGTCCTTGCATATGATGTTGAAGAATTTTGCTGAACTTGACTCAAGCGTCAGGGCAACCCCTTCCCTCCACATGATCACTATCCCACTCGCAATCCCAAATGGCTCACAAACAGCTAGATTCTGAAATTGAAGTTTTCTTTTGATATGTTCTCCGTTAACTTCTTTGTTTGTTTGTCTTCTTCTTTTTTTCCATTTAGAGCACAATGTTGGGCCTTTCTCGAGTTACAATAGCTCTCAATGCCTAGAATACGATAACCCACGTACCATAAAAATAGAAATAAAAAAGTTGCCGGTGGAGATCCCGAGGTGGTCGGGGGTTCAATCATCCTTTTCATAGTTGCTATTTGAGGGTTCTTTCCATGAGACGAATCTTTTTATTTTCGATAAATATATATTTCTCTAACTATATAATTTTATACATCTAAAACCTGATATAATTGAGATGGTGGGTAGTTTCATTCTTAAGAAGTAACTAATTGCTCATCGATAGGTATAAAAAGGTTAAGGGCAAGTCAAAGTCTATGTACTATGATGGACCTATTATTAAACCAATTGCAAGCCTATAGAATCATGGTCCAAAGACCTTAGGTTTCTTCATGTACCTCTCAACTTTCAATCCGTGCTACTCCAATTGAGATTGAGATTGGACTGTCATGGCTGATCCTCGGGAATGCACAAAGAGTACTTGGGCCATTTCTAAGAGCATGGTACCGAAGTATCCATGACACACTACATGAAATGGTTTTGCAAATTGAAAAATAACAAGTGATCTAGCGATTCAGGAAATAAATTACTTGAAAAAGTTAGTGTGTAGAAAATAAAATACATCTTCATTATTGATCAACGAAGCAATTAAACTCAAAAAGGTTAGGGGGGCACATTGACCCTAATCCTTCAGTTGATGGGGGGCCATATCCTGTTATTCCAACAAACGGCTTCTTCTTTTCCTATTAATGTACATGGTGTCTAATGATAAACATATAGGTTTAAACAATATATTCCCACAATTTTAAAGGGGGGCCAAAGTCCCTTGTCATTATTCTCAACAGATCCTTTTTATCATTCTCCCTCCTCCATCAAATCATCAGGAAAGATTTGGACCCTGGATCGTATCGCCCATTCAAAAGTTGGGTACTGCCGGGTGCTTTGCCTTTATTGTCGAGCCGGACGACTTTGACCAGGAAAAGGCCATACGCAAAATCACCCCCACCGATGTGTACTTTCTATGTGATTAGGAATCATAGAAGAAAAGCCTCTCAGCGACGCACCCTTTCATGTTACTTGCGGATTTCGCTCAAAAAATGTTACTTGCGGAGTTTTCCCTGTAGAATTAACGGCGCCGTACATGGCCTAATTGTATTCCCTAGACCCTCCCAATTGTATCTCTGTGTCGTCCCACCCACTTCTAATTATCTTATTGAGTGAAGGATAATTTAATTTCAGTTATGTCATTGAACAAACGTAAATTGAAGTGAATTCAGATATGGGAGTCAATTTCTATCCCTGTGGCTAGGGCCTACAATGTATATGGTTGGGCTAGAAAAGAAGGGTGCCGCACTAATTAAACTGAACAAGCCCACAGTGAACTCTCATTTCCATATTTCATAATTTTATCTTTTCCCAGGTTCAAGCTCGGTATTCCTGGGGAATCGATCAGTTTTAGGATGAGAAATCTGTAACTAATCCCATTAAAAATTGATTTCCGATTTTTGGAATCTAAACTCTACTTCATTTATTCTGGAACCTACCCTATTTTTTCGGTCTAAATTTAGGGCCAGTTGAGAGCCTCTCTTTTTTTCCCACTTTTATTTGGTTTTGGTTTTTATAGCAAAATAATATGAGGAACAAAACTAGCTCAAAGTAAAAAATGAACAAGGACGAGCAAGTGAAGGCGTGTCTGGGACGGGTAGGGACAAGCAAGGGTGAGTCACGAGTGCAAGAGAGAGGGATAGTTTCATGAAAGTGGTTCCAAATTCAATCCGATTGGTTCTGTTACTAAATGGTTTTTTACTTAGAACTGGGAATCAAAACAATTTACACCGGTTACAAAAATTTGATCGAGAACAACGAACCGGTTCCAACAAGAACTTGGAACTTGACCGATTTTTAAGGCAGTCCAATGTGGTTGCACAGCCCCATTTTTCATTACATCGGTGGTGAGTTTTCCGAAAATTACTTGACTAAACCTACTTGAACACCACAAAGGATTCTCAATTAATTTGTATTTATTTGATCGTACGGTTCTCCTCCTTTCTAAATGAATTCCCAGATTGCTCGAGTATGACATCCGTGCAAATGGACGCCGGAAGAGAGAGTTTGCCGTAAACATAATCAAAAAGTGGCCAGCGGCGGCAATAGCCCCCACCACTCATGACAGGCGTCCCCGCAAGGCTAAATTCATCCCCTCCATTCAGAGGAAGAACTTAGCCCCACTATTCCTCCCAAACCATCTTCAATTGTTTTTCGTTTTTGGTACGCAAGGTCCACCTGATCACTTTACATGGTTCTTGATCATCTGCCATATCCTTAACGTAACGCACAAGAAGCATTGAATGAAAAAAATACCAACAGCATTCAGTTTATTTGATCCTTAGCTTTGTTACATAATGATAACAAATATTTTCAGCTGCTAATAATTCGCGGACTCGTGATCACGATGAGGCAAGATAATCTATGGCCTCTATAGTCTCTACAGAAAATCTAAAACTTCACTAGCATTTTCTTTTGAGAAGTTTAGTATTCAACAAGATGCCCAGCCTGGCAAGTATCAGATGCTATTGGTATCTCTGCATTACAATTTTCTTGGACTGATTAGTGAAATCTTCATCAGAGCCGAGATAATCAAACCAGCTTAATCAACTGTGGACACCCTTCTGCTGTTTTGAGTATATTTCTAGGTTCTGGAAGCCAAAATCAATCTTTGATTCTACCTTCATGTGCAGGAGGCAGAGGAAATCAGAAAACACATGTTCTCTGCCTTTGCATTTTCCCTTTCGGTCCGGTGAAAGGCCAGCAACCCAGGAAAGCATCGCCGTCATTGTTCCTGCATAAAGATAGGGATCACACACTTTTACAACTGCTCGTTAAGAGTATAAATTCTCACTAACATGGAAGTTTCAATCTCAAATCAAGCGGACATTAAATGAATATAGATCGAAAGGTTCAAAATGGTATAGTTCGGTTCGAAACATTTTCTGTTATTTGCATAACACATCAGCATGTTCTTTTGGGCTAACAAGTGGAAATTCTGTTCTGGAACTCAATAAAGATACGATTTTTCTTTACCCAAATGAAACAATGTGCAATCTCTACAATAAGTATCTCCTTTTCTTGCAATATGCCTAGGAAATTACTGAGTCAGCAGAAAGGTGAAAAACCGAAAATCTACAAATAGAATGTCACATTGAAAAATTTTAAGTTCTTACCTGCTTGAATAGCTCTTGCTCCTGCCGGTACCGCTTTCAGTTCTAACTCGATCGCTACTCCTCTGATCTTTCGCAACTAGACTTGTTTTGATTCTCGAAACCATGTCCGGATTCCTCTGATCAGGCCCTTCGAACGACGTCCTCGGCGAAATCTTCGACGTGCTGTTCCGAGATGTTGCAGGTTTCTTATTCGATGTTAAGAAAGATGGGAAAAACATCTTGATCAGGAAAGTTCCGGTCTCCATGCTGTTACACCTTGACACCTGATGATGCTGATGACTGGTGGTCCTCGTGACTTTCTTCCTCTTTCTCCTCTTCTGAATTTTATTTGACTCTGCCCCAGCACTTGGAAACTCAACTTTTCCCTTCTCCTCCTCTTGATTCTCCTGCAAAGCAATCCAATTTCATTATTTGTCCTCCATTAATAAAACATCATTTCCTTAATCGGCAGAACTTTTTTCCTAGATTGGTTTCGAAGCATATACAACAGATGAAGAGCACCTACAAAGCACAACAGTATGATACCCTGTTATGTCTACTGTATGATTACAGATACAAGATCAGATTTCAATATCGGACAAGAAGCGAACCAAACTGAACCGAACTGCGTCCACCGTAGTACCTGCGAAGATAGCTGCTCATCCACGATATCTTTGAGGGAAAGCTCGTAACTCGACTCGGGCAAGTTCCGGATCATCTCCATCATTTCTCTTCTTCCTTCTTCGATCCTCCGAGTCCTCGACGAAGGGGAGAGATTGCTGTAGTGGTGATCTTGGGGAAGCAGTGGGGATGTGTCCACATCTTTGGCAACACTTACCGACATGTTTTCTCGCTTCCACAGAGTCGGCGAGTCAGGATCGCAGCTCCTGCCGTGGTGGTTCCTCATTCTGCTAGGAACCCAGAAATCAAACTCAAGATCTCTGCTCTTCTCAAGAGGGTTGAGGGATTTGGGAGTGTGAGGGAAGATGTGGTTCTGAGCAAACATGGCTTAGGGGAGAGAGAGAGAAATTTGAGGGTTGTTGGAGAGTGATGTTCATGGGGAATGGGGAGCGTGAGTCATGTGTGGAGTTATAAGGTTCAATGCAACGAAAGTCATTGCCGTCTTCGATGGGAGGTCAAGTGACTTTATTCAAATGAGCTCTCTTTTTTCTCCGTTTGTCCAAATTTACACATTTCAACTCGTTTCGTCCAACTCTTGTATGGGTAGTCCACATATTACAAGTGCAAAAGCCAAAGCCCCAAAAAAAAGGGGAAAAGAGGAAATACCCGGAATTTTATTATTATAAGAATTATTGTACGATGAAAAACACATCACGTCATCCTTTGATGTGATCAGTTTATTAAAGAAATTGTGGAATTTGAATAGTATTATAAAAGGTATTTCAGACAATATGTTTTTTTCCCTTGCTTTTCATGCCTTGGTTTCCGCGTAAACATGAGAAAAAGGGAGACTTTTAATCACTTTGCTTTTGATTGGTTAGGCAAAAGGAACGCACTATAACACCTTTTTAAATGGTCATTTTCTGCCACTAATCAAAAAGTTCTTGGATACATTTTAGGGTTTAGTCAGAGCATGTCGTTGATTACAAGCTATGAAGCGAAGGGGGTCATTATCGAGCATTTGCTCCTTCTAGAAGTTGGAAATTTGTGCTTCCCTCGAACTGGAACTGGTCTTGTCAAGTTCACAAATCTTTTGGACTCTTTCAAGCTCCACACGTTTTTGCTAGGCTTCACCAGCTCACAGATGGCAAGTGCTCTCTTCCCTAAATTCCTAGGACGAAAAATAATTGAGGATCCATCCTTATCATCATAACTATACTAGGAATAGGAGTATTGGGTATCTCATAATACAATAAATTGAATTTAGGGAGAATTTTCTTCAACCCTCAATTTGATACACCAAAATAGATCATCTACTCTACTCTGTCCTCGAAATCAGGTCCCAACAAGTAGCAAAATAGATAAATAAATGTTTAGTGCAATTTTAGTGGGTTTATTTAAAGTTATGGAACCAGGGAATTGTGTCCCCACGTAGACTTAGCCAGTGAAATTGTTAGATGGGGCTAATAATACCTACCCATATGGATGTGACAATGACTAGATATTTATAAATTGTATGGTTTCATGATCATTATCGCATTTGATTTGAAATTCACTATTTTGATAAAGAAAGTTACTAAATTTAAATTTACAACACATAATTGTAAAAATACTACGATATTAGGAAAAATTACTATTGCGAGATGTGCTTGTGGGCTTCTTGCATGAAACTATAGAAGTATGTGTATACATACATGTCACGTTGCTGAGAAAAAGGACAATAACATGAACATGGCCTTGACAAAAGAAAATCCTCTTTCTTTATCGCTTCAATATTTTTTTTTTTAAAATTACCCTAAGCAAGGAGAGGCGAAAACAATGCTAAAACAGTCTCTCTCCGGAACTTTGATCTATGCCATAACTAGGCTGACCGAGTCCCGTCTTCTTTCCTGTTCTCTTAAATGTCAAATGTCAAATCCAATGGAGGAGAAACATTGACCTACGAGTAGTAAATCAGAAGTAACAGAAATTTGAGGATTGCTACGTTGAAATGAAGAAAAACGTTCTTCAGGACAGAGAGTTTTTCATGGACTTTCATGAATCCCCATGATCTACGTTTTCCAGAAGCCCATCCCATATTTTCTTTGTCAATCAGTCGCGTCCAAAAGTTCACATGACATCGAGTTTGGCATTGTCTTGCCAATTGGATTTTTTTTGTCCTTTATCCTTGCCAGGATTTTATATGAATTTGATTTTCTAAAAGAATAGATAAGGACATCGATCACGCGTTATTATGTATTTACATTACGTGCTTATAATAATAGCTACTCACAATTCATGATTGAATTTACAGCATACTTATTATGAGCTGAACGGAATAGAGCACCTAAAAGATATCATTCCTAATCTCAGCCAATTATTGACCATTGCTGCTCGACATTAACGGCCATCGTCGCCCCATGCCGGCTTACGGTTATTGGCCCACCACCACCGACACCGCTAGTGACCCACTGCCAGCAAGGGGACAAGGCGGCAACCTTCCATGAGCAATCACTAGCCACGGTGGCGGTCTTGGTGGAGGAAGGAAGGGAGAAAGATTAGATGCAGTGATGGAGCAATTTGGACGTCATCATTCCTGTATTATTCTAGTAACAATCCAAGTAAAATAGTAGCTTATTGCGCTACTATTAGTTATCATATTGCAGGCACATTTCAAATCTGTAACCAAAGGCACCATAAGGGTCATATATTGCACGTATTAGAATAAAGTACATATAGATAGCAAGATCAAGTGGCTGTGAACGGTCAAGAAAGATGTAGTTGTTTGAATTTTGAAACTTGAAACCCAAGATTATTATGACATCCCCAGGATCTTTTGATAGTAAATTGTCTTGACCACAAACATAAGAAAGAGACATGTACAAATCAGCTCCATTCTTGCAAAGACTAATTTAACTTGATAATCTCCTTAGATTCGTATACCAAATTCACAACACTCAAGCGCTCGACACATCACATGCTGAGAAAATTAAGGATTGACCTTGCAAAGAATAAGTGTTGTCCTAGGGTTCTTCCAACCAAAAAATATTATATACACGTATATATCTTATAGCGAAAATTCCATAAATCAATGCGCTAAAGCCAATGATATTTTTTCTTTGTAGTTTTCAGTTGATGATGGTAATTTCCCAAATGTGCCAGTAAATTCAATTTTTCGCCGGCTAGGAGATTACCCTTAAAGAATCGTCACCTCTGCAGCTGTTTGTTTCTTATATCGGAAAGAGAGTACTCACTTGCCCAAACAGAAAAAGTAGTTCAGATGCAAAGGAAGCAACTGAAGCATGGCATAAGCAAGACCAAAAAAAAAAAAATTGAGGTATTTTTGATCAACCGCATTAGAGATAGCATTTTCAATTGCCTCAATCAACTGATGCAATGACGCTCGCACAGTGCTTTGCATGCAAAATTATTTTACATCTTCTGTCATCAAATACATCTCTTCTTAGCATGATTCAAAAACCCACTCTGGTTTTTAGATGTAGTTATGTCAAGATGTGGAAGAAATACCATGAGTTGTACGGGTACAGTCAAATCCTGAGGTAATTTCTATTGTTGGGAGCAGACCAACACCACATACACAGGTGGCTCCAAAGCAATCCCACAGGACAATGATGAAACCATCAGCCACAGCTAAAAGAATTATAGGCCACAACCTCCATTTGACCATGCACATACTTTCTTGAATTCCTGAAGAACAATAAACACTCATTAAGAAGAAGACAAAGAATGGAACTCCATCCCAGATTTGTACAAGTTAGACCTTTCATCAACATTTTGTGGAAAATCGTCAACTCTAAACTGCTTCCTAGCTGAAGCAGAAGCCTGACAAGAAATCACGGGAACAATGACAAGTATGGAGCTTCAAGCTATATATAGTTCTGAGAGATGTTACAGGTCACGCCCTGGTGAGGGACATTGTGTTCAACCTGAGGGAGAACTTCCGCAATACCATCTATTCCCTTAAAGGGACATGGACATAACCCCAGAAAAAAACATTGATCTGGTCAGGCAGCATCCAAAAGAACCAAAAATGGCAAGGTAGACACTTTCCATTGTTCCAGCAACAAAGAGGTCAGAACCTGAAAATATGTACCCAGAATGCCATTCCCAGATAGCATCTAAGCAATTCTCCACCTACCTCACGCAAAACCTCCAGGTACAACAGAGGCTTTCATCCTGATTTTCTATGGACCATGAGTCCTTCCAACTTTGTGGTATCTTTAACTTGAGGTTGTCTAGGAAGGTATAAAGTGTTCATTAGAAGTGCTATTACCTTGCGGCTGTAGCCCTCTATTTGATCTCCAGCATCTTCCCTCTATACACTGTTTATTCCTTACCCATCATCATCATCATCTAAGATGAGTCTTAAGTTAGGCTCAGGAACATATCCAGCTTCCTTCATATGATATGCTAGTTTCCCGAGCACTTTGTATATGTCTCCTATCTGATAGTGGAATTGGTCCTTTGCTGGAAATTTGTGCATTTCATTCTTTACCTCAATCCAACTGTTTGCCACATCTTTTGTCAAATCTCTCTCCTCCATTTGCTTCCTTACTCTGCAGGAATCATCCCATCTGTTAGTTGCAGCATATATGCTCGATAACATGACATACCTCGCAGCATTTCGGGGTTCCAAACTCAATAGAGCATCCACAGCTTTTCCGGCAATAACTAGATTACCATGGACTTTGCATGCACCCAAAAGTGCACCCCACATTCCAACATGGTTTGATTTGTTTGAGACACTCTCGATTAACTCCATGGCTTCCTCAAGTCTGTTTTTCCTCCCAAGCAGATCAACCAAAATAGCGTAGTGATCAAATCTGGGTTGAAGGCTGTAATCCTTTTCCATTGCATTGAAAACCTGAAGCGCTTCAACATCTAGACCTGTGTGGCTGCAAGCTGATAGAGCGCCAAGAAACGTGACGTGGTTGGGTCTTACATTTGCCTCTAGCATCGTCTTGAGAAAAACAAGTGACTCATGCCCCAGACCATTTTGCGCAAACCCAGTCATCATCGAATTCCATGATACAATATCCCTTTTCAGCATCCTCAAGAATAAGACCTCAGCTGATCTCATGTCACCACACTTGCAATACATGTCAATTAGAGCATTCCATATGAATATGTTCTCCAAATCTCTATTAATGCAAGTCCTAACAATGTAACCATGGATCTGTTTGCCTCTTTCAGCAAGTGCTCGATCAGCACAAGCACATAGAACACTGACAAAAGTATGAGGACTTGGCTGTATTCCTTCCTCATGCATTTGCACAAAAAGGTCCAAAGCTTCATCACCACGGCCATTCTGCACAAAGCCTGAGATCAGTGCAGTCCAGGAGACCATGTTCTTTGCTGGCATATTGTTGAATACTGCACAAGCATCATCTAAGTTATGAGCTCGCGTATAAGCAACAACCATGGAAGTCCACGACACAATATCCTTTTCAGGCATAACCTCGAACAAGGCACGGCATATATCGACTCCACCACATTTACCATAAGCATCAATCAGGGAATTGTAACTTATCTTAGTAAATTCCAAGCCCATTATGATGGCAACTCCATGAACCTGGCGCAAGAACTTAAATGCACCCAAGTGAGCACAGGCACCCGCAACACCCACAAAAGTAAACTCATCCATGAATAGACAATCAAATTCTTTTTGCATCTGCATGAAGATACTCAGAGACTCCAGATAAAACCCATGACGGGACAACCCTGAAATCAATGAATTGTAGGAGACGAGAGCCCTCTGCGGCATTTCATCGAACAAGTCGAGCGCTTTCTTGAAATCGCCGATCCGGGCATATGCAGATATGATGGTGTTCCAAGAGTGACTGTTCTTTATATCGAGATCATCAAAAGCCTTGTGGGCGCTTCGGATGGAACAGCATCTGAAGTACATGCCAACAAGATGGTTGACGATGAAAGAGTCGCTGGCGAGGGCGGTCTTGATGAGGTGAGAGTGGACGGTCATGCCGAGCTTTAGGTGTTTCTTGGCGACGCATCTTGCGATGAGAGAGACATAGTGATCGATGGTTGGGCCGATGCCGCTGAAGAACATGGGCAATGCACCAGTCGTCTCTCCCATGAAGACGGTGTCCTCTGCATCTTATTCCTTAACATCCCGCACGCGAAGTGACATTGGGAAGAAATGGGGAAAATTAATTGATTTAATGCTTGTTTGGAGTTAAAAAATCAATAGCTTTATTTATTTATTTATTTATTTTGTTAAAATTTATATTATTGTTCAAATTTCAGAAAATTATCAAAAAATTACATGTGAATTTATGTGCCTATGCTTAAGTGTCTAGAATTTTAGATTTAAAAAATGAAAAAATGATTACATAATCTCTAAATTTTTAATTCGTTTAATATGGTATTTGAACTTCGTCCAAATGTGTTATATTGTTTTTAAGCTTTAATTTATTTAATGTGATTCATGAATCATTAATAAATGTTTAACCAAGTCCTTAAACTATATGGAAATGGTGAATTTAGTCTAAAGACTAAATTAAATATCTATAAATAATTTAGAAGCCACATCAAGCAAATTGAAAATCTAATGATGCTATTACACATTAAGTTAAAGTTTAATGATAATTTATATTATTATTTCTTAGGAGGGGATAAATGCTCGATAAGTCTTAAAATATATTGTAAAAATACAATCGAGTTCTAAAACTTTCAAAAGTATAATAAAATCTTAAAACTCACAAACCGATATAATCGAGTCCCACTATTAATTCCGTCTAATTTAGCTAACCGGAAATAACATTTTTTTTTTAAATCTCTTTCTTCAAGATAGAGGCATTGACATGGCTAATTTTAAGAAAAATGTAAAAAAAAAAAAAAAAGAGGAAGAAATTGATTCCAAGATTTCTAAAATTAAAAATTTGGAAAAAAGAGGAAGCCTCAAACAGTGGAGAACCAAGAAGGACAGTGGCAGACCGGCGTTCCTCGCCGAACTTGGGCGAAGTTAGCTTGGCCCTCACAACCACCTTCACATGCTGACAAAGGAGCAAAGTGAGTGCCGAAAACTAAAAGGGTGGCGCTACTTGACCGCGAGGTCGTGGATGCAAGGAAGCTCGGGGACATGAAGAGGCGCGTGCTCGTGGCAACATGTTGACAAAGATCAAAGAATATAATTAACTTTTTCGCGGCCGGCTTGAAGTTTTCCTGCACCTACCCAGCCATCACTTTCCTGGAAGGGCACGCCGAAGGAGGGTCAATTCACTGTCTAATATTCGTCTCGTCTTTTTCAGCTGAACTGAAAAGCCAAGAACGTTTATTCTTGGGATCTCTGTCTGCTTCCATGGCTTTTGATCCGGGCTCTTCATCTTCACCCTCTCCATCTCCGGTAATTACCTCTCGTTTATTGCCTTCTTTTTTATGAATTGGGCCTGTTCTGTTATGCAACTAGGTGCAGAATTTGATGGAAACAATACAGGGACTCTCAGATCAGCATCAAATTCTTTCCTCAGTCGGCTCCATGATTGATCACTGCCCGTTGCGTCTAACACTAATATAGCTTTATCTTCTCACTCTAGTCGCATGCTAAACTCTGCTCATCTGCTTCCATCTGTGCAACTGTCAGGCCTCAGATCTTGAAACGCAATACCACTACTATGCATCTGCTTGTTGATAGGTCTCAGAGATTTCTGTAATTAGGAGTTGGATTTACGCTCTTTAGGAACTGGGCCGGCGCTAAAAGCTAAATTAGTCTGAGCGGAACTGTTTATTTCATTTGCTTCATGTTTTTTTTTTTTTTTTGTTGGAACAGAGATAGTGGCATCTTTAAGAGACTTCGATACAACAAATTCGTACATTATTGTCTAGTGATTAGCAGTAAGAACACTCCTAGGCAGAAAAGTGATACCCTCAACTCCTTATTTTAAAGTAGAGACAGATTGAATAGACTATAGTGTTGCACTCTGTGGTGAACCGGAACTCTTTGCTTCCATAAAATGCAGCTTTCATCCCTACACTCCTGTGTGTTCCAACTTATTTTCTGAATAAGCAGTTTTATAGCATTCGTGCTTCTTTTTTCTGTTGAAATCTTATTAACTCCATAATTGATTAGTAATTAAATCCCCCTTTTCTGATATGCTGGTACGATCTAGCAAATGTGAATAAATAGCTTCAAGCCTAACTAAAGCTCGCCCATCGACCCTGCATCTGTTTGTTGATAACCAAAGAGATGGCTGTAATTAGGGCTCTTAAGAGACTAGTCCTATGGTAAGGTTTGAATCAGGTTCAGTGTAATTTCTCAATTTCATTTTTCTGATGAGATCGTCATAGGGGAATGAACTCTTCGGCCGCATCCGATAAGGTCGAGGTACTTGAGAGTTGTTGGCTGTCAAGTCAATTTTGGTTAAACGCATGCCGGAAGGTTTAATCATAATTTCTTTTCAGAATATAAGACAATTAGTCAACCTACAAGCGACATTAGGCACTAATGTGCAGAGGACACTCAACGTCACCATTCAAGAGAAATTTTATCCCATAAAGGAAGAGTTTAAGACAAAAAAGGTTGACAGTGATTTATCTTGGTGAGAAATATTCTTTCTTTTCCAATCAATTTCTAGTGCGAATTAAAACCCATAATTTCGCAAGCATTTGGAGATTTCTTCCTATAGATTGAGATGGGTCAACTTCTCTACTATATTGTTAGTAACATATTAGGACATGTTTTGGTGTCCAGTGCAATGCCCCAGAAGGAGCTCGTGCATTTGTCATGGAGGTTTCTTTCTAGAATGATGTATACAGGAGTTTCTGAGTGAAATGATGATAATCATCACTCCAACTTTAAATGTTTTTCAGGTGGGAAATCAGGTCATTGCAAGTCCTTCAAAAATTCAGGAAATGGAGAAGCCAATGGAATTTGATTATGATGTATTCTTGAGCTTTAGAGGACCGGATACTCGCCACGACATCGCTGATTACCTTTACCATAGCCTCATTGATGCAGGAATACAAGTATTTAGAGATGACGAAGAGCTTCGCGTAGGGGAAGAGATTGGCCCGGAGCTTCTCCAAGCGATTAAGCAGTCAAAAATCTCAATTCCTATTTTTTCTAAAGAATATGCTGCTAGTAAATGGTGCCTTATGGAGTTGGTCCAGATGGTGGAGTGCATGGAAAAGTTGGGACAAAAGATCATGCCAATTTTCTATGATGTTGCACCATCTGAGGTTCGTTATCAGAATGCAACTTACGGTGAGGCCTTTAAGTCACACAAAAGTAAGCAGCGATACACTGACGAGACTATTCAGAACTGGAAGGCAGCGCTCAACAAGGTGGCAAAATTAAAGGGATGGGAGCTCATGAACAGGTACTTGAGTTCACTATTGTGCATGATTTATTTGTACCTTAAATATTATTTTGTTCATCTAAATTTAACAGTTTGGTTCTTTTGCCTTCAAAACTATTAGAGGCAAAGGTGAGTTCACGAAAGAAGTTGTTCGAAGCTTTTGATGGAGTTGACAAAGAACTACTTGGCGTATCTAACCGCTTGGTAGAAATGGACGATCAAGTGGACAAGATCATGGGAGTGATAGGTGAAGACACCTCTAAAACAAAGATTATTGGTATCCATGGCATGGGTGGTGTCGGAAAGACAACTCTTGCCACAATTGTCTATAATAAAGTGTCGGCTGATTTTGATAGGTGTTGCTTCCTGTCTAACGTTCGAGATAGAGAGATTGTGAGTTTGCAGAATCAGCTTATCTTTGATGTCCTAAGAAGCAAACGCCTGTCCATCACAAATACTAATGGATTTACCAAGATTGAGGAGAGGTTATCGTATAAAAAGGTCGTACTTGTACTTGATGATGTCAACCGCAAGACTCAGCTGGATGCTCTTGCGGGGGTGGGTAAACACCGGTTTGGCAGAGGAAGTAAAGTTATTATTACCACAAGAGACAAGGAACTTCTTAGAGATGTTGATTTTCAGCATGAACTAATTGTAATGGATTTTGATCATTCTCTTCAACTATTTAGCAAACATGCCTTTAGAAGAGACCATCCTCGAGCAGAACTCTTTCCCCTCTCGAAAAAAGCAGTGAAAATTTGTGGTGGTCTTCCTTTGGCTCTTGAGATCATTGGTTCATTTTTAAATGGAAAAGACAAGAGAATTTGGGAGACCACATTAAAAAAGCTGGAAACTATTCCCGATGGAGAGGTAAAAGGTAAGTTGAACATCAGTTTCGAGGCATTAGAAACTGGAGCACAGGAAATATTTCTGGATATTTGTTGCTTCTTTGTTGGGTTCGATGTGAGAATTGCGACTTACATGTGGGACAGCTGTGAGTTTTGCCCTGAATATTCTCTTGAAGTCCTCAAACAGAGGTCGTTACTAAAGATTGCAAAAGGTAACCAACTGTGGGTGCATGATCAGCTAAGAGACTTTGGGCAAAACATCGTTCGTGAAAGAGCTAAAGAGAAGCAAAGTCGGGTGTGGGATCATGAGAAAGCAATTGATGTTCTTGAAACGGAGGAGGTAAAGTGCTTGCAATGTTATTCCTATTCAAAGAGACGAGTTATACACGTCGTCTTTGCTTATTTGCATTCTATCTAAACCAAGTCGTTGCTTGTGTGCTTAGTATGAACACATGCTCATCTATTAATCATATTGTAAATCAATTTTAAATTATAGATAAAATTGTACGCTCCTTAAGTATGTTCAACTAGAATGCCTTCAACAGGCAATTATGTGATCACTAGCTTCTATTTGATTTTTTTGGCTTTAGCAGGGAAGAAAAAACGTTGAAGCAATACGTCTCAAGTTTGATCATCAATTTCAAGACTTAATTAAGAAGGAAGAATTCGTAAGCCTATTGAATTTAAGATATCTTCAAGTGGATTGTGGAATCTTGGATGAGAACAACGTTCAGCATATTCCTTCTACCAACTCATTCCAGAGGAATCCGATCAAGCTTCTGAAGTTGAGATGGCTCTCATGGCCAAACTTTCCTATCTTTTTCAAATTCACAAAACGTTCTCTTAAGAAGCTAGTGATTCTTGATCTATCAAGGAGTAAAATTACATATAAGTGGGAGGGATGGAAACACCTCAAGGTACGGTTTTATTTCAACATGAATTTGCTATATTGACTTTGCTGTCCTGTATCTCAAAATGATTTCGAATTAACCTCTTCTCTCCATTACAGATGGCAGAGAATTTGAAGGTTCTAAATTTGACTGATTGCAAAAACTTGCTGAGAACTCCTGACTTTTCTGCTCATAAAAATTTAGAGCAACTGATTCTTGAAGGGTGCACAAAACTGGTTCAAGTTGATAGGTCTATTGGTAAGTTAAAGCAGCTAGTATTATTAAACTTAAAATATTGTGGGAAACTTCAGACATTGCCAGACGAGATGGAGGAACTGGAAGCCTTGATAGAACTTCTTGTTGATGGGACATTGATTACCAATATTCCTGAATGGAAAGGAATGGATAAATTGGAAACTCTCAGTGCAAAAAATTGTGACCGACTGAGTAAATGCAATTTAGCTGGTTGCTCGACATCACTATTATATCTTGACTTGTCAAGTACCAGAATAAGTAAACTTCCATTTGGAAATTTTGGATCTCTCGTTGAGTTGCGTCTTATTAATTCGAAGATACGAGAGTTACCCAATTCAATAGAGAAGATGAAGAATTTGAGAGTACTAGACATCTCTCACACTAACTTAAAAGAGCTACCTAGGGCCATTGGGATGTTGGAGAAGCTTGAAAAGATCAATGCTAGCTGGTGTTATCAATTGTGTGGGGAAATTCCAAGTGAGATCGGAAACCTATCATCTTTGAGAATCTTGAGTTTATGGACCACAGAAATTTCTAATATACCTAAGCTTCCTGAAAGTATGACCAATCTATGCCTGATCGATAATCAACAGATGAGATGCCCAGATCTCTCGAACCTATTAAATTTGAGAGAATTGAAGTTGGAATTAAGTTATCAAACCCCTTCCCATCCCGCTCCAAGCCTCAATTGGATCTTAAGGTTAACAAAGCTAGAGTACTTGTGGTTGGATTGTGGTGGTCTGGTCACCCTACCTTCAGATTTTAATCTCCTTTCGAAGCTGAGGAAGCTTAAACTCGATAAAAATAACCAAGACCTCCTACCTAGGCTTCCCCAGAATTTGTCACACTTCGAAATAAGAGAATGCTCAACATCAATATTAAATCTTTCATATTTGGAGAGGTTATCAGAATTGGAAGTGTTTGATTGTGAACAGCTCATAGAAATTCAAGGCCTCGAACATCGGAAAAACCTGCAAAGTCTTCGTCTTAAGTATCTTCCATCGCTGGTGGAGTTGCCTAACCTGACTGGCTCGAATAACCTCTGGAGACTTCAGATAAAATGTTGTACTAAACTGGTTGAGGTTCGAGGTCAGTTAGAATCGTTGGAGTCTCTCCATTTCGAGAACTGTGAATCACTCGAGAGGCTGCCTGATCCATTAAGCTTCAAGCATGTAGAAGAATTAGGTGTGAGTGGCTGTTGGAAGCTAGAAGAGATTCAAGGCTTGGAAGTTTTGGAAAACTTGAAGGTCTTATCTGTATGGGATCTTCCGTTGCTAGAGAAGTTGTCTGACCTGACCAATGCCAAGGAGCTCAAGGTTCTTGAGTTATGGCGTTGTCCTCGTCTGGTTGAGATTCGAGGTAGGCTAAAATCATTGGAGACGCTTTCTGTTAATGGCTGCGGGTCTCTGCGGCAGTTTTCCGATCCTTCAAGCTTCAAGAAGCTACGGTTGTTGGAAATAAAAGAATCGAAGAGATTGGAGGAGATTCTGGAATCCAATGAGTACAGAGATTTGAAAAAAGTGAGAAAACCCATTCGAGAGTTTAAGGAGAGAGCACTGAGATCAGAGAGGGGAGGTTCCGCACCATGGTGGTGAGGAATACTTTCTCCAAATGACGCGTGTAGGTGGGACCCACTCTTACTTTCTCTCTCTTCTTCTTCTTCTTCCCTTTATTTTTTATTTTTCTCCCGTTGCGCTCTGCCTATATCTTCTCACGTTCTTTCCTTCTCCTTCCTTCGTCTTCCTCCCTCATCAGCGACGACCCAAGCGAGAAGCTCGCCCAGAACCAGCAGCGACGGACTCCGACCGTCAGAAGGAACGCGACGGCGACCCCGAGCGGAAGCTCGAGACGCGATACAACCTGGCGGCGATCTCCCTCCGGCGACTGTGACCCCGTCTTGCTGCCCGCTGATCTGTTCCCACGAGGGGTTAATAGATTGGGGTCTTTCTTTTCCATTTTTGGTTGCAGCTGACTGAGGCCAACAAGGGGTTCTTCCTTCTCTGCCATCTTTATTTGGTTTTCTACGTCTTCACCTGGATTCCTTTTCTGGTAAATTTTCTCTTCGCTGTTGCATGGATTGGTTCCGCGTGCGAATCTCTGATGCGACTAGTGATAGATTAGGAAAAGATTCGGAACGGATTGAGTTGTTTTTGTTAATTTAAGTCATGACTTTAATCATTCATACGCAATGAAAACTGCCTTTCAATGAACTCACTCCTGAGCTGACTCAGTTGATTTTCTTCCATCTGCATCTAATCTTTAATACCTTTAGGCTTAACCAAGTCACGTTCTCTTGAAACAAATTGCAGCTCCTGTGCTTCAGTTCACTTCTGCACCAGGGTCTAGCTAAAACCAAAATTTTGTCCTGAGAGGCATGAAACCTCACTATGATCGATTGGTTCTGCAATTTCTTTCTTCTTTTTTGGGTCTTGTTGTGGTCCTACTTCTAAAATTTTTAGCGGGTGCAATTAGTAATTAATCTCGTCATGGGAGAAATTCATTGAGGATTCAAGATGACTTGCTCCAGAATTCATTCGCAGAGATTAATGTTCAATGTGTTGCATTCAGTGTCACGAATTCAATTAGACATCAGCAACCATAATCACAGAATTGTTGTGGATGTCCCATGAAAATTTCCACATTGAAGAAATGAAGAACATTGTGTCTGGCATGAACATAAACTTCCCTAGTTAATGATCATGTGCAATGGTCACAAAGGTCCTTCAGTTTTGATAACTTAACATAGATTTCTACAGG
Organism: Corymbia calophylla; assembly: GCA_014182845.1. NCBI lineage: Eukaryota > Viridiplantae > Streptophyta > Magnoliopsida > Myrtales > Myrtaceae > Corymbia > Corymbia calophylla. Next base: position 47,027,086 of record CM024700.1, on the reverse strand, counting down.
GGCTTCTGAATGATTAATGACTGCATTTCAAGTTTCAATATTTGATATTATCAGTTGGGATTTAAGTCTTGTTGCAGAAGTAGAGACGTATGAAACTTCGGGGGCAAAATTCTACGGTGCCATGGGGTTGGAAAGTTGAAAAATTTCCATGTTCGTGGAATTCCAGTTTGCTGGTAAAGAAAAATGACTGGTTACCTGCTTGTTAGGTGAATCAGTAGTAAATTATCAATATTATCAGAAATTTATCAAATTTCCACTAAATTGGTAAATTACCAAATCTTCTGATATTCTACCTGTATATTAAATAAATTACTAACACTAGCAGAAATTTATCAATATAAGGAAGTAGCAAATTATCGACTCCTTTGAAATTTTACCATTGTCGTAAGTAAATGACCAAGACTTTAAGGAATTTATCAATATTCTAATAATTAAGTAAATTACTAACTGCATGGAAATTCTGCAAGTGTTGTTAGTAATATACCAACACTGCAATTAATTTTCCTGAGTACATAAATAAGACTCTCGAAAAACTGAATATTCAACCGTTTAAGACAGGTCTCTATGTGGTTGAAAGGACATGAAGTCCAATGATTCATGCATGAAATGGTATGACTTGTGTAACATAATGCGAATTAAATAGCCCATATGTGATATTATGAACTTGAGGTCCAAGATTGAGAAAGAAAATAGAATGGGTATGAATCTTGTTGAAAATGAGTTTGGGATAGCCATCATGATGTGGCTATAGAGTGGTATATTTATCGTCACTAGAGGACATCCGTGATGAATGGGCTAAAGCGTGGCAAAAATGTTTTTTATGATTTTGTCTCATGAGTTGGTGGTGACTATGTCTCGTTAGTCGAGATGAGTCATGACCAGTGATAAGTAGGGAACAAATACTCACTCGTGTATATGGATGAGCAATGGGTATTGCACACATTAGATTAGTAATTCAATTGTGTGCATTGGAGTGCATTTATTTTATTCATTGCACAGATAATTATAGTCATTCGTATATAATCCACGGCTTGCATATCTTAAATGAGTATAGGTTTTCCAGTCGACAATAATTGTTACTATACTGTCGTGTTCTTGGATCGACTGGTGAGTAGGTGGACCTAGAACTTTCATTTGCCGAGATTAGATTCACTCCTCCAAAATATTGTCCATATTGGTCAGGTTCGGAGTTTAGGGAGATTTAGATTAGTATTTCTACAAAGGCGGATCTTCTGTATGAGGTTTTGATTATGTAAAGTAACAAAAGAAGGCATCATTGATGTTAAATTACTTACTAATCTGGTATTCAAATTGTATGGAAAACCCAGGTTTTGACAATTTTGAGGATGCTTCTGAATTCGACGAAGCTCGAAGTCCTTGGTGGATCAGAAGGTCCTTGTGGTTGGAATGTCATTTTTTCACCTCCCCAGACATCATTCTTCTTTCACAGCTCAAGGAACTTGAACTGGTCCACTGCAAGAAGCTGCGACGCCTATCTCGCCTTACCCCAAATTTGTCATACTTAAATATATAATCATGCAGGAAACATCAATAGACCTTTTCAAATGTGAAAGCATTGTCAGATTTGGAAGCTCTAAAAATGAGAGTTCAGAGGCTTCCAAGGTTTGGAGAACCTGAGAACTTTGAAGCTTGAAGGACCTCCATCTTTGAACAAGTTGCCCGACCAGACCAACGTAGAGAAGCTCCAGAAACTTTATCTGCAGTGCTGTCCTGAAGTGGTCGAGAGCAAAGGCAGACTAGAATCGTTGGAGACAGTCTGGATTGGTTCCTGTAAATCTTTCAGAAAGTTACCTGATCCATCAAGCAAGCCTCAAGAAGCTGAAATCTTTGCTTATGCATAAGTGTGAGAAGCTAGAAGATTCTCTGGGCTCTGATGATCGGTGGAGGACTTTGAAGGCAGAGACGCAGTCTGATCTTGTGGAATCTGACTTGTCAGAGTAGCTTTTTAGGATGTTATTTCTGTCTTGGACTTTTCAGTATGGTGGATGGAAGAATGTAGGCGATGGTTGTGCCTGATTTCAGTGGTTGAGCGGCATCTCAGAATCTCTAAGTATTGCGAGCTGCTTCTACTGTTATTCTAATACTGTATAAGAGCCAAGGCTCAGATTATTTTTCATATTGCCTCTGCTGTGCATCCTCTGTTCCTACCATTTTCTCATGTACAGACTGTCAATGATATGAATTCTTCTGCTCTCTGTGCAGTTTGTATTCTTTCATGTAGGTGTCGAAAGAGTATAAAGATTGATTGTGAGTGTCCCACCTGCAGGAAGAAGCTAGAGTCCAAGGACACGAACTTTTGAAGGACCAAATTGACGGAAAATTCAATAACCAAACTTTGCACTAGCTCTCTTTTTTGGTCATGTGTACCTGGCAAATCACCAGCATAATCTTTTTGAACACAAACCTTTTTGGCCTCAAAGTTAGTTTATCTCGATTGTATCTAAGAACTTCGCCATGTGTACCACTTACCAGCTTTCGACATGGTAGGTGCATGCCCTCGATAGTGTACCTGGCAAATCACCAGCATAATCTTTTTGAACTGAGCTGATAGAAATTCCTGAATCAAAAAGACCACTAAACCATTTCGATGTGAGAGATTGTAGACTATCGTTAATGCTTGCAGGTTTGCAATCGCTGGAGATGGCGTCCTAAACTTCTCTCGTGGAGTTGTCCTAAACTTTTGAGATTCAAGAAATAGCATAACACTTGGATATGCACCGTATTGATTGCCTTGGAAAAGCTACCCGACCTTACCAGCTTCAAGAAGCTAACATGTCTGATCATGAACGATACCGAGAACCTGAAAGACTGAGCTTGAGGTTGAGCAGTGATGTGGTCGTGCTGAGAGCTGAATACTATCTAAATTGGTCAGTAAATTTGACTAATATACGTTGATATGCTTTAGTTACTGTTTGTGATAGCATGATGATTGAATCGGTCATTTTTTCATCTCTTCCTCTCTGGCTGGAATCTCCTTACCTGACCATCCTATCTTCAGACCTCGTTCTCCTTTCAGAACTCAAGGAACTTGAGCTCAGGTTCGAGAGTGGGAAATGCCTCCCGAGGATTCCTGCAAGTTTATCGCGCTTGGTTATAAAAGGTTGTTGGGAAATGAAGAATTGATAGACGTTTCGAACTTGAGGGCACTAGCGGATTTGGAAGTTACAAGTTATGAAATAACAGAGATTCAAGGTTTTGAAGGCTTGGAGAACCTGAGATCATTGAAGTTTGTTAGAGTTCCATCACTGGAAAAATTGCTTGACCTCACTACCTTAAACAAGCTCACAAAACTTGAACTGTATAATTGTCCTAAGCTGATTGAGATTCAAGGCAGACTAGAATCATTTGACATACTTCATGTTGAGTTAAGCAGATATCTGGCAAAGCTACTGGTTCCATCAAGCTTCAAGAAGCTAAAATATTTGAGGATACATGAGTGTGAAGAGCTAAAAGATTTGCTGGGATCTGATGATTGGACGACTTTGAAGGAAGTCAATAAGTCTGAGCTAGAAATAAATAGGTCGAGCTAGGGAATCAGAGTTGGCTAGTAAAGAGAAACAGTTTTTTTATTGATTGGATTAACTAAAAATTGATCTGTAAAGGGTGTAATGATTACTGCTTTAGATATCATGATGAATCAATGAGTTTTCAAATCTCTCTCCTCCTCCTTCATCCTCCATTCGGACTATAGTCAATTCTGGTGCGTTTAGAAATTGAGAAGCAACTTAATTCACAGAAATCATGATCCTCTCCCTTGTTTTCATGGTTGTCTGCTGGTTGTCTAAATCTTGGTGAATATAGTTACTGTTGCTTATAATGTGATGGCAACTCTGCTTGTCACAAGTCCTTCATTTCTCATGTAACATGTTTGCCCATGTGCAAAGACTATCAATATCGTTATGGCAGTCTCGCTGTCCAAATATTAGGATATCTGCTGTTCATCAGAGTACATAGAAAGGGAAAAATAAAGGCTTAGAATTAGATACGTCTAAGATTAATTTGGTTAGAAAGGATGATAAAAAGAACTTTAAGGGGTCATCTAAAACTAGTGACCACGAGAAAAAGATGTTCCCTCTAAAAGAGATGCGACTTTGTGTGGATGATGTCAAAAGTGTCAAAAGAAATTACTACGAAGTATTTAAATTTCTAAGGAGTGAGTTAATACAAGCTGTGAACTGGGGACTAAGGCTTCTTGGGGATGTGAGAGTCTATTAAATGGATATAAACATTACTGGGTCATTGATTCCCCGTCGGAAGGGAGACAAGTGAATGAAGGCTTAAGGGTTTAGACATTGATTGAGAAAAGTTGATTCTGCATGAGAGATGGTATTCCGGAAGAAGATCTTAAAGCAATATCCATTTGGAGTTGCCGATCAGCGTGAAAGGGGGAAGGATGAACCATTTTTCTATGGCTCGAATCTTTAGTATTCTCTTATTTATTATGGCCCATGCATTGAAGAGAGGAAGCAACCGTGAAGCCAGTGTATCATTGACCTAAACAAATGAGATGCAGAGCAGTCAAAGAGTTTGGCTAGTTGTCCTTTTTTCACGAAAAAAGAAGAAAATGCAGAGATATATAGGCATTGCGGAGGTCATGCGATCTTGGTGTTGCCTCACCTGGCATTGAGAATCCTTGGCGGCCCTCACTTGGGCCACACTGACCGTCGAGCTGCTGTCTTTGCCTGAGCTGCTGTGGGTTGAGGTCGAGGGTCGATCGACCAAAATCCAGCCCTTTAGTGGCAGTCACAGAGGTCACACGACCTCAGCGTCGCCTCGCCTGGCGCCACAAATCCTCAACAGTTTCCAAGGTAATTTTTAAATTAGTTATATTGGAATTATTTGATTCCATTTGGCTAATGAGAATTAGTTGTAGCTGGGCATTAGTCTCTTCTGAGTAGGTACACCGTGATTTAGGAAGATGAAATTAAAAACAGAAATGGAGAGATGAGATAATAGTCAAGTTGGAGAACTTTAGCACATGAGAGAGACAAGAAAGCCATTGATTTTATTCACTTTACTCGAACTTCAGTACACCAATTTCTGCATTTCCATCAGTTGCAAGTCAACCATCACACCATTATTTCTTTCCTATTCTCTCATGAGTGAATGTTAATGTCTCTACTATTACCTGAGCTAATTATTAATATTTTCGTGATTTTATATATGTAGCCAATCCTAATTTCTGTTGATTCAACTATTCAAATTGAAATAATATGACAATTACTTATAAAAAAAAATTCCTTGGTCAAAAAATAATTATCAGGATTTCTTCTAGGGTAATATGGACATTCCCATTTCACCCCAAAATAAAACTGAGCTTGCTGGCAGGAGAATAGCTAAGGGCTGTCCCATCCAAGGCGATGTCATTCTCTACTTGCAAACCTGTAAAATATGCGAGAGGAGCCTCTAAAAATTGCAAGTTAGGAAGTTATGTTCAAACCATCCATGGTTGATAATTTTTCATTCGCACAAATTTTTTTTTTGGAGCACTAGAGTATGTTGGCTTCGTAAAAAATGAATAATTTAAAAATATTTTTCGAAAAATGATTATTTATATTGTTTACGGAAATGAATAAACAAAAAAATATTTATAAAAATATTTAGATGTAAATTGTTATTAATAATAAAAGCATTTTTCATCAACCGATAATTTCAAGTGATATAAATTTTTATTTTTTGGAAAACAATTTTTTAATCATTTATTTTTTTGCGAAATAAACATGATCCTGCTCCTTTTTTAGTCAGATGGAATTTTCATTATTTAAAACCTAACTTTTGTTTTGTAAATTTACTGCAAATATCTTTCTGTCATAATCCACCACAAACACTGAAAATATGTAGGTTTGATTCATGAATAATTTAAATGGGCTTAGGATTTCACCAACAAAAGAAGGGTCTCGACGTCATTATGATGTATAAACTAATGAGACTTCTGAGCCAACAGCTCTTTAAGACTTGGGAGTTTTTATAAAGTAACCCAACGCGAATACCTCAAAAGAAAGGGGGATTCCCTCGTATTCTGTACTTGCGGTCGGCACGCAAGGGTGAGTATCGAGTCACCTTCTCGGATGAGCCCGGCGAGTGAGGGCGAGCGGACTATCTAGCGAGAATTCTTTTCCTCACCCCCTCCATCTCTGGTAATCTCCTCTCATCTATTGCCTTCTTTCAGTGAATTGGGTCTGTTCTGAAATGCGACTAGGTGCAGAATTTGATGGAAACAATGGAGGGACTCTCAGATCAGTATCGATTCTTTCCTCAGTTGACTCCATGATTGATCACTGCCGGTTGCGTCTAGCACTAATAGCTTTAGCTTCTTACTCTAGTCACATGCTGAAACCCTGCTCATTTTGCAACTTCAGGCCTCAGATCTCGAAGCACAATGCTCACTTCTATGCATCAGCTTGTTGGTTCTGTAATTAGGGATGATTTTACGCTCTTTAGGAACTGGGCCGTTGCTTTGAACTATTTTGAGTGGAATCGGTTGATATGATTTATTTTTAATGGGATTTTTCTGGTGCGACCGGAGATTGTGGTGTCTCTGGGAGACTTCGATATGACAAACTAGTACATTACTGTCTGGTAATTGGTAGCAAGAACACTCCTACAGAGAGAATTGAAACCCTCAACGCAGTATGTAACGGTAGAGGCAGACTGAATAGACTATAATGTTGCACTCTGTGGTGAATTGGAACTCTCCGTTTCCTCAAAATACAGCTCCCGTTCCTGCACTCCTGTGTGTTCAAGCTTAATTTCCGGAGAAACAGTTATAGCAGTCATGCTGCTTTTTTCTGTGGATATTTCGTCAACTGCATTATCGGTTAGTAATTGACTCCTCTTTTTCTGATGTGCTGATACTTTCAGGCAAATGCGAATGATAGCTGCTAATGCTCACCCATTGACCCTGTGCCTGTATGTTAAGATAATGACTGTAATTAGAGGTCAGTTTATGCTCTTTAGAAACTAGTCCAATGGTGAGGGTTGAATTAGCTTCAGTGTGATTTCTTGATTTCACTTTTCCAATGAGATTGTCGTAGGGGAATGCGATTCTTTGGCTGTGTCCTTTAAGATCAAGGGAGCAACTAATTGAGGGTTGTGGAATGTCTGTCAAATCTATTTTGGTAAAAACTAAAATAGGAAGGATTTATCCTAATTTCTTATCATCTGATAAGAAATGGAGAAGCTAACGGAATATTATTTCTTATCAGACAAGAAGATAATTAGTCAACTTACAAGCAACGGCAGGCACTTATGTGCAGAGGACATTCAATGTCACCTGTCAAGAGAAATTTTATCACAAAAAGGAAGAGTTTAAGATAAAAATAGGTTAACGGTGCTTTATCTTCTCGAAATATTATTATTTTGAATCAATTTTGGGTGTGAACTATAATCTATAATTCGGCAATACTTTGGAAATTTATTCCTTTAGAATTGAGATGGGTCCACTTCTCTACTATATTATTAATACAATAATCAGACATATTTTGGTGTCTAGTGCAAGGCCAAGAAGCTCGTGCATTTGTCATCTTGGTTTCTTTCTAAAATCACTTAAAACAGAAGAGTTTCTGAGAGAAATCATGATAATCATCACTCCACTTTCATAGTAAATGTTTTTCACGTTGGATATCATCAGGTCATTGTAAGTCGTCTGAGGATTCAGGGAATGGAGAAGCTAACGGAATCAGATTACGAAGTATTCTTGAGCTTCAGAGGACTGGACACTCGCCGTGACATCACTGACTACCTTTACAACAGCCTCATTCGTGCTGGAATACGGGCATATAGAGATAATGAAGAGCTTCCCATTGGGGAAGAGATTGGCCCAGAGCTTGTCCAAGCAATTAAGCAGTCAGAAATCTCGATTCCTATCTTATCTAAAGGATATGCTGCCAGTCCATGGTGCCTCATGGAGTTGGTCCAGATGATGGAGTGCAAGGAAAAATGGGGATGAAAGATCATGCCAGTTTTCTACGATGTAGCACCATCTGAGGTTCGTTACCAAACTGGAAGTTATGGTGAGGCCATTAATTTACACATAAATAAGCGCCGGTACACTGATGATACTAGTCGGAATTGGAAGGCAGCTCTCAGCAAGGTTGGAGCATTAAGAGGATGGGAACTCAAGGAGAGGTACTTGAATTTATTATTGTTCATGATTTGTTTGTACCTTAGAAATTATTCTGTTCATCTCGATTTAACAGTAGTGTTCTTTTGCCATCAATACTGTCAGAGGCAAAGGTGAGTTCACAGAAGAAGTTGTTCAGAAGCTTTTGATCGAGTTGAAAAAGAACTACCTGGCAGTATCTAATTGCTTGGTTGAAATGGACGATCAAGTAGACCAAATCATGGAAAACATAGGTGAACAGACCACTGGAACAAAGATTGTTGGTATCTATGGTATGGGTGGTGTCGGAAAGACGACTCTTGCCACAATTGTCTATAATAAACTGTCGGCTGATTTTGATAACTGTTGCTTCCTGTCTAACATTCGAGAGACAAAGATTGTGAGTTTGCAGAATCAGCTCATCTCTAAAGTCCTAAGAAAGGAATGGTCATCCATCAATAGCATTAATGAAGGGATTACTGAGATCAAGAATAGGTTATCCTCTAAAAAGGTTTTACTTGTACTTGATGATGTCGACCGAAACACTCAGCTGGATGCTCTTGTGGGGGTGGGTGAACGCCGGTTTGGCAGAGGAAGTAAGGTTATTATTACCACAAGAGACAAGGAACTTCTCAAACGTGTTGATTTTCAGCATGGACTTGCTGAAATGGATTTTGATCACTCTCTTCAACTGTTCAGCAGACATGCCTTTGGAAGAGATTATCCCCCAGCAGAATATGTCCCCCTCTCAGAAAAAGCAGTAGAAATCTGTGGTCATCTTCCTTTGGCTCTTGAAATTATAGGTTCACTTTTATATGGAAATGACGTAAATAAATGGAAGAATGTGTTAAAGAAGCTGGAGACCATTCCCAATAAAGAGGTTAAAAGTAAGTTCAACATCAGTTTCGAGGCATTAGAAACTCAAGAGCAGGAAATATTTCTCGATGTTTGTTGCTTCTTTGTTGGGTTCGATGTGAGAATTGCGACTTACATGTGGGATAGCTGTAAGTTTTCCCCTGAATGTTCTCTTGAAGTCCTCAAACACAGGTCGTTAATAAAGATTGCAGAAGGTAACCGATTGTGGGTGCATGATCAGCTAAGAGACCTTGGGCAAGACATTGTTCGTGAAAGAGCTAAGTTAAAACCTGAGAAGCAAAGTTGGGTGTGGGATCATGAGGAAGCAATTGATGCTCTTGAAATAGCAAAGGTGAAGTGTTTGCAATGTTATTCCAATTCAAAGAGACAAGTTATACATGTTGTTGCTTATTTGCTTCTATTTGAATTGAGTTGTTACTTGCGTGCTTAGTATGATCACATGCTCATCTGTAAATTATATTGTAAATTAATTTTAAATTATAAATAATATGTACATTCCTCAAGTATGTTCAACTTGAATGCATTCAACAGGAATTTATGTGATCACTAGCTTCTGTTTAATTTTTATTTATTTATTTGCTTTGGCAGGGAAGAGAAAACATTGAAGCAATACGTCTCAAATTTGATCATCAATTTCAAGACTTCATCGAGACGGAAGAATCTGTAAGCCTATCAAATTTAAGATTTCTTCAAGTGGATTGTGTAGACTTGGATGAGAACCACGTTCAGCATTTTCCGTCTACCAACTGTTTCCAGAGGAATCTGTTCACGCTTCCGAAGTTGAGATGGCTCTCATGGGATAACTTTCCTATCTTTTTCAAATTCACTGCACGTTCTCTTATGAAGCTAGTGATTCTTGATCTATCAAGGAGTAAAATTACAGATGAGTGGGAGGGATGGAACCACCTCAAGGTACAGTATTATTTCAACATGAATTTGTTATATTGACTTTGCTGTCCTGTATCTCAAAATGATTCAGAATTAACCTCTTCTCTTCATTACAGAGGGCAAAGAATTTGAAGGTTCTAAATTTGACTGGATGCAGAAACTTTCGTAGAACTCCTGACTTTTCTGCTCATGAAAATTTGGAGCAACTGATTCTTCAAGGGTGCATGAGACTGGTTCAAGTTGATAGGTCTATTGGTAAGTTAAAGCATTTACTATTATTAAACTTGGAAGGTTGTGGGAAACTTCAGACATTGCCAGACAAGATGGAGGAACTGGAAGGCTTGACAGATCTTCTAGTTGATGGGACATCTATTACCAATATTCCTGAATGGAAAGGGATGGAGAAACTGGAAACTCTCAGTGCAAGTTCATGTGGATTACTGCGTAAATGCACTTTAGCTGGTTGCTCAACATCACTATTATATCTTTGCTTGTCAGATACAAGAATTAGTGAACTTCCATTTGGAAATTTTGGATCTCTTGTTGAGCTGAATCTGTGTGGGTCAAGCATACGAGAGTTACCCAATTCAATAGAGACAATGAAGAATTTGAGAGTACTGAGGATGTCTTACACCCCCTTAGAAAAGCTACCTGGCGCCCTTGGGATGTTGGAGAAGCTTGAAGAGATCCATGCTGACAGTTGTAGAAATTTGTGTGGGGAAATTCCAAGTGAGATTGGAAGACTTTCATTCCTGAAAATCTTGAGCTTAAGGTGCACGGGAATTTCCAATATTTCTAAGCTTCTTGAAAGTATGACCAATCTATACTTGACTGGTAGTCTACAGATGAGATGCCCAAATCTCTCGAACCTATTAAATTTGAAAGTTTTGATGTTGGGATTAGAGTATCAAAACCCTTCCCGTGTAGCTCCAAGCCTCAATTGGATTGGGGGGTTAAGAAAGCTAGAGTCCTGGTTCTTGTGTTGTGACAGTTTGGTTACCCTACCTTCAGATTTTAATCTCCTTTCGAAGCTCAGGAAGCTTGAACTCGTCATAAATAACCTAGAATGCCTACCTAGGCTTCCCCAGAATTTGTCATACTTCCATATTCATGGGCGCAGGTTAGTGGAAAAGTTGATAAATCTTTCATATTTGGAGAAGTTATCAGAATTGGAAGTCCATAACTGTAAACAGCTCATAGAGATTGAAGGACTCGAACATTTGAAAATCCTGCAAAGGCTTCGTCTTAATCATCTTCCATTGCTGGTGAAGTTGCCTGACCTGACCAGCTTGAAGAAGCTCTGGAGACTTTGGATAGAAGATTGTCCTGAACTGGTTGAGATTCCAGGTCAGCTAGAATCATTGGAGGAGTTCTATTTACAGTACTGTAAATCAGTCGAAAAGTTGCTTGATCCATTAAGCTTCAAGCATATAGAAGAATTATCCATATATGGCTGTTGGAAGCTCAAAGAGGTACAAGGCCTGGAAGATTCAAAGAAATTGAGTGTCTTATATGTGGGGGATCTTCCGTTGCTAGAGAAGTTGCCTGACCTAACCAACTCCAAGGAGCTCAAGGATCTTGTTTTAAAGCATCGTCCTAGTCTGGTTGAGATTCAAGGTAGGCTAAAATCATTGAAGAGGCTTGAAATTGATGGCTGCGGGTCTCTGCAAAAGTTTTTTGATCCTTCAGGCTTCAAGAAGCTAGAGTGCTTGCTTATAAATGAATGTGAGAGATTGGAGGAGATTCTGGAATCCGATGAGTACAAAGATTTGAAAAAAGTGAGAAGAGCCTTTAAAGGATTGCCAAGATTCATGGACAGTAAACCTCGGAGAAAATATTCCATACCAGAGTGGTGAGGAATATCATCTCGAAATGACTTGTATAGGTGGGATCCCCTCTTAAGAAATTTCAACTTTTTCTCTCTCCCCTTTTTCTTTTTGTTTCGTTTTTTCTCCTGTTGCTCTCTCTCTCTCTCTTCTCACATTCCTTCCTTCGTCTTCCACCCTCATCAGCGACGACCTGAGCAAGAAGCTTGCCCAGGACCAGCAGCAAGGGGATCCTGGCCATCAAGGAACTCAACGGCGACCCCAAGCTGAAGCACGAGATGCGATCTGACCTGGTGGAGATCTCCCTCTGGGACTGCGACCACGCCTTACTGCTCGTTGATCGGTTCCTCAAGGGTTTGATAGGTTGTCTAGAAAAATATTCCTCCTTTTTCATTAGGGTTGGAGCTGAATCAGGTCAAGAAGGGTTCTTCCTTCGCTGCATCTTCATTTGGTTTTCTTCATCTTCACCTGTATTCCTTTCCTGGTAGATTTTCTCTTCGCTGTTGCATGAATTGGGTCCATGTACGAATCTTTGATGCAGCTAGTGATAGCTTAGGAAAAGATTCGGAATGGATTGAGTTGTATTTGTTATTTCAGTCTTGACTTATCATTCCTATGCAATGAAAACAGCCTTTCAACGAACTTACTCATGAGCTGACTCGATTGATTTATTCCATCTGCTTCTAATCTTTAATAGCTTTAGCCTTAATCACGAGTCACATGCACTCAGAATTTAATCTCTATCATGGAAATTTATGTGCAATTCATTGAGGATTCAAGATGACTTGCTCCAGAGCTCATTGCAGAGATTAATGTTATTGAGACAGTACCCTGGGAATGTCTTGCGTTCAGTGTCATGAATTCAATGAGACATCAGCAACCATTTTCACAGAATTGTTGCGGATTTCCCATAAAATTTCCGCATGGAAGAACTTAAGAAGCATCCATGTACGCTAGATATGATTAGGAGAGACATAGCTGAGGAGGAAAAAAGGTCCCCAAGAGATTGTCAAAACGTTCGGGGCGAAATACCGCTCCTAGTGAACACTACTTGGAGGATGCCCTCCTTGAAATATTCATAATCGCCAATCAGCAATACTGGTCAATGAATTGTTATTGCATTTGGATAGCAACTTTGGGTTATCGATAGTCATCGATCAGCGATACTCGAGTTAATCATCACTGCATATCGATATCGAGAGGAAATACTTGGTCATTAATATATATTTTGACATTTAAATTTTGCCAGATCATTTAATAGTTAATTGCATAAAAATTGTGAACTAAACTTTAGCCCCTAAACAAAAAATATTAGTCAATTGCATATAGATATTAGGAGTGTTACCATAAGTCCATATAAAACTGCATTCGAGTTGATTCAGTCAGAAATCGCATTTAGAATTAGCCCAACGTGAGAAAGGTTGGGCCGATACCGCTGAAGAACATGGGCAATGCACCAGTCGTCGCTCCCATGAAGACGGTGTCCTCTGCATCTTATTACTTAATATCCCGCACGCGAAGTGACATTGGGAAGTAATGGGGAATATTAATTGATTTTAATGCTTGTTTGGAGTTAAAAAGTCAATGGCCTTTTTTTTTTTAAAACTTTTTTGTTAAAATTTATATTATTGTTCAAATTTCAGAAATTATCAAAAAATTATATATGAATCTATGTGCCTATGCTTAAGTGTCTAGAGTTTTAGATTTAAAAAATGGAAAAATGATATACATAATCTCCAAATTTTTAATTCGTTTAATGTGGTATTTGGACTTCGTCCAAATGTGCTATATTGTTTTTAAGCTTTAATTTATTAATGTGATTCATGAATCATTAATAACTGTTTAACAAAGTCCTTAAACTATATGGAAATGATGAATTTAGTCTAAAAGCTAAATTAAACATCTATAAATAATTTAGAAACCACATCAAGCAAATTAAAAATCTAATGATGCTATTACACATTAAATTAAAGTTTAATGATCATTTATATTATTATTCCTTAGGAGGGGATAAATGCTGGATAAGTCTTAAAATATATTGCAAAAATACAATCAAGTCCTAAAACTTTCAAAAGTATAATAAAATCTTAAAACTTGTCAAATTGATGTAATCGAATCCCATTATTAACTCCATCCAATTTAGTTAATCGGAAATAACATTTTTTTTAAAATCTCTTTCTTCAATATAGAGGCATTGACATGGCTAATTTTAAGAAAAATGTAAAAAAAAGAAGAAGGAAGAAATTGATTCCAAGATTTCTAAAAATAAAAATCTGAAAAAAGTAAAAATTTGGAAAAAAGAGGAAGCCTCAAACAGTGGAGAACCAAGAAGGACAGTGGCAGACCGGCGTTCCTCGCTGAACTTGGGCGAAGTCAGCTTGGCCCTCACAACCACCTTCACATGCTGAAAATGGAGCAAAGTTAGTGCCGACAAGGGTGGCGCTACTTGACCGCGAGGTTGTGGATGCAAGGAAGCTCGGGGACATGGAGAGGCGTGTGCTCGTGGCAACATGTTGACGAAGATCAAAGAATATAATTAACTTTTTCGCGGCCGGCTTGAAGTTTTCCTGCACCTACTCAGCCATCACTTTCCTGGAAGGGCACGCCGAAGGAGGGTCAATTCACTGTCTAATATTCGTCTCGTCTTTTTTCAGCTGAACTGAAAAGCCAAGAACGTTTATTCTTGGGATCTCTGTCTGCTTCCATGGCTTTTGATCCGGGCTCTTCATCTTCACCCTCTCCATCTCCGGTAATTACCTCTCGTTTATTGCCTTCTTTTTGATGAATTGGGCCTGTTCTTGTAATGCAACTAGGTGCAGAATTTGATGGAAACGATACAGGGACTCTCAGATCAGCATCAAATTCTTTCCTCAGTCGGCTCCATGATTGATCACTGCCAGTTGCGTCTAACACTAATATAGCTTTATCCTCTCACTCTAGTCACATGCTAAAATCTGCTCATCTGCTTCCATCTGTGCAACTGTCAGGCCTCAGATCTTGAAACGCAATACCACTACTTTGCATCAGCTTGTTGATAGATCTCAGAGATTTCTGTAATTAGGAATTGGATTTACGCTCTTTAGGAACTGGGCCAGCACTAAAAGCTAAATTAGTTTGAATGGAACTGTTTATTTCATTTGTTTCATTTTTTTTTTTGTGCGAACAGAGGCAGTGGTATCTTTAAGAGACTTCAATACGACAAATTCGTACATTATTGTTTAGTGATTAGCAGTAAGAACACTCCTAGGCAGAAAAGTGTTACCCTCAACTCTTTATTTTAAAGCAGAGACAGATTGAATAGACTATACTGTTGCACTCTGTGGTGAACCGGAACTCTTTGCTTCCATAAAATGCAGCTCTCATCCCTGCACTCCTGTGTGTTCCAACTTATTTTCTAGAAAAGCAGTTGTATAGCATTCATGCTTCTATTTTCTGTTGAAATCTTATTAACTCCATAATTGATTAGTGAGTAAATCCTCTTTTTCTGATATGCTGGTACTTTCTAGCAAATGTGAATCATAGCTTCAACCCTAACAAATGCTTGCCCATCGACCCTGTATCTGTTTGTTGATAACCTAAGAGATGGCTGTAATTAGGGATCGGTTTATACTCTTAAGAAACTAGTCTGATGGTGAGGGTTGAATTAGCTTCAGTGTAATTTCTTGATTTCATTTTTCCAATGAGATCGTCATAGGGGAATGAATTCTTTACCGGCGTCTGTTAAGGTCGAGGGAGCAACTAATGGAGTGTTGTTGGCTGTCAAATCAATTTTGGTTAAACGAAAATAGGAAGTTTTAATCATAATTTTTTATCAGATAATAAGACAATTAGTCAACCTACAAGCAACACTAAGCGCTAATGTGCAGAGGACACTCAATGTCACCTTTCAAGAGAAATTTTATCACCTAAAGAAAGAGTTTAAGACAAAAATAGGTCGACAGTGATTTATCTTGGTGCGAAATATTATTTCCTTTCTAATAAATTTCTAGTGCAAATTAAAACCCATAATTTCGCAATCATTTGGAGATTTCTTCTTTTAGATTGAGATCTACTATATTCTTAACAACAAATTAGGACATGTTTTGTTGTCCAGTGCAATGCCCTAGAAGAAGCTCATGCATTTGTCATCAAGGTCTCTTTCTAGAATGACGTATACAGGAGTTTCCGAGTGAAATGATGATAATCATCAGTCCAACTTTCATAATAAACGTGTTTCAGGTGGGATATCAGGTCGTTGCAAGTCCTCTGAAAATTCATGAAATGGAGAAGCCAGTGGAATTTGATTATGAGGTATTCTTGAGCTTTAGAGGACCGGATACTCGCCGCGACATCGCTGATTACCTTTACACCAGCCTCATGAAAGCCGGAATACAAGCATATAGAGATAATGAAGAGCTTCCCATTGGGGAAGTGATTGCTCCGGAGCTTTGCCAAGCAATTAAGCGATCAGAAATCTTGATTCCTATCTTATCCAAAGAATATGCTGCCAGTCCATGGTGCCTCATGGAGTTGGTCCAAATGGTGGAGTGCAAGGAAAAGTGGGGACGAAAGATCATGCCAATCTTCTATGACGTAGTACCATCCGAGGTTCGTCACCAAACGGGAAAATACGGTGAGGCCATTACTTCACACATAAATAAGCGGCGGTGGTATGATGATGAGACTATTCAGAAATGGAAGGCAGCTCTCAGCAAGGTTGGAACATTAAGAGGATGGGAACTCAAGGAGAGGTACTTGAATTTATTATTGTTCATGAATTATTTGTAGCTTAGATATTATTATGTTCATCTCGATTTAACAATTTGGTCATTTTGCCTTCCATACTAGCAGAGGCAAAGGTGAGTTCACAGAAGAAGTTGTTCGTGTTAGGGAAATCCCTTATGATGTTTTGAAGATGACAAAATAAATCAAAAGGCTACTAACGTGTTTATTGAGTAACTTAGTGAAAGACGCACAAGCAGCTATGCAGATGATGGAAAGCTTCTGAGTCTGGATGAAGCAGACGGAGAAGCATAGAAAGTTTCTGAGTCTGGATGAAGCAGACGGAAGACTCGACCAGACTGAGATTTTAAGTCTAACCGTACTGCATCGAAATTTAAGTCGACCGTACTGCATCGAGATTTTAAGTCTCGAACGTACAAGATTGAAAATCTAGGCGGATTCGGGAATGGAACTACGGATCGATCACCAACGGTCATATGATTTTCACTTACCATATTTATATTGATCAACAAGATCAATCATCGACAACTTCCAAAGAAGGATGAAACACTTATGGAAGCCCGGATTCGATTGTATGGGCGAGCGAATCCAAGGGGATCCAATCTACCTCCAACGGTCAAAAAGACTTACCTTATGAAGTCTGTCCAAGAAAGGAAAGGGAAGACCAATCTCTCACGGAAAGAGCCAACGATCGAGTGTGGCTTGGAGAGTATATAAGGATAGGATGAGACCTAGGAGACTAGAGAGGATAAATATATTCCAAGGCTGATTCAATTCTTCACTAGTTGTCCGAAAAAAGAGCGTAATTGAGTGATCCTAGTGAATTACTAAAAAGAGTGACTTTGTGAGACATATCATCACCAAGTGCTAACACTCAAGAGTGTGTAATCACCTTTGATCACATAGTGAAATCCAGCCTATTGGCCGATCGCCCGGAGAGTGGACGTAGGCTTGACAAAAGCCGAACCACTATAAACGTGTGTCCGCAATCTTCTACTCTCTCTATTTAATTTCTGTTTGTTGATTGCAATAGATCGATATTACTTACGCGTAAACTTCCTCTACACCTATTCACCCCCCTCTAGGTGTTTATACTAGTCACATCAATTGGTATCAGAGCCTCGTGCTCAGTATCTTGAAGTGTTTATTACTTCAGAGCTAAAGATCTTTCATGGCTAGTATTTTTGCACCAGTCCGATTGAGGGACGAAGCATCACCGACCACCTTACTTTGATGGGAAAGAGTACAATGTCTGGAAAAACAATATGAAGGCATTCCTAAGATCTAAGGATCTGTTGGAATGGGATGTTGTTGAGAAAGGAATCAATCCTAATGTTGTATCAGCATCTACTAGAAAAGAGGATGGCGAAACGCTTCAATCATCTCTGTTACTCTATCTCAAAAAGAGATAACAAAAAGAGAAGCTTTAGATGCAAAGGCTATCTACTCTCTTTACTCGTGCTTTATCTCCTAATGAGTATAATCGAATTTCCTCTTGTGAAACAGCGAAGGAAATATGGGATAGGTTGCACGTTACCTATGAAGGGACTGATCGTGTAAAGGAGACCAAAGTTAATATTCTTCTCGGGCAATACGAATCATTCAAGATGAAGCCAGAGAATCCATTGGAGATATGTTCAGCAGATTTACTGATATAGTAAATGGGCTTGCATATCAAGGACAACCTGTCCCAGGACCAATGAAGGTCAACAAGCTCTTGAGAGGATTATCGAAGGATTGGAACAATGTCAAGACTTTAATCCGCGAGACGTTGAGGATTTCGCCTTTATCTGTTGATGAACTTATTGGAACTTTGCAATCTTATGAAGCGGAACGTATAAATGATGAAGATCCAGAAGGTAAGAAGTTAATTGCTTTAAAATCTAATGCTGTTTTTAATGAGGCAGATTTTGAGGAAGATAAAAAGGATGACGATGAGGAGATGAGGTCGTTGATAAAAAAATCTAAACACCTTGTGAGAAAAAGAAGCAATTCGAAAGGGAAGAAGTCCACAAAGAAAGTCGAGACGTGGAGCGACATCGAGTGTGAATCCAGCGATGATGAGGATTTATGCTTAATGGCGGGCATTGAATTTGAAGAAGACGAGGTAACATGTTCAAATTTTATTCTTGATGATGATGATCCTTTTGAAGAGTTATGCGCAGAACATAAGAAAGCGTTGAAGAAAATCTCTAAATTGAGAGAGAAAAATTCTACAAGTGAGATCAAGAATGATTTTCCAAAAATAAAAGAGAGATTGAGGCGCAAACCTTCGATCCACCATTATCGAAGTCATTTTGGTAAGCAATTTGTGAAGCCTATTGGATTTCAATATTTTAATTGCTCGAATTGTGGTGATCATAATCACTTTAAGCAACAATGTCTACTTGATTGGAAGAAATCCAAGTCAATCAATTGGAAATTTGATGCTTCCTCTAATCGAAATGGACCCAAATTCATTTGGGTACCAAAGAAAAGATAAATTGTTTTCTTGCAAGTAATAAAGGTAAGGAAGTGAGAATTTTTTGTGCATAATGTTCTTTCTATGCTCCAGTTGATTCAGATTTTATAATAATTATATTCTATAATTGGTTATATTGAAGGAAGAATCGTGTGATATATTTTTGGTAGTTTCGTGAGTTGGAATTTGATACGTGTGATTAATTTGATATCCTGCTTAGAGATAATCATGATTATTTAATCGGAATTTATGCTCTCTTATTCTATTATATTTTTGCAAAACAAAAATTTGTTTTACGAGATATTATACAAGATATTCTCCCTAAAATATTCTATTGAAATGAGTCAGCAAAGGATCGTTGAGCTTTTATGAAAATTTCCTATTTGTGCTCTAACGTGAAGGAAGGATCCAAATTCATGGATACCGAAAAGGAAATGAGTTCATTGCAGGGAATTATACAAGAGAAGTATGTTTGCAGTCTCTGCATATCACGGTATAATCAAAGGACATATTTAGGCGAAGATCGACAAGGATCATCTTTAATTCAATGGTATATTTTAAATATATATACCTTGGGTAAGGAAATAAAATATTTCATATTTATCATCCTGCTTTCCAAATTTATACATCAATTTTATGGTTCTGGATGATTTTGATGACTCACGTGTGATTTATATTGCAAAAAATCTCTTGTCAGATATTGCACATTTTTATTACTTGATTTGGCACGTGATAAAAATTCTACTTCGTTTTTGCATATTGCATCAATAATATCTTTTGAAATTTATGCTTAGGGAAATCTCTTTAATCTTGAAAGATATTGTTGTATTTTGGGATTCACTTGCTATAATTTTAGAAGATATTTTATATTAGGCAAGTTTGATCCGCAAATTGAAGGAAGGTATGTGCGTGATATTTTCTATAATTTGCAAAGATTATTATCTATTTTACAAGGATTTGCAGGTGGCAAAATATCTTTCCATATGAGGTTGGGAAAGCTTGATCCGAAATTATGTAGATTTTTTAAGGTTCAGAAATTCTATTCATTGCACAAAATTTTCAGAAATTATTAAGCAGGTCACTAATGTGTCATATGAAAGGTTGAATAGCTTTGAATTGAATTTTTTATTGTCAAGTAAGCTATTCAATTTATTTCGCAAGAAAGGGCATTATATATTACGTAATATTATAACAATGCATTTGTGCAGAAAGTTTGTTAAATTTGTGCAGATTCTACCTCAAACTTCAAAAGCAAATGAATGCTGCAAATGTTGCTACTACAAAGGAAATAAAAGAGACAACATTCTATTCAACGTGCTCAAGCTGTGATAAGTATTATTGCAAATACTGTCATGAGGACAGGGGGAGAAAGTGAATATAAAAAGAAATGGAGAATCGTGATCATTTCGAAAAGGCAACAAATTGAGGGGGAGCATTGATCAAATATGGCAGATTTTTTGAATTGATCTTGATCTTGATTACTACAGAAAGAAAAGGTAAATTGTGTTCTACATAATTTGGTAAGTATATCATCCATTTCTTTCCTTGGCAGATTTTTGTTGATATATATGAGCTATATTGAATATTCTTTATATTCATATCAACATGATATCTTTAAAGTTTGTGTTTCATGCCTAATACATTTTTAAAGATATTATGTGAATTTATTCTCCACGTGACACCCTTTTGCATTGTTATCGCTTTTTGATTATGTCAAAAAGGGGGAGAAAATATGTATATGCATATGTGCTAATTGGTTTATATTATTTAGTGCATAATATTGAGCTGCAATTATTTCTATATATTATTTTGCTAAATTTATCAACTATCTTCTATTTTATAATCTCCTATTTTGAATGACATTCATTGAATATATAAAATTTTGGAGATTGCATTATGTGCTTATGATGCTTTGATTTATCAATATATTTAAAAAGCATAATTGCACATCTGCATATTCAGAGATTGTTTTGTCATCATCAAAAAGGGGGAGATTGTTAGGGAAATCCCTTATGATGTTTTGAAGATGACAAAATAAATCAAAAGGCTACTAACGTGTTTATTGAGTAACTTAGTGAAAGACGCACAAGCATATGCGGATGATGGAAAGCTTCTGAGTCTGGATGAAGCAGACGGAGAAGCATAGAAAGTTTCTGAGTCTGGATGAAGCAGACGGAAGACTCGACCAGACTGAGATTTTAAGTGTAACCGTACCAGACTGAAATTTAAGTCTGACCGTACTGCATCGAGATTTTAAGTCCGAACGTACTGGGAGGCGAAAATCTAGGCGATTCGGGAATGGAACTACAGGATCAAATCACCAACGGTCATATGATTTTCACTTACCATATTTATATTGATCAACAAGATCAATCATCGACAACTTCCAAAGAAGGATGAAACACTTATGGAAGCCCGGATTCGATTGTATGGGCGAGCGAGAATCCAAGGGGATCCAATCTACCTCCAACGGTCAAAAAGACTTACCTTATGAAGTCTGTCCAAGAAAGGAAAGGGAAGACCAATCTCTCACGGAAAGAGCCAACGGTCGAGTGTGGCTTGGAGAGTATATAAGGATAGGATGAGGCCTAGGAGACTAGAGAGGATAAATATATTCCAAGGCTGATTCAATTCTTCACTAGTTGTCTGAAAAAGAGCGTAATTGAGTGATCCTAGTGAATTACCAAAAAGAGTGACTTTGTGAGACATATCATCACCAAGTGCTAACACTCAAGAGTGTGTAATCACCTTTGATCACATAGTGAAATCCAGCCTATTGGCGATCGCCCGGAGAGTGGACGTAGGCTTGACAAAAGCCGAACCACTATAAACTGTGTTTGCAATCTTCTCTACTCTCTCTATTTAATTTCTGTTTGTTGATTGCAATAGATCGATATTACTTACGCGTAAACTTCCTCTACACCTATTCACCCCCCTCTAGGTGTTTATACTAGTCACATCAGTTCGGACGCTGTTGATTGAGTTAAAAAAGAACTACTTGGCAGTATCTGATTACTTGGTTGAAATGGACAGTCATGTGGACAAGATCATGGAAGTGATAGGTGAAGACACCTCTGAAACAAAGATTATTGGTATCCATGGCATGGGAGGTGTCGGAAAGACAACTCTTGCCAAAATCATCTATAATAAACTATCAGCTGATTTTGATGACCATTGCTTCCTGTGTAACATTCGAGATACAAAGATTCCGGATTTGCAGAATCAACTCATCTCTAAAGTCCTAAGAACGAATTGCCTGTCCATCACTAATATTCATGAAGGAATTACAGAGATTAAGGAGAGATTATGCTCTAAAAAGGTCATACTTGTACTCGATGATGTTGACCAAAAGACTCAGCTGGATGGTCTTGTGGGGATGGGTAAATGCTGGTTCTGCAGAGGAAGTAAGGTTATTATTACCACAAGAAACAAGGATGTTCTCAAAGATGTTGATTTGAAGCACGAACTTTCTCAAATGGATTTTGATCATTCTCTTCTACTGTTTAGTAGACATGCCTTTAGAAGAGATTGTCCTCCAGTAGAATATGGCTCCCTCTCGGAGACAGCAGTAGAAATCTGTGGTGGTCTTCCTTTGGCTCTTGAAATTATAGGTTCACATTTATCTGGAAAAGACATAGATGGATGGAAGAAGGTGTTAAAGAAGCTGGAGACCATTCCCAATGGAGAGGTTAAAAGAAAGTTGAACATCAGTTTTGAGGCATTAGAAACTCGAGAGCAAGAAATATTTCTGGATGTTTGTTGCTTCTTTGTTGGGCTCGATGTGAGAATTGCGACTTACATGTGGGACAGCTGTAAGTTTTCCCCTGAATGTTCTCTTGAAGTCCTCAAACAGAGGTCGTTAATAAAGATTGCAAAAGGTAACCGACTGTGGGTGCATGATCAGCTAAGAGACCTTGGGCAAGATGTCGTTCGTGAAAGAGCTAATTTAAAACCAGAGAAGCAAAGTCGGGTGTGGGATCATGAGGAAGCAATTGATGTTCTTGAAATAAAGGAGGTAAAGTGTTTGCAATGTTATTCCTATTCAAAGAGACGAGTTATACACGTTGACTTTGCTCTTATGCTTTTTTCTGAACCGAGTTGTTACTCGTGTGCTTAGTAAGATCACATGCTCATCTGTAAAATCTATTGTAAATTAATTTCAAATTATAAATAGGATGTACATTCCTCAAGTATGTTCAACTCGAATGCCTTCAACAGGCAATTATGTGATTACTAGCTTCTATTTATTTATTTATTTTTTGCTTTGGCAGGGAAGAGAAAACGTTGAAGCAATACGTCTCATATTTGATCATCAATTTCAAGACTTCATTGAGAAGGAAGAATCTGTGAGCCTATCAAATTTAAGATATCTTCAAGTGGATCGTGGATACTTGCACGAGAACAACATTCAGCATCTTCCTTCTACCAACTCGTTCAAGAGGAATCCGATCATTTTTCCGAAGTTGAGATGGCTCTCATGGCATAACTTTCCTATCTTTTTCAAATTCACCGAACGTTCTCTTATGAAGCTAGTGATTCTTGATCTATCAAGGAGTAATATTACATATGAGTGGGAGGGATGGAACCACCTCAAGGTACGGTTTTATTTCAACATGAATTTGCTATATTGACTTTGCTGTCCTGTATCTCAAAATGATTCAGAATTAACCTCTTCTCTTCCTTATAGATGGCAAAGAATTTGAAGGTTCTGAATTTGACCAAATGCAAAAACTTGCATAGAACTCCTGACTTTTCTGCTCATAAATATTTAGAGCAATTGATTCTTGAAAAGTGCACGGAACTGGTTCAAGTTGATAGGTCTATTGGTGAGTTAAAGGAATTAGTATTATTAAACTTGGGACGTTGTGGGAAACTTCAGACATTGCCAGACGAGATGGAGGAACTGGGAGCCTTAAGAGAACTTCTTGTTTATGGGACATCTATTACCAATATTCCTGAATGGAAAGGAATGGAGAAATTGGAAACTCTCGGTGCATCTATATGTGAAGATCTGAGTAAATGCAATTTAGCTGGTTGCTCGACATCACTATTATCTCTTAAATTGTCATGTACTAGAATAAGTTAACTTCCATATGGAAATTTTGGATCTCTCGTTGAGTTGAATGTTTCTCATTCGAAAATACGAGAGTTACCCGATTCAATAGAGAAGATGAAGAATTTGAGAGTACTAGACATCTCTAACACTGGCTTAGAAAAGCTACCTAGGGCCATTGGGATGTTGGAGAAGCTTGAAGAGATCGATGCTAGCATGTGTAGATATTTGTGTGGGGAAATTCCAAGTGAGATCGGAAACCTATCATCTCTGAGAATCTTGAGGTTATCGGATGCGGGAATTTCCAATATACCTAAGCTTCCTGAAAGTATGACCAATTTATGGCTGTTCAATAATCAACAGATGAGATGCCCAGATCTCTTGAACCTATTAAATTTGAGAGATTTGAGGTTGGAATTAAGGTATCAAACCCCTTCCCATCCAACTCCAAGCCTCAATTGGATCGGAAGGTTAACAAAGCTAGAGTACTTGGGGTTGCGTTGTGGTGGTGTGGTCACCCTACCTTCAGATTTTAATCTCCTTTCGAAGCTGAGGAAGCTTGAACTCACTGGAAATAACCAAGAACGCCTACCTAGACTTCCCCAGAATTTGTCATCCTTCGAAATATATGATTGCTCAACATCAATATTAAATCTTTCATATTTGGAGAGGTTATCAGAATTGGAAGTGTGGTTTTGTGAACAGCTCATAGAAATTCAAGGCCTCGAACGTTCGAAAAACTTGCAAAGTCTTCATCTTAAGCATCTTCCATCGTTGGTGAAGTTGCCTGACTTGACCGGCTTGAATAACCTTTGGAAACTTTGGATAAGAGATTGTCCTAAACCGGTTGAGATTCGAGGCCAGTTAGAATCATTGAAGTCTCTCGTTTTCGCACATTGTGAATCACTCTTGAGGCTGCCTGATCCATTAAGCTTCAAGCATATAGAACACTTCTATATAAGTGGCTGTGGGAAGCTAGAAGAGATTCAAGGCTTGGAAGTTTCGGAAAACTTATATGGCTTATATGTGGGGGATCTTCCGTTGCTAGAGAAGTTGCCTGACCTGACCAATGCCAAGGAGCTCAAGGCTCTCGGGTTACATCGTTGTCCTCGTCTGGTTGAGATTCGAGGTAGGCTAAAATCATTGGAGATTCTTTCTATTGATGGCTGCGGGTGTCTGCGGCAGTTTTCTGATCCTTCAAGCTTCAAGGAGCTAGAGTATTTTGGTATAAACGAATGTGAGGGATTGGAGGAGATTCTGGAATCCGATGAGTACAGAGATTTGAAAAAAGTGAGAACACCCTGGGAAGATATTGATGAAGATTCTGAGGAAGAAGCATTTCCCACATGATGGTGGTGAGGAATTTTTTCTCGATGACGCGCGTAGGTGGGACCCACTTTTTAAGAAATTTCTAACTTTCTCTCTTCTTCTTCTTCCTTTTATTATTATTATTATGAAGAAATTTCTAACTTCCTCTTTCTTCTTCCTTTTATTATTATTATTTTTTTCCACCCGTTGCGCTCTCTGTCTCTTCTCAAATTCTTTCTTTCTCCTTCCTTCGTCTTCCTCCCTCATCAGCGACGACCCGAGCAAACGGCTCGCCCAGAACCAGCAGCAACGAACCCCGGTCGTCAAGGAGACGGCGACCCCGAGCGGAAGCCCGAGACGCGATTCGACCTTGGCGGAGATCTCCCTCCGGGACTGCTATCCCCTCTTCCTGCTCGTCGATCTGTTCCTCGAGGGTTTGATAGGTTGTCTAGAAAAAAAAAAAAAAAAAAACTTTGCTTTTTCATTTTGGTTGCAGCTGAGTCAGGCCAAGAAGGGTTCTTCCTTCGCTGCATCTTCATTTGGTTTTCTTCATCGTCACCTGTATTCCTTTTCTAGTAAATTTTCTCTTGGCTGTCGCATGAATTGGATCCGCGTGCGAATCTGTGATGCGACTAGAGATAGATTAGGAAAAGATTTGGAATGGATTGAGTTGTTTTTATTATTTTCAGTCATGACTTTAATCATTCATTTTGCAATGAAAAAACAGCCTTTCAGTGAACTCCTCCCTGAGCTGACTCGATTGATTTCTTCCGTCTGCGTCTAAAGATTAGATTCTAATCTTTTAATAGCTTTAGCCTTAACCAGGTCACATTCTATTGAAAAACATTGCAACTCTTGTGCGTCAGTTAACTTCTTAGGAACTAGTTCAAAACATACATATAGTCGACTGGGACTCGATTCTTCTTCTGGGCTTATCAAGGTCTAGCTAAAACTAAAATGTTGTCCCGTGAGGCATGAAATCTTACTATGATCGATTGGTTCTGCAATTTCTTTCTTCACTTTTTCGGTCTGTGGTGGTCCTAGTTCTAAAATTTTTAGCGGGTGCAATTAGTAATTAATCTCGTCATGGGAGAAAATTCATCGGGGATTCAAGATGACTTGCTCCGGAATTCATTCGCAGAGATTAATGTTATAGAGGCAATTCCTGGTGAATGTCTTGCATTCAGCGTCACTAATTCAATCAGACATCAGCAGCCATATTTTGCAGAATCGTTGTGGATATCACATAAATCCACATCGAAGAACTTAAGCAACATCCGTAAAAGCACTGTAAAACTTCACTCTTTTATTGAACAGTACATGGTTGGAATGTCGCTGCTATTGAGAAATAAAGAAAGAGGGGCAAAACATTGTGTCTGGCATATGTATGACTCTATGTTGCCCTAGCAATCGATTCGCCGGTTCTAGTAAACAGTCATTCACCAAATCGGTACTCGGTTTGTGTTTTTTTTAATTAATTGGGTCCTGTAGTGAT
Source organism: Corymbia calophylla (assembly GCA_014182845.1). NCBI lineage: Eukaryota > Viridiplantae > Streptophyta > Magnoliopsida > Myrtales > Myrtaceae > Corymbia > Corymbia calophylla. The sequence continues at coordinate 47,000,335 of CM024700.1, read as the reverse complement.
TTGGATGAAATACGAATTGTAGAACAAATATCTAAAGATGTTCCTAGATATTATAGACTGGAAATAAACAGCAGAGCGAACTGTTTTATTGAAATTGCAAAGAACAAAGTGTTGAATTTTTTGTTTTAGGAGAGATCCTTTACAATGAACACACTATGGATATATATAATCTAATACGACAAATAACCCCTTATGAGCAATTATTATTTGAATCAATTGAGCATAATTTCCTTCCAGCGGCCTTAGCTTCCATAACTCCATGTTGTTCTTATACGCAATAGATTCAAACGTATGAAATGCTGACCTTCAATATTGAGCACATTTTCAACTGTCGTTGACCAATCACTATCATATATCCGTACAACACTTAGTCAATATATTCATAATCGCCATCGGCAATACTAATCAATTAATTGTTATCGCATATCGATAGCGACATTTGATTATCGGAATAGTCATCGATTAGCATTACTGGAGTTAATTGTCAACCAATTGTCATCCCATATCGATAGAAAAACCTGGTCATCGATGTCCAATCATCAATCAACATTTCTCCTCTTAATGACTTGCGGATTTTTTTGTTAGAGATTTAGTCGGTTTTATGTCAATGATGAATGATTGGGCTATTTTCTGTTGTTAATACGCTCCTAGCTAATGATCATGTGCAATGGTTGTAAAGGTTCTTGGTTTTATTAACTTAAAAGAAAGTTCTACATGCGCTTTTGAGTGAAATCATGGCTGCATTTCAAGTTTCATCAATTGAAATTTTCACGTGGGATTCTAAATTCTTGTCGCAAAGGTAGAGACTTACAAAGCTTTGGCAAAATTTTATGGTCCCATGCGATGGAAAATTGAAATTTTTTTGTGTTGGTAGAATTCCAATCTTCCTAATAATTCTCCAATCTTGCTGGTAAAATGTTATGACTAGAAACCTGATCGTCAATAAATTACCAACATTCCAATGAATTAATAAATTATCAACTCTTTTGAACTTCATTGATATTTTAAGTAAATTACCAACATCATTAGGAATTTACCAACATTCCAATGAATTCTTAAAATATCAACTCCTCTTAAATGTTATTGATATCATAAGTAAATTGCCAACATTATCAAGAATTCTACCAACATTCCAATAATTAAGCAAATTACCAACTCTTTCGGACTTCTACAAGTATTGTCAATAATATTCCAACACTGCAGTTTATTTTCCTAATTCCTACAATTCATATATAAAATGATATGATTTGTGTAGCTTGATATGACTTGAGTAGTTTGTTGCATGATATTATAACCTTGAGGTTCAAGATCGAGGAAATAAAGATAATAAAGTGAGTAAATATTGATGAGAATGAGTATGGCATAGACGGCTATCCAATGAGCATGAATTGGTGACGGTGATGCCTCATTAGTCAAATGAGTCATGGGCAGTCGTCTCTCCCATGAAAACGGTGTCCTCTGCATCTTATTACTTAAACATCCCGCACGCGAAGTGACGTTGGGAAGAAATGGGGAAAATTAATTGATTTAATGCTTGTTTGGAGTTAAAAAAGTCAGTAGCTTTTTTCTTTTTACTTTTTGGTTGAAATTTATATTATTGTTCAAATTTCAGAAAATTATCAAAAATTAATATGTGAATTTATGTGCCTATGCTTAAGTGTCTAGAGTTTTAGATTTAAAAAATGGAAAAATGATATAGATAATCTCCAAATTTTAAATTCGTTTAATATGGTATTTGAACTTTGTCCAAATGTGTTATATTGTTTTTAAGCTTTAATTTATTTAATGTGATCCATGAATTATTAATACATATTCAACCAAGTCCTTAAACTATATGAAAATGACGAATTTAGTCTAAAGACTAAATTAAAAATCTATAAATAATTTAGAAATCACATCAAACAAATTAAAAATGTAAAGATGATATTATATATTAAGTTAAAGTTCAAGGACCATTTATATTATTATTTCTTAAAAGAGGATAGATGCTCCATAAGTTTTAAAATATGTTGTAAAAGTACAATCGAATCTTAAAACTTTTAAAAGTATAATAAAATCTTAAAACTTGTCAAACTGATGCAATCGAGTCCCACTATTAACTCCGTCCAATTTAGCTAACCAGAAAAAATCAACATGACATTTTTTTTTATTTCTTTCTTGAAGATAGAGGCATTGAAATGGCTAATATTTAAGAAAAATGTAAAAAAAGAGAGGAAGAAATTGATTCCAAGATTTCTAAAAATAAAAATCTGAAAAAAGTAAAAATTTGGAAAAAAGAGGAAGCCTCAAACGGTGGAGAACCAAGAAGGACAGTGGTAGACCGGCGTTCCTCGCCGAACTTGGGTGAAGTCAGCTTCCTCACAACCACCTTCACATGCTGAAAAAGGAGCAAATTGAGTGCCGAAAAAGGTGGCGCTACTTGACCACGAGGTCGTGGATGCAAGCTCGGGGACATGAAGAGGCGCGTGTTCGTGGCAACATGTTGAAGAAGATCAAAGAATATAATCTTTGGCTTCTCCAAGAGCTCCGTCAATCAGGTGGGCAAAGAAATTTCACACAAAACTAAAAGCACAATAAATTTCACGAATTAAATTTGATTGTGGTTATATGAATTCGTGCAACAACGAATGCAATCTCCACCGTCCAGAACATTGTTCGGAGTGATTGTTTTGTTTTCTATTTAAATGAATGACTTGATGGAAACGAATGCACCTCTGTAGAATGATTTTTTGCCTGATTTTTCTACCCTCTTTTTCATATCTTTATTTCTCTAAAGTTTTTATAACAATTTTTTTATATCTTAATTACAAAATAGAACATTTGGCATTAGCAACCACATCAGCACCTATCTTAAAGTAAACACAAATAAATAAAAAAAAAGCCACGTCAACTTTTATGAAAATCATTTTGAGAATAAATGCAATAAAAATTACAATATTTAACATAGATTTTACAGTATGATTTCATTTCCTTTAGATTTAGATATGTACAGCACAATATGATGATAGTAATTTAAATTAATTTACCAGTCATTGTTTAAAAACAGTGGAATATTTCTTTTGTTGATTAATCATCATCTATGCATATCAACGTATTATTAATTTTATGTTTAATCATAAATAGTTTATAAAAATAAATTAAGTCGACTTACATTTTGTAGTTCATGATTTACTTATAATTTCATAATTTCCAATTTTTGGACTATAGGATAATTGAGTTTCTTCTAGAATTTTCCTTGGTAAAAATTTCCGGATGCCTTGCCTTCTGGTGGTGTTATGGACATTACCATTTCACCCCAAATATTCCAACTACATAAAGGTCGGGTGGCTACCCAACCTGCTAATGCTGATTAGACACACTACTATGGTTGCACATATTGATGTTCCTGGTCTTGGAAGTTCTGCTCGAACCATCTATCGTTGGTAAGCTTTCACTAGTATTGCAAATATTTTTGGAGCTTCACTTCTTTTTGGCTAAATGCAACTTTTGATAAATAAAATGCCACATGTGTCATAACTTTCTTACGATATTTATTTGACCGCCATAACTATTTTTTTCCAATTATTTACGTGCCGTAACTTTTAAAAAAATATTCACCCGAGTGCCATAACTTTACTTAAGTGCTATGACTTTTAAAAATATTCATCACAAATATTATATCATGTCAAATTTTTGACACTTGAATGAATGATTTAAAAAAGTTATGGCACAAGTAATCGAAAAAAAAGTTATGGCATTTAAGGAAGTGCCGAATGAAAATTATATCATTCAATTAATCTAAAAAAAAGTTATAACACTCAAGTGAGTGTTGTATGAAAGTTATGGCATTCGTGGTATTATTTTTCCTAACTTTTTTTGTCTCATGAACTTAATGTATATAACTCTGACATAATCCATTTCAATTAATTAAAATATATGAATTCTACGTTTTGGGCTTTAGTATATGTAAAATTTTAATGGGCTTGGAATTTCACCTACAAAAGAAGGGTTTTATTGTCATTAAAAGAATATCAATTAGCATAAATTGAATGATTTCTAAACCAATAACACGCATGAAAATCTCCTGCACTCTCTCCTTTCGGGCCAAAGAGTCTTTGGTCTTCGAGAGATTTCCCAGAAACTCAATTCGATTACCTCAAAAGTCAAAAGCAACGCGTATTCACTTTTTCTCGGTCGGCTTGAAGTTTCCGTGCAACTCATAAGTCCTCACTTTCCCGTCTACCATGAAAATGGTGCGCTCTGCCTCTGCATTTTATCAATTAACATCCAGCACGCGAAGTGACGTTGAAAAGAAATGGCGAAAATTAACTGATTTAATGCCTCTTTGCTTGGATTTAAAGAAGTAAATAGTAGCTTTTTTACCCTTTTGTTAAAATTTCAGAAAATGATCAAAAAACTTATATATGAATTGATTTGTCTATCCTTAAGTTTTTGGAGTTTTAGATTTAAAAAATGAAAAAAATGGCATAAATAATCCATAAACTTTGGTTCAATATCTAACATTGTCTCTGAATTTTGAATTGTGATCATTGAACTCTCGCAAAATATGCTATAGCATTTTTAAAACTTTTAACTTATATGATTGGATCCATGAATTATTGATAAATGTTCAATTTAGTCATTAAACTATATGGAAATAATGTATTTAATCTAATGACTAAATTGAACATCTATTAACATTTTGGAGATCACAACATTACGCATTAAGTTAAAATTTAAAGACCATTTGTATTATTATCTCTTAATGGGGGATAAATGATCCATAAATCTTAAAATACGTTGCGAAAGTGTATTCAAATTCTAAAACTTTCAAAAAGTACAATCAAATCTTAAAATTTATTAAATTAGTACAATCAAGTCCCGCTATTAACTCTATCCAATTCAGCTAATTGGAAAAGCTGACATGACTTTTTTTTTTAAAGATGGAGGATTGATATTGCTGCCATGTCAGTAAATTTTAAGAAAAATAAAAAATTGGAAAAAAGAGGAAGAGTCAAATAGTGGAGAACCAAGAAGGATAGTGGTCGACCGGCGGAACGTTCATTCCTAGATGAATGATTTTAAAAGGTTATGGCACGTCAAAAAAAAATTATGATATTTAAGTGAGTGTCAAATGAAAATTTTATCACCCAATTAATCCCCAAAAGAATTGGAATGAATTCAGTTTGTATGTCAGTCATGACTTATCATTTATATGCAATGAAAACAGCCTTTCAATGAACCCTCTCGTTAGCTGGCTCAATTGATTTCTTACATCTGCATATTATCTTAATTGCTTCAGCCTAACCAAGTCACATGCTCTTGAAACGCATTGCTACTCGTATGCAGCAGTTCAATTCTGCACCAATTAGGGGATCGATTTTCATTCATTAGTAACTAGTCCAAACCATACACGTGGAATCAGTTTGCAGGGGATTAGCTGAATCCATTTATCGTATATGCAATGTAGTCGACTGGGACTCGGTTCTTCTTCTAAGCTTATCAAGGTCTAGCTAAAACCAAACTATTGTTCTCGAAGGCATGAAACCTTACTATAATCGATTGGTTCTGCAATTTATCTCTTCTTTTTTGGGTCTGTTGTGGTCCTACTTACTTCTCAATTTTGATAACTTAAAACAGAGTTCTACAGTCGCTCCTGAGTGGATTCATGACTACATTTCCAGTCTCATCATTTGAAATTTTTGGGTGGGATTGCCAGCAAATTGGAATTGTTAGGTTAAAAAAAAAAAACACTGGATACTTGCTTGTTAGGTAAAGCAGTAGTAAATTACCGAAACTATTCAGAAATTTAGCAATTTCTCACTAAATTGGTAGATTACCGACTCTTTTGGAAATTCTTCTGGTGTCTAAAGTGAATTACTAGCACTATCAGAAATTTACTAATATGTCAGTGAGGTAGTATATTATCAACTCATTTGAAATTTTACCAGTACCATAAGTAAATTCACAGCACTACTTTTGAACGCAACATACAACTCTCCCTGTTGTACTGCACTCCTCAAGTGTCCTTGCTCCCCATATTAAGTAAATTACCAACTCCATTGAGATTCTACTATTGTTGTTAGAAATGTATCGAGATCGTAATTAATTTTTCTGAGTATTTACATGAGCATCTAGGAAAAGACAGATGTTCTACCGTTCTCTATAGGATTGAGAAGACAAATTACAATGACTTATACATTAAATTATATGACTTGTGTAATTTGATGTGACTTGAATAGTCTATTTGTGATATTATGAGCTTGAGGTCCAAGATTGATGAGCTACTGATATCTAAGCATCATGAGATTTGGTAAAAGCAATTGTGTGCATTTGACTGTTAAAATGAATGTCATACATTGCATCTATTTTAGGGAAAATTTCAAAAAAGGACCCGAAGTAAGCCTATTTTCTCAAATAAGGAGCCAAAGTGGCCATTGTCTCAAATGAGGACCCCAAGTAGCTAAGTCAGTCTCAAATAAGGACCTCAAATCACTGGCTAGCCAAATATTTGCCGGCCGGCAAGCGTGTGGCAATTCTAGTGGCCAGAATAAGGGCAATTTTGTAAAAAAAAATACTAATAAAAAATTAACAAACCCTAAAATCAAAATCCCCAAACATTTAGTTGGGTGAACATTTGGTTGGCCGGCGATTTAAGGTCCTTATTTGAGACTGGTTTAGCTACTTGGGGTCCTCATTTGAGACAACGATCACTTTAGGTCCTTATTTGAGAAAATAGGCTCACTTTGAGTCATTTTTTGAAATTTTCCCTCTATTTTATTCATTGCATAGATAATTATAGTCATCTTTATATAATGCACGGATTACCCTATTTTTGGTGAATATTGGTTTTCCTATTGACAATGCACGGAATATTCTACATTGTTCGCTAATTGTTACTATACTGTTGTGCTCTCGAGTTGAGTGGTGAGTAGGCCTCTTATTTTGGACGTGAAGCTTTCATGTACTAAGCTTAGACTCACTCCCTCTAAATTATTATACATATTGGTTGGGTTCAGAGTTTAGGTACATTTAGATTAGCACCAATACACATCTTTTTAAGGTGGATCTTCTGTATAAGGTTTTGACTACGTGAAGTAATAAAAAAAAAAATATACATTCATTTGATGTTAAATTACTTGTTAATTCAATATTTAAATTGCATGTAAAATTCAGGTTTTGACAAGTTCGAGGATGCTTCTAAATTCATTGAAGCTCGAAGTCCTTAGTTGCTCGGAAGGTCAGGGAAGCTGGAATCCTTGCTGTTGGAATCTCATTATTTCATCACCCTATCTTCAGACGTCATTCTTCTTTCACAGCTCAAGGTACCAGAACTGGTCCCTTCCAAGAATCTGCAATGCCCGACCTAGCCTTCCCCCAAATTTGTTGTACTTAGATATCAAATCATGCAGAGAAATAAAAACATCAATTGACCTTTCAAATTTGAAAGCGCCGTCAGATTTGGAAGTTGCTCGTTGCCCTAAAGTCAAGAGTTCAGAGGCGTCCAAGTTTTGGAGAACCAAGGCAGACTAAACTCGTTGGAGGCAACTTTGGGTAGGTTCCTTTATATATTTGGAAAAGTTACCGGATCTATCAGGCTTCAAGAAGCTAAAATCTTTTTATATACACAAGCAAGAGAAGGTAGAAGATTCTCTGAGTTCTGATGATCAGTGTGGACTTGAAGGAAGAGAGGCAGTCTGATCTTGCGGAATCCAACTTGTCTGAGTATCATTTTTTTTTTAAGGATACTTTTCTCTTGGACTTCTGAGTTTGGTTAATGGTAGAATGTAAACGTTGGTTGCGCACCTGATTTCAGTGGTTGGCTGGTAACTCAAAACTTTATATATCGCAAGCTCCATATACACACGTAATAATCAGAAAATATAGCACAAACTTTTCTTCTCTCAACTGTGTTGCTGTTGAATCCAAGCTAAGCTTCCGACGTAGAAGGTTTTTTTTTTTTTTTCATATTGCTTCTGCTGTGGATCTTCCGTTCAACCATTGCCTCAGGTACAGAATGTCGATATTTCAGATACGAATTCTTCCTCTCTGCAGTTCGTATTCTTTCCTATAGCGGTTGTGAGAGAGTGGGAATAAAAATTGATTTGCAAATGTCCCTAGTGCTGTAAGAAACTAAAGAGTCCAAAGAACACAAAACTTTTGAGGGATAAAGTTGACAGAAAATCAATAACTATACTTTCCATTGGCTCTCTATCCTTTGCCTTAAATTTAGTTTGTCTCAATTGATTGTATCTAAGAACTTCACCATGTGTACCACTCAGTACCTTTCAACATGGCAGCAACATGGCCCTCATACTATACCAGGCAAAATAACAGAAGCATCTCTATCGAATTGAGCTGATAGAAATTCTAGAATTGAAAGGAACGCTAAACAATTTTGATGCCAGACATTGTACTGTTGTTAATGCTTGCAGGTCTGCCATCGCTGAAGACTTTGTCCTAAACTTCTTCCATGGAGTTGTCCTAAACTGGTTGAGATTCAAGGTAGAGCAGAACAAATTGGAGATGCATCATATTGACTGGCTCGGAAAATTTACCGACATTTCCATCTTCAAAAAGCCAACGTGTTTGATCATTCACTATACTGAGAAGCTGAGAGATTGGCTTTTTGTAAAGGGAAAAAACAGTGTACTAACTACTACCGTATCAATTACCAAATGATGATCCAAAAAGAAAAATAGTTGGAAAAGGATTAATTAATTATAATGCATAGAAATATTATGCTTTTCACTCCCTTACATCATCTTTGGTACGACAAAAGAGATATAATGAGTAAATGGACTAAGCCATTAAATCCCATTACTTCCATTGATAAGTCAATATAAGAGCTAACATAGATATAAATAATGAAATGAATCAGAGATTTTTGACTATTAGATGAACGATTTTAAAAAATTATGGCACAATCGATTAATCAAAATATTATATGAAATTCAAGTGATTAAAAATAAAATTATAGCATTTAAGTAAGAGTCAAACAAAAATTATATAACTTAAATGATTAAAAAAAATTATAAATTGTCGTATGAAAATTATGATATTTGTGGTATTATTTTTCTAATTTTTTTTGTCTTATGAATTCACTGTAAATAACTCTAGCATAATCCGTCTCAATTAATTAAAATATATGAATTTACATTTTTAGGTTTTGTATATGCAAAATTTGAATGGGCCTGGATTTTCACCAACAAAAGAAGGGCTTTGTCGTCATTAAAAGAATATCAATTAGTATAAATTGAATGATTTTTAAACTAATAACATGCAATGAAAATCTCTTGCACTCTCGCCTTTTGTGCCAAAGAGTCATAGGCCTTCGAGAAATTCTCACGAACTCATTCGATTACCTCAAAAGTCAAAAGCAGCACCTACTCACTTTCTCACGGTCGGCTTGAAGTGTCCCCGCAACTCTCAGTCCTCACTTTCCTGGAAGGGCATGACGAGGGAGGGTGAATTCACCGTCTGATGGAAGTCTTGTCTTTATTCTTGGGATCTTTATCTGCTTCTCAGCTTTTGATCCGGACTCTTCATCTTCACCACTCCATCTCCGGTAATTTCCTCTCGTTTATTGCCTTCTTTTTAATGAATTGGGTCTGTTCTGTAGTGCAACTAGGTGCAGAATTTGATGGAAACGAGAGAGGGACTCTCAGATCAGCATCAGTTCTTTCCTCAGTTGACTCCATGATCGATCACCGCCTGTTGCGTCTAACACTAATAGTTTTAGCCCCTAACTCAGTCACATGCTAAATCCTGCTCATCTGCTTCCATCTATGCAACTGTCAGGCCTCAGACCTTGAAACGCAATACCACTTCCATGCATCAGCTTGTCGATAGATCTCAGAGATTTCTGTAATTAGGATTTGGATATACGCTCTTTAGGAAGTGGGTCGGTGCTAAAAGCTAAATTAGTTTTGAGTGGACCTGTTGAATTCATTTGTTAGATGGCATTTTTTTTTTGTGTGCAAACAGAGATAGTGGTATCTATAAGAGACTTCAATACTACAAATTCATACATTATTTCTAGTGATTAGCAGTAAGAACACTTCTAGGCAGAAAATTGATACCCTTAACTCTGTATTTAACAGTAGAGACAGATTGAATAGACTATAATGTTGCACTCTGTGGTGAACTGGGACTCTCCCCTTCCATAAAATGCAGCTCTCATCCCTACATTCCTGTGTGGTCCAACTTATTTTCTGGAAAAAAAACAGTTTATATAGCATTCATGCTTTATTTTCTGTTGAAATCTTATTAACTCCATAATTGATTGGTGATAAATCCTATTTTCCTGATATGCTGGTACTTTCTGGCAAATGTGTATAATAGCTTCAAGCCTGACTGATGCTCAACCATTGACCCTGTATCTATTTGTTGATAACCTAAGAGATGGCTGTAATTAGGGATCTGTTAATGATCTTAAGAAACTAGTCCAATGGTGAGGTTTGAATTAGCTTCAGTGTAATTTCTTTATTTCATTTCTAATGACAGTCATACAGGAATGTGATTCTTTGCCGGCATCCTTTAAGGTTGAGGGAGCAACTAAATGAGTGTCGTGGAATCTCTTTGTCGAATTTATTTTGGTAAAACTAAATTAGGAAGGTTTAATCATAGTTTCTTATCAGATAATAAGACAATTATTCAACCTACAGGCATCAGTAGGCGCTTATGTGCAGAGGACAGTCAGTGTCACCTTTCAACAGGAATTTTATCGCCTTGAGATAGAGTTTAAGAAAAAAATAGGTTGATAGTGATTTATCTTCTCGGAATATTATTCTTTCGAATCAATTTCAAGTGTGAACTAAAACCCATAATTCTGCAATAATTTGGTAATTTCTTCCTTTAG